>VDFB02000008.1:175418872-175558498 GCA_007258455.2 Sequoia sempervirens | reverse complement strand
ACATACTTGGTGCTCCCTCTAATGGTTTCTCCTACATCAATCTGCGCTTTGAATCTCCATGCTTATCACAAGTTTAGGGAAGATATTTGTATATATTTGTTTCTTGTTATAGTGAGGTCTCACAGCAAATCACATCTGGAATATTTTCATTGTAGGTGGTAGTTGCCTCTTCAAGCGACATGTCTGCCAATCTTCAAGGTGTCATTGAAATCATACCTACTCTCCATGCCAGCACTCCCATTGCAACACCTCAAAATAGTAATGAGTCGAGCGCCTGCAAATCTATCCCATGTGACCTACACTATGGAAATTGCTTTTGGTTCATTAACGGATAGGTTAAGATCAATCAAGGCCACCTTTTCCAGTAGCGTGTGGAATATCCCACAAGACCAATCACTTCCTCTCTCTCTCATGACCTACTTCATCTTCTCTATTGTCATTGCTTTCTAGTTTTTCGAGTTACAACTATCGAGCATTAAAATTTCAGATACCATCTTCCAAAATTTCATTTAGCCTCAATAGTAGCGTGACAAATCATCTTTTGATATGCATTTTATTCGAAATTCTATTGAGAACGCCTTTTAAAATCAGTTGCATTGTCACATGTGGGAACAATAGACTTGGTCATATAAGCGGCCTGAAATCCCTAAAATCTACAACAAAGGGTGAAGATATATTTTCAATAAACATGCCTTTATAGAGGGCCGCAGGTATAGGAAAGTTTTGCCAATTTATCGACAAGCTCTGCGAAATACATCTAGCTTTATGAAGTCTCCTCAAACTATGAAATTGTTTCCTTGTAAATAGCTAATGGTTATTATAAACTATTAGTTTTAAATCTAACCACTTATGGTTACATTTATCTCTTTGGTATCCATCCAATATTTATAATTTTACAAAGGGGAAGTATTTTTCTTTGCTAAGTTATCAATGTAAATGATTGTCAAAGAGGGCAGACAATTTTTACCATAGTTAAAAATTTGTAAAAGAAGAGTCAATTATTTATTTTGCAATGATTTTGACAAAGGGAAAGTGTTTATACAGGGGGTGAATTTTTTTTGCCTTAGTTAAAAAATTGTAAAAGAGGAGTCAATTCTTTCTTTTGCAATGAATTTGGCAAAAACTTGTAAGAACTCGTAAAAAGAAAATATGCTTATAAATGCACTCATATATTATGCCACAAAATTAAATGTGTGAAGGGAACTTGGGAAATTTGTTTTTACATTGAATTATAAACTGTAATGGGGGTTGTGTAGAAACTTGATTTGACATTACAGTTGTGGATCCTCATGATTTAACATCACAACAACATTCGCAGAAGAAAAATGGCCCCTTGTCATTTTCATGGACTTTTAGGTCTTGCTTCATGGTATTTGATATATTTTGCTTTGATTTTATGTTGTAACATGCCTTGAACATGCACATTTAGGTACTAAAATTCAAATAATAACGTCTTGTGAAGGTGTTGTGAAGTGTTGTAAGAAATTTCTACATTCTTCTAGACTCTATTTATTTCAATTCACTTAAAAATCACCCTTTTATTCATCAACAAGTTCTATTTTGAAGTATTGTAAAGTCTTGTAACAAGCTTTCATGCTTTTCTAGGCATGTTTTCACTATTTATCCCTTTCTCATGCTTTATTTGGCCCCTTTATGCTCTCATATGCTTAATTAAGTGTATTTTCTAGTATTATCCTGACAAACAACATTAAATACAACATATTCCCCAACACACATTTTTAGGTCCTAGGTGTGACCCATTCGCCATGGGTGGCGAATGAATCCCCTTTGGCCCCAAATTCAAAATATTTTAAATTTCCTTTGGGGATTTTATTCAAAAACACTTGATGTCGGCCTCTGATGAGGTATGAACGAGTAACAAATGCACAAGTGTGTATAAATATGTCATTTTCACCTCATTTTACATCTCCTACAATTCTCCAACATTCATACATCATATTCAAGCATTCAGGCAGTTTACAACATCTTTTCAAGCACTATTCAAGCACTTTGAAGCAGCCATTGACATTACTTCAGACTTCATTCATCATGGGCTTGGTAAGTCGATAGCATTTGCATGTTGTTAGGTCATCATTCCTTTGCATTTCATTATTTTATTAAGGGTTTGATTACCAAAAGTAGGGTTTGACCAAGGCAATCCCCTATTCACTAACCTTAAACCATTTTTCGTCCATTGCATATTTGTTTGCAACCTTTTGTGTGCAGATTTGACAAGCTTTTTGGTGTTGAAGATTGGTTTACAAGTCAACTAGGTGCTTCAAGTCAACTCAAGTCTATTTCAAGCTTGGAGAAGATTTCCTGTCCGTTTCCTACAAAATTGACTTCGGCAACCCGACAAGCAGTGATTTCCAAATCCGGTGTTGCAAAGTTGTCTCCTGATTTTTTAGAAATTTGGGAGAGGACTGATTCACCACTTATGGTGAATGAGTCCCACCTTAGGACTGAAAATCTAAATCTTGTCAGATTCTGGATCCCAACAGACAGAAACTTGTTTCCGACAGTTTTTCACCAAGAGGACTAATTCGCCACCCTGGGCGAATGAGTCCCACTGTGAAAAATCAGTGACTTCAACCAGCATCCCCAACATTCTAGATTCATCAAATTTCACCCAAGTGCACTCTGATTTAACTCATCTTATTTTGTTCTGCATATTTTCTTCATTTAGGTCATTGTTGCATTACACAATGGGTTTTCAAATATAGCTTAAATTTCACTTTTGCGTTCATTTTCATTCATTTAGATCAGTCAATTGCATTTAGTTAACTTCATTTAGGTTAGACAACATCACACATTGCATAATTTGAATGAACTATTAGCATTTTTGCTCCTATCTCTCTCCTTTTAGGTGAAAACCCCTAGAAGAGCAAGAGTTGTCCATATGAGCCAAAAATCAACGGTTCATTTTGGTGAACCCAACTTTTGAGCATTTTGCATTTCTGATTTCATTTACATATTGCATCCTTGTTTACTTTTGCATTAACATTCAATTAGTACATTGTTTTGTTTTTGCATTCTAGGACTTTTTATCTTGCATTAGTGAAAGCTTCATTTAGATTTCATTTTTGCATTGCATCTCATTGAAAAAACTAAAAATTTGCATTCTACATATTTGATTGCATTCTATAGAGCATTAAAATCATCTTAAAAATTCTGAAAAACACACAAAAACATCACACTAGGACTCATTCACCACCTAGGCAAATCAATCCCTTTACACTTTTTACACAGCATTTCTAACACCTTTTTAGCATTTTTCTGCAATTACTATTTCTTGTTTCTGCATTCTATTTTACTTTCCAGAATCTTTGTTTTTCTTCATTTATTGCATCTTAGTTTATTTGCATCATGGCATTTTCTTTCAATAAGTTTTGGAATTCATTAAAATCATTGGTAGATATGTCCAATTGTGCCTTTGGTTGTGACCCTAATGCCCTTGAACAACCTCATGCTCCTTTAACTCCTCATGATTGTCCTCCATGTGAAGTAGACATCATTGGAGAAGATGATGCTAGCATGAACAAGTTCTACAATGATTGCCTTGATAACCTAGAAGCAAATGCAACATTTTATCCCTCCATGAGGTCACAAGACCTTCCCACTGTTACACCTCTTGATCCCTTTGCATACTTACATCTTGAAGTCAATATAGGACCTAAGGTTCCTCCCTCAAGTGGACCTAGTTCCTCTCACCAATCACATTCACGAGCCTTTTACAATCACAAAGTCACAAACACTCCTATCAACCTTGAAGAGACATATGGTAAAGGATTCATTGTCTTAAGTAAACATGGTTGTGACACAAAACATGAACATGACATCCATCAACTTCTTGAACAACAATCAACCGAAGCACACACAACAGGACTAGGTTATCAAGATCCTTCTCATCTTGATAGACAACCTCTTCAACCTAGGAGACTTCAGGATGCTGAACAGTGATCTTGAATGATCCTCCTAACTTAAACATTCTCCTTCCACATGAACAACCGTTATCTCCTTCTACTGACAAGAATGTTAGGATCCCTATGGGTCCTCTTCCTCCTATTCATGAACAAGGTGAATCTAGAAAGCAAAAATGCCCTTAGAAATTCAAAAAGATCAAGTTTCCCACACATCCTCCACCTGAACGTGAAAGAAGACTTCAACTGCTCTTAAATAAAGGTCTTATACTTTTACCACCTATGAATAGGTTGCTTATTCATCCAAAAGATTCTAACATACCATTTTGCAAATATCATCGCATCCTAGGACATCGCACTAAAGAATGTCGGACATTGAAGGAAATTCTAGATACATATCACTTCACTGATACCGATTGTTTCCTCGTCATACCTTAAAGCAACCAAATCCCATCATCATGCCATAGTTGTAGAATTCCCTATTCTCACTATTGCATGATCCTTTCACATCACCCATCTCGACTCATTCCTGCCTTTACACTTTGTGGAGGGCAAGACGTTGTTAGCCTTGTCCTTGTAATGCACTTGCCTTTGTCTCTTAACTATGTTATTCCTTTTCCGCTTATCTATTTAAGATTGAAAAACCAATAACTTAGTTAAAGGTTGACTTACATTTGCATTACTTGTCCCTTGGTCCTTTTTGCATTTTCATGTGCGTATCTTGTTCCCCTGTATCGTGCGTTTGATGTTTTCTCTCTTCATACACTTATTTTATTTGCCTCTCTATTCTTCTATTCGCCATTCATTGTCTTTTTCATTTTTTGTTTTGTGTTTTCCTTTCGGGGATGACTCAAAGCATAGAGACACCCTATGTCTCTTCCATGTTGACCCAAAAGGTCCTTGTCTTTTTGTCTTTTTGTTTTATGTTTTCCTTTTAGGAATGACGCAAAGCGTATAGACATCCTATGTCTCTTCCATGTTGACCCACAAGGTCTTTGTCTTTTTATCTTTTTGTTTTGTGTTCTCCTTTTGGGGATGATGCAAGGCATTGAGACCGAAATGTCTCCTTCATGTTGACCCAAAATCTTTTTCATTTTCTTTTGCCTTTTTGTTTTCGTTTAACTTGTTTTTTTTTCCTTTTGGGGACCATGCAAAGCGTCGAGATCGCAATGTCTCTTCCATGTTGACCCAAAACGGACTTTTGTTTTCCTTTGTTTTCGCTCTCTTCGTGTCATTCTTCCACTTCTATGTGCTTTGGGGAATGATGACAGTTTCGCGCTCTTTCATAACAACATTGCAACAACGAACATACTGACCCCAAATCCATAGATCCCTTATGTGTTTGGTGTGTTTTCTTTTCTAGGGGGCAACTCCCTTTCCTTGTTTTTCATTTTCTTGACATGACGCAACCTAACTTTGAAACATATGACTTGGCATAGGGCTTTCCAAGTTGGCTCTCATATCTTGTTTTCCTTTTGCTTTCTCTTTTCTTCGCTACTTTAAAGTAATTTCTCACAGATCGATGTGTAGCAATTCCTTTAAAGTGGGTGGCATACATTACCATTAATTCATTTGCATTCTTGGCTCCTAGTGCAGCCTTGTCGTTTATATGATGCATTTGTCACTTTGTAGATGACATTGGATGTGATGTCTTTCATAAGTGTGATCTATCTCATCATATTACATTCCTCTTGGTGGCCTGATACAACGCACTACATCCCTTAAGTTAAGAATATACTATTCTTTGATTGGTCCTCTCTTGAAGACATTAGACACAATGTTCCCTAAGTAACTAACCTTGCATGAATTGAACAAGACTCCTTTGAAATTCTTTTACATGTTTACATTTTGCATTTTTGCCACCTTGCATAGCGCAACTTGCATGATTGTGGTACTTTGTTTTTTTTATTCATAACATTTTTCTTTGTGGCGCCTTATTAAAGTTATCAATGGGTATAACTTCAATATGGTTGAGCGGGAGGCCCACCTAGCGGCATGACTTTTCCCCATAGCCACCTTTGTGTTTGTGAGTGCATACCAACTAGCATATGTATCTTACCTTTTTGGGCTTTCTCACCCCACAGACTAGTTTTGTGGCCCCAAAGTGAGTACATTTGGGCCTTCTCACCCAGCGAACCGTCATGAGTTTTATCGCCTGAAAGTGAGTATACATTCTCTTTCAACCTATATCTAATCCACAACTAGTTGGATTGACTATCAAAACTTCATCCAATTCATTTCAACACTTTTGTATTCCTTTGTTCTTATGTTTAGTTTTCCATGGGATCTTCATCTTGGGGGCTTGATCATCACTCTTGATCGTTGACATTCAATCTTGCTAGCATAAGTGCATTTGAACCCTTCCCTCAATGTTCATGGCTACTTTAGTGTGAGTTCGAAGCAGGTTCATCCTCTCACTAAAGTGGGGGCTAAATGTGTCGTAGAAAAATGGCCTCTTGTCATTTTCATGGCCTTTTAGGTCTTGCTTCATGGTATTTGATATATTTTGCTCTAATTTTATGTTGTAACATGGCTTGAACATGCATAGTTAGGTACTAAATTCAAATAATGGTGTATTGTGAAGGTGTTGTGAAGTGTTGTAAGACATTTCTACATTCTTCTAGACTCTATTTATTATAATTCACCTAAATATCACTTTTTTATTCATCAACAAGTCCTATTTTGAAGTATTGTAAAGTCTTGTAACAAGCTTTCATGCTTTTTTAGGCATATTTTCACTATTTATCCCTTTCTCATGCTTTATTTGTCCCCTTTATGCTCTCATATGCTTAATTAAGTGTATTTTTTAGTATTATCCCGACAAACAACATTAAATACAACATATTGCCCGACACATTTTTAGGTCCTAGGTGTGACCCATTCGCCATGGGTGGCGAATGAATTCCCCTTGGCCCCAAATTCAAAATATTTTAAATTTCTTTTCGGGATTTTATTCAAAAACACTTGATGTCAGCCTATGATGAGGTATGAACGGGTAACAAAGGCACAAGTGTGTATAAATATGTGATTTTCACCTTATTTTACATGTCCTAAAATTCTCGAACATTCATACATCATATTCAAGCATTCAAGCATTTTACAACATCTTTTCAACCATTATTCAAGAACTTTGAAGCAACCATTGACATTACTTCTTAACTTGCATCATCAAGGGTTTGGTAAGTTGATAGCATTTGCATGTTGTTAGTTTATCATTCATTTGAATTTCATTATTTTACTAAGGGTTTGATTACCAAAAGTGGGGTTTGACCAAGGCAATCTCCTATTCACTAACCTTAAACCATTTTTCCTCTATTGCATGTTTGTTTGCAACCTTTTGTGTGCGGATTTGACAAGATTTTTGGTGTTGAAGACTAGTTTACAAGTCAACTAGGTGCTTCAACTCAACTCAAGTCTATTTCTAGCTTGGAGAATATTTCCTGTCTGTTTCCTGCAAAATTGACTTCGGCAACCTAACAAGTAGTGATTTCTAGATCTAGTGTTGCAGAGTTGTCTCCTGATTTTTTAGAAATTTGGGAGAGGACTGATTTGTCACCTGTGGCAAATGAGTCCCACCTTAGGACTGAAAATCTAAATTTTGTTACATTCTAGATCTCAACAGATACAAACTTGTTTCTAACAGTTTTTCACCAAGAGGAGGACTAATTTGCCACCCTGGGCGAATGAGTTCCACTGTGAAAATTCAGTGACTTCAACCAGCATCCCCAACATTCCAGATTCATCAAACTTCACCCACGTGCACTCTGATTTAACTCATCTTATTATGTTCTGCATATTTTCTTCTTTTAGTTCATTGTTGCATTACACAATGTGTTTTCAAGCATAGCTTAAATTTCACTTTTGCATTCGTTTCATTCATTTAGATCAATCAATTGCATTTAGTTAACTTCATTTAGGTTAGAAAACATCACACATTGCATAATTTGAATGAACCATTAGCATTTTTGCTCCTATCTCTCTCCTTTTAGGTGAAAAAGCCTAGAAGAGCAAGAGTTATCCATAGGAGCCAAAAATCAACGGTTCACAATGTCTCTTCATGATTCTCACCTCATGCAAATGTGCGATAGAGCATTCCCTTTCTCATTTTCTTCTACATCTCTACTTTCCTTGCACACTTCCGATTTTAGTTGTTTATTTATTCTCTTAGCATTAAAGGGGGGCTATGATGTTTTATTCTAATGCTTCTTTCAATGAAGCAATGGAGGAATCTTATTTTTGGGAGGCCTCATGAACCCTCTATCTTAATCTCTCACATGTGGGATTATTTCAGTGGATCACATTCTAATATTCTAGTTCTCCTAATCACAGTAATATCTACATTTTCAACTTCACAAAGTTTGATTGACCTTGTGTACATTGGTTGAGTAGTGTTCATATGTTCACTCATGCAAGATTTTGTATCTCTCATCTTGATTCATATTTCTTGGATATTTGTTGATTCCAATAGATACTGGTTCATCTTTGACAAAGTTTGCAACTTTTACATGCTATAGGGGTTCTTCACCATCATGTTTCTATCATCAAGGGACATATTTTCAAAAGGTCTTAAATCCTTCAATTTCTCTTTTGGAGAGGAGTTTTGTTCCCACTGGGTTTTCTCCTTTACTCCACTTTATGAGAAAGTTTGTACATGGTTACCTAAAATGGTGTCTAGCCAGGACCCATTTATATTTGTTTGCACTTTTGTGATCTCCCCAAGTATCACTTAAGGGGGGGTGTTAGAGTGAATAATTTATCTTTTCACTATACTTAAGTGTACTTAGGTTGATGAGGTTAGAAAAAAATCTTGTCTAATTGAATGTGCAACCTTTAAGCTTCTAGACATTCCCAAGTTATTTGGTAAACCTCATGTGCTACCTTTTCGAGGTTTGAAGACTTTCCATCTTACCAAAAAGGTCACTCAACACTTGGCATCAAGGTCGATGACTTGGTCAAATAGGTTGTTGGCTTGCACATTCCAGGCGATCCTAAGGTTGAAACTTATAGGACACTTTTCTACTCATTTATGCCACTTCATTGGGCACTTTTGAATGCACATGATAGGTGGATTTTCTTCTCCTTGCCTATATAGGCAAGCTCATATTATAATCAATTCAACTCTAATATGAATTAGGCTAATCATTGTGTGCAAGTATGTTTTTATGGAAGCACAAGGTTTTTGTTGTTATGATCTTGGATGGATGAATATCCTAACAGTTTGCTTAGGAGGACTAGCTAGGAAAGGAGTACCCCTAGCTCAAGAGAAAGAGATTTGGAAATGATCTTGTAGGTGACATGTAACAAGGTGATAGGCTGCCAATTATAGATTTCCTTTAGTTTGCCAACTTTGGGTATGAATTTAATATTTCCATCATTCATTGTTTACTAAAGAATTCTCATGGAAAGCTTTTCAGTAGACTTTGTGAAGGTCTTCACCCCATAGTATCCCAAAAAAATCATAGGAATCCATCCAAGCTAGGGGCTTTGTTATTGAACATATAGAGGAAAACTTCACAAAAACCTTCCTTATCGAGGCACTGATCACAAAGAATGAGTTACAATAATGACAATATTTAGTTGATTTTTAGTTGTGTTACACTAGTCACCACAACCTCCAAATTATAAATCATAAGTAAGAAAGATACAATATAAAAAGAATGTAATTGTATGTGACTTTAAATTAATTTAGAATTAATAATTAGTCATATATTATAAATATAATTATATGGATTTAGGATTTTTAGCTATACAAATAAATAAAATTTATCAATTAGAAGTATATTGAGAGATAATATATGAACTAATTAATTTAAAATAATATAAAAATTAGTAAACTAAAGGTTATTGTAACCCAACTTATACAAAGGTTAAAATTGACCGAAAAAAATCTCTCATATATACAAATTATAACTAAAGTTTAGACCATAGAAGAAAAATCACAATTAATCGTAAAAATTAGAAATTTTCAAGTTTGCTTATTTTTCCCCCATTAAATTAAGTTTTTTAGCAAAATCATTAATCCTAATTTTCAAAGAGTTTCTAGTGTGTAAATGAATGAAAATCCAAACAAACTAAAAGAAAAATCATGGAAAAAATTAGTGAGGTAATATGGCTAGGGTCTTAGGTAATTTCATAGGTAGAGTTTCAAGAAAATGACACTACCACAATTTTTTGGGCCATCCGCCCTCCATGGAGTTGCAATACCTAGTATTATTTTGCAAGCTGCAAGGGCTTGTGGCCCATGGGGTCGAGCCCTTGTGTGGCAAGACATCAACCCTATCCACCATGTCTTAATATTTTCTTTCTTTTTTTTTCATTATTTTTATATTTTGTTTTCATTCTTTTTTTAATTTATATTCAAACTATAATTTAATATATAATAATTATTACAAACAATGGTTTTCCTCAATAATAATATAATAATAAATTGTATTATAATTAATAAAAAATTGAGGGAAACCATTGTTTATAACCATATAATATTACTTTTTATTATTACAATATAATAATAAGTAATAATATTATTATAATATTATAATATAATAAATTAATAATAATTATAATAATATAATATAATTTGTTTTGGATGGAAGACATTGGATGTTTGAGAAGATAATTCATAACAATATTTTAAATTTTTTTAATTTTTTGTCTATATTATATAAATGACTTTAAATTTGAAAAATAATCATTTTTTTGTTCTTTTTTCTATATATTTTATTATTTTTTAGATCTGATTTACGCCCTCTTTTCATTGCTATTTTCCCAAGCAATTTTTGCTATTATGAATTAGATAATAATATTATTATATTTATCATTATTTTTTTTTACAATTTATCTTCTATTATAATTAAAATGGTGCACAACCCTTTAATTAATGGCTACACTTGACCAAAAAAACCATATCAAATACTAACAGATGATGCCTACCTCAAAATTAACAATTTTTCAGTTCTTTTTGTTTCCTATAGCACCCCAAAAAGCTTACTTTTATCGATCCCTAGAAAAATTTCTAGAACTAGCTTTGCGAAAACAAAACCATAGTGAACCAAAAATAACATACATACAAACCATTCTTTTTCTACAAAAAAATTATGCCAAAAAAAGAATGGTTTGTATTTGTGTGTTTTTTTTGGTTCACTATGGTTTTGTTTTCACAAATCTAGTTACGTAGAGACGTGTAACCCTACAATGGCAGCATGCCTATATCACCCCAACACATCCGTCAAAGAAAAATAAATGAAGCAGCAAAGTACAATTGTAAATTCAATAACAATATATGTATAATATAAAAGAATTAATATTCATATTATAAATAGTAAACTTAGAAAAAAATAGTTGTAAATTTAATAACAATATTTATGTAATATAAAAAACTTAGCAAAAATTCAAAAATGTAAAAATCATAATGCAAAATCAAAAATAAAAATCAAAGATTTAATAGTATCAATGAATAATATATATATTAAATCTCATTTAATTTGAATACAATATTATTGATTGTTGCGCTGCTAGTGTAAAATACGCATCAAAAACGATATCTCTCAATGTATAATATATAGATTAATATATTAAGATAGATAAACTAGTTTTATGCTAACACAAAAATCTTCTCAACTTCTATTTCTGAATAATGTAAGCACAAAAAAACATCCCTAATTCTTGAATTCATGGCACGTTTAGAATTAGTCTTTTTGATGACCCACCACCCATAAATCCTTGACATTCTATTATTTATATATCATAACACATTTCATTGCTTGGAAGCCCTCATGGAGTGTGTATGTATCTTCTAAAGAATGCATGATCAACTGATCAGTTCCATTGCCAACTGATCTCTAGTTTAACTACCTATTACAATAGTTACATAGGCATAGATTTTATTTAGTTCTTTGCATAGTTCTTTCTCTGGTTTGTTAGAGGATCACAACCTCAATTACTGCATATTAAGCTGCATGTAATAGTTAGTATTTTTTTAATATTTTAGAACTGCTTGTTTAAGAAGTCTTATGCTCGTAATTGTAGTTATATATGAGTAAAGAAGACATTGAATTCAATGAATGAACTTGTACTCTATTTTCCGAGTTTAATAATACTGAGTTTTAATTTTTCAGCGTTGTTCATTCTCTATAAGAGCCGATTTATTAAGCTTTTATCTATTGATTGATTCAATTTCTAGTATAGTGTTAGAGCATTAGTCTGTCAATCTTTCAATTGGTATCAGAGCAGGTTGCAGAATTTTTTTTTTCCAGGCGACAGTAGGTTAACGGTTCTCTCCAAGAAGTATTAGAATGACAAATGGTGGCAATTTCACATTTCAACTTATGTTGTTTACTAGAGATAACTATGACCATTAGAGTATAAAGATGAAGACCCTACTATTATCCCAATATCTCTGGGAATTAGTAGGAGGATACACATAACCTAAAGATCAAAATACATTAAATGCCTTAACATCAAATCAACGAACACAATTGAAGGAAGATAAAAAGAAAGACAATCAAGCTCTATTTGTCATCCAATCTGCATTGGATATGTTGATTTTTTTCCATATAGTTGACATGACAAAGTCAAAGGATACATCCAGGAGGCTCTACAAACTGCATACCAAGGATCTAAAAAAAAAAGATTGGTAAGACTTCAAACCTTTTGAAAATATTTTGAAAATTTAAGGATGAAAGAAGCTGAGTCTATTCAAGATTTTTTACTCGGGCTTAAAGTACTGTGAATCATCTTAAAACTCAATGGGAAAGTGTCATAGAGAAAACAATTGTAGAAAAAAATTTGAGATCCCTTCCTCCAACGTTTGATCCAGTAGTGATAGCCATTTAAGAAATTAAAGATCTAACCACATTCAAAGTTGCAGAGTTGATAAGTTCTTTGCAATCTCATGAGGAGCATATGCAATGTTTTATAGAGAACCTAGTTCAAGCATTCCAGTCTACTGTAAGAATTGAAGAAAAATCTACAACCCCTTCTCAATCAAACAAATCTTAAGGGTAGTCTTCTACATCTAGAGGACGTGGCATAGGAAGAGGAAGAGGAAGAGGAAATAATAGAGGAAGAGGAAGTTCTATGGATCGTAGAAACATCCAGTGTCAATATTGTGAAAGGTATGGACACTATGAATTTGAATGTAGAAAGAAAAAATTTGACTTGAATAAGTCAAGAGCCAACTATACTGAAGAGTCTTTTGAAGATGCAAAGCACTCAACATTCTTCACATGCAATTTGGAAAAAGAACCTCAGAAGGATGTATGGTTCCTAGATAGCAGTTGCTCCAATCATATGACAAGTAAACATGATCTCTTTGTCAAATTAGATGAATCTGTGAGAAGGGTAAACCCACAAAAGTGGTTTACAATTCCAATGAGGAAGGAAAAGTTGCAAATGTTAGTGTTTGGTAGCTTCAACAGATATTTTCCCTTAAATAAAATGTAATCAAGGTAAGTTGGCCTCTTGCTTCACAAACAAAATATTTATTTCTAGGTCAGCCCTAGAAAGGGGGGTGCCTAGCCTTCTATATATAGAGGATGAAGTCCTCTCATTTGGACAAATAATCAATTTCATTCAATTCACATCTACAAGCAGCAATTCACCTTCTTGCAGTAGTTTGCACCTCCTAGCAGTAGCAGATCCGATTTTTTAGAAGAAGTATTATCATTTGATGCAAGGAGTAATAACATATCTTTTGTATGTGGCTTGGCCTATTCTAGGGCCTGATGTTGTATGCAATTTCTGCAATTATTATTCTAATATATAAGAGAATCTTCTTTGTTGGGTTTTTCTCCCTTGAGTAGGAGGGTATTCCTAGGGTAAAAATGTTGCATTCATTATCTTATGTGTTGATTTTTCTGCTTATTGCATTTTTTATCATAAAACTAACATGGTATTAGAGTGGGTTTAAGTAAAGATCTAATCAGATATGGCAGAAAGCATGTCAAAAGAAGCGAAGTCTGTGCAATTCTGTCTGTATGAACAATCAGAAACTTCTTTGGTGGGACATGTTAGACATCACAACCTGTGTGTGGGGTTTAGACATCAAACTGGGTGACCCTCTATATTGTCTAACAACGACCAGACTCTTTCCAGGTTTGAGGTTTCCTTTTTCAGATTGTTACTTGTTATATTTGTTGTCTAGATAGCATTGTTGTTGTAAAAGACTCAGTTTGTTAAGCTCTATCTCAATCTGAGTATAAAGTCAATCCAATTACTATCAATTTATGAGTCTTGATAACTGAAATCTGAGCTTAAGAGGTTTGTTGTTCATATAAGCATTTCCCTTCTCAGTGTTGATGTATTACTAGGTGTAAACTGAAATCTTAAGTTCTTAGCGTTGTTGCTCATTACTAGGAATTAGGTTGTTATTTCCATACACTTTGAAGGTTATAGGTCTTTAAAATCAGTCTTTGAAATGCTTCCTAGATGACACAATTCTGATATGTAATTCTAGGCAGTCCATATTGTGAAAAACATTATTGTGTGAATTAATATCAAGGAGTCTGCTTTAGATGAAGGATCCGTGGAAAAAATAGAGAGCTTGGTATGTTACTAGTCTGATATTTCAAAGGGGCATTCTTAATCTTATCTATCATTACTTTAATAAATTGCCTTTCTTAAATGGAGTCATGTTTATTACATGCTCTCTATCGTAAGTATTGAATAGTCGATAATGTAGTACTGTTCAAGGGAATTACAGCTAACAAAGGTTGTCAAAATTATTATCAAAGTTTATGAAATTAGAATCACATGTTTTTTTTTAAAAACTACCCCTATACTCTTGGAGCCATCGTTTAGCTCTTAAGAGATATGGAGAGGGGAAATTAGCACCGCTTCTCAAGCAACTGACTAGGCAAATGATGCAGACATGAAGATAAACTTTTCTGAAAGCATACAGGAAGTTTGAATTGGAACCGTCAGTTGGGTGAACTGCATGGGTGGATCTAAATGGTCATGTTGAATATGGGAGCTATCTTGGTTGTGGTTTGAAGACATGATATCATACTTCAGGGTGTTGCATCTCAGCATTAAACATCAGTGATAAAATCATCGAAGAAAAGAAGTTGCTAGAAGATTGAAATGCATACTGGAGGAGCCAACATTAAAGAGATAAGTATTTTATGTTTGTACCTTGAATAATGATCATGAATTTTATGTGTTTAGTAATAATTCTGGGAATAGTGAATCATGTATGCTTCTAGCATTGGTCTGCATATTTTTCTTCAAAGTAGTTTGATTCTATGAACTATTATTAATCTCTCTAAGATGCTTCCAGGACGGATTGAGGAGTATAAGGATGATGAGAGATTGCATAAGGAATTCAAGGGAGGAAGAGCTTGATGCATCCTATGAGGAAGCCATGCCAATTGAAGAAATGAACAAACATGGAGACATAGAGCTTGTTGCCTTGGGACTGAGTTGGCGGCGCATAACTCTCATGATTCTTCACTAGAGACATCTCTCGAAGGATCAAGGTTAGGTCAGCCTTGGATGAAGAGTTTGCATCAACAAAGAAGATTGAGAAAGATGAAGACACTAAACAATGGAGAACCTATATAGATTGTCATTGCGATTAGCTACTTCGAAGAGGAGGAAATGACATTCAAAGGGAGTTAAATTTCAAGAGTTCTAGACACTAGTTGAGATCATGTCCAGGAAGAAGACTAAGATTCTAAGATCCATCAATAGAGGGGAGTTCACTTCCAGAGGATTTTTTTGCAATCTCTAAGGTAGGGATCAAGAGGGAGTTATGTGACTCACCGAGAAGAAGTGAAGGTGTCAGCTAAGTGGGTTGCAGTGTTGCAAGGATAGGTGCTAAAGTCCTTGGAAGACCTCTTCAACTGTAGAGAACAGAGTTGCACAAGACAGTCAATTTGGATTTGACATTGGTAGCTCCAAAAACCTATATAGAATAGGGTGATCTAGGATGAGGTCGAGAAGGACAGTCCTGAACTCTTGCAAGTCAGTAGTGTTGGAGGTGTGCGTTGGAAACCGTTCCTCTAAGGAAAGCATTGCAGGAAATCTTGGACAAGGAGGTCAGGAGGTTGATGCAAGTACTTGGAGCTTCATAGGGAATCACATCATGAAGATTTGTTGTAAAGGTGAAAGCCCTTGTAATGTATATTTCTCTGAGATGGAGAAATATAAGGTGCAAGCCCTTGTTCATCTCTGAGACTAAGATGAGATGTCATGTTGAGAGACTCCATGACGACATCACGTTGAGAGACTCCATGATGAAACCTTGTTCATATTTGAGACTGAGATGAGACGTCATGTTGAGAGACTCCATGATGACATTACATTGAGAGACTGAGATGAGATGTCATGTTGAGAGAGTCCATGACGACATCACGTTGAGAGACTCTGTGATGAACCCTTGTACATCTCTGAGACAAATGTGTTTTTCCACATATGGGAGTAGCCATTGTGGATGTCATGTTGAGAGACTCCATGACGACATCACGCTAAGAGACTATGTGATGAACCTAAGATGTGTTTTCCACAAATGGGCCATTGTGGACATCATGTTGAGAGGCTCCATGATGAACTCTTGGACATCTCTGAGACTGAGATGTGGTTTTCTACAAATGCGTGTAGCCATTGTGGGCGTCATGTTGAGAGACTCCACGATGAAGATATCTGGAAAATGCCTCCCTAGGTAAGAGGGAGTGTTAGGGTATGGTAGCTTTGGGATATACTTTCCCTTAAATAAAATGTAATCAAGGCAGGTCGACTTCTTGCTTCACAAAAAAAAAAAAAAATTATTTCTAGGTCGGCCCTAGAAAGGGGGGTGCCTAGCCTTGTATATATAGAGGATGAAGTCCTCTCATTTGGACAAGCAATCAATTGCATTCCAATTCACATCTACAAGCAACAATTCACGTTCTTGCAGCAGTTCACACCTCCTAGCAGCAGCAGATCCGATTTTTTAGAAGTATTATCATTTGATGCAAGGAGTAATAACATATCTTTTGTATGTGGCTTGGCCTATTCTAGGGCCTAATGTTGTATGTAGTTTCTGCACTTATTATTTTGATATATAAGAGAATCTTTTTTGTTAGGTTTTTCAACCTCGAGGAGGGTTTTCCTAGGGTAAAAATGTTGCGTTCATTATCTTATGTGTTGAGTTTTCTGCTTATTGCATTTATTATCATAAAATTAACAACAAAAAATGACCCCATGCAAAAAAAAATGGTTTTTGGGGGTTCGAACGAACTTTTGGTTCGAGTGAACCAAAAGAGGGTTCACTAGAACCTCAGTTCGAGCGAACCCATTAAATGAAAGGTCCCACCATTCCCAAAAAAAAACATAAAGAAAACCTTTTTTTGAAAGGGGGTTCTCTCAAACCCCCCTCTAATTTGCTCAAACCCCCCTTTTCCCACCTTCTCACCCTCTGACACCAAAAAACTCTAGAATTCTTCCCATCGAAGCTCAGGTTGAGAATGAAAATGGAGGATACTTCACATAACCAACTAGATGATGGTAGTCCTCAGAACAAGCTATCCAACGAATATAATTTTAATATGTTTTGGTTTTATCATGTATTTATTTTTTTCGTTTTATTAAACATAGGTTTTTCACCGAAAATCAAGTTTTTTGTTCTGTACATGTGGAAAAATAATAGATTATCATTTTCTTTTTTGAAAAATATGAGTGGACCAGATATTGAAGTCCTTGATCCAACAAAAAAATTTGAATTTTGACACATACAAAAAAAGTTACGTTGTATACGGTCCGCCTATGTCTAAATTGTAATTGGTTTAACTTCAAAACTTAATTAAAGAAAAAATATTCAATAAAACACTATGAAACCAATTAGAAGCACTAGATATCATAGTTACAAATCTAAATTTGAAAAAATCAGAATTTTATCCTTCATGAAAAAAAAGTTATGGTGTATACGGTGAGCGTCACTCCTGAAAAATGGTGTTTACTGAAAAAAACTAATTTTCAAAGGAGATGGAAAAATACGTGCTATCTGATTCCAAAAATTTTGAAAAAAATATATTTAGAATCTACAAAAAAATGTTATAAATCTCTAATTTGCATCATCTTCAAATTCCTCATGGTTTAGTCACTATAGGTGCCCAAAAGTGAAGATTTAGTTAGAAAAAATTATTTTAATGTCCAATTTGGCCAGAAATTGTAAACCAGTATTGTGGGATCACCCAAAACTCAAGTAAAATTTGGTGATGATAAAGAGGCTAATGTAATGGGAAAAGGAACCCTTGCAGTGAAAACTAAGCAAGGAGAAACTACATTTATTCATGACACTTTGCATGTGCCCAAATTACAACATAATCTCTTAAGTATTGGGTAGCTTGTAGCAAAAAATTACAAGGTTGTGTTTGAAGATAATTGCTGTAAAATATTTGATAAATCAGCTAACCATCATCTTGTAGCAAAGGCTTGTATAACAAAGAATAAATTATCTCCTCACATTGGCGTCCGCTACGATGCATTCCCTCAAGGAAACCACAGATAATTTGTGGTTATGGCACCAACGGTATGGTCATTTGAATTTTCAAGGATTAAGTTTCTTTTATAAAAAAGACATGGTGAAAAGACTTCCTACAATTCAAGCAAAAAAAGAAGTTTGTTCGGGGTGTGCACTTGGCAAGCAACATCAAGACAGTTTTCTAGTGAAAAAATCATGGAGGGCAAAATCTCCTCTAGAGTTTGTGCATTCTGACATTTGTGGTGACAAGCAAGAGGAATCTTTGGGTAAGAATATTTATTTTGACATTTATTGATGATTTCTCATGCCACACATGGGTTTATTTTCTTCAGTAGAAATCTGAGGAATTTGAATGCTTCAAGCACTTTAAGGCTATGGTAGAAAAACAAAGTGAGTATTCTCTGAAAATACTCAGAACAGGTAGAGGGGGAGAATTCACTTATAAAGAGTTTGTTGATTTTTGTACATAACACTCATGGTATCCAAAGACAACTCACGATAGCTTATACTCCTCAGCAAAATGGTATTGCAGAAAGGAAGAATCAAACCATTATGGAGATGGCACGAAGTATGTTGTAGTCTAAAAAACTTCCTAGTTGCTATTGGGGAGTTACAGTAGCAACCATGATTTATATTTTGAATCGAAGCCCAAAAAAATTGCTTCAGAATATCACTCCAAAGGAAGCCTAGAGTGGAAACAAGCCCTCAGTAGCTAACTTTTGTGTATTTGGTTGCCCCACATATGTTCATATTCCAGTTTTGAAGAGAAAGAAGTTGGATACAAAATCCCTAATTTGAATATTTGTGGACTATTCTTATTCCACAAAACGATATAAATTTTATAACCTTGACACAATGAAATGGATTATTAGTTGGGATGTGGTTTTTGATGAAAGCGGAGTATGGCGATGGAAAAAAGGAGTTCAACAAACTACACTAATAATCATGGGTATTGAAGATGATCAAGTTCCTCCTCTCCCCACAAGCTCAAGCGGAAGTTCAAGTCCAAGTTCACCAAGTTCTCCAAGTTCCTCTTCAAATGATAGTTCCAATCCACAATCAAGTCCAAGCTCTTCATGAAAGGTACAAAGTTTAAATGAAATTTATCAAGGGAGTTCTAATGTGAATCCAGTTGTCAATTTTGCTTTATTTAGTACGATTCAAGTTGAACCTTATGTATATGAAGAAGCCGTAAAATAACAAGTATGGATTGATGCTATGAATGAAGAGATGCATGCAACTGATAAAAATAATACATGGGAATTAGTGCAACTTCCTAAAGACAAACAGGTGAATTGTGCCAAATGGATTTACAAGGTGAAATATCATGTTGATGAGTCTATGAATAGACACAAGGCAAGATTAGTTGCCAAGGGATTTGCACAAATGCCTAGAGTAGATTATTTAGAGACTTTCGCTCTAGTTGCAAGATTTGATATAGTCAAGGTTATATTGGCTATTGTTGCACAATATAAGTGGCCAATCTATCAGATGGATGTAAAATCAGCCTTCCTAAATGGTTATATTGATGAAGAAGTCTCTGTGGAACAACCTATGGGTACGAAATTCTAGACATTTAGTTTACGAGTTAAAAAAATCTCTCCATGGGTTGAAACAAGCTCCTCGTACCTAGTATGCAAGGATTAATAGTTATTTCTTGAAGAAGGGATTCATTTGAAGCCCCTTCAATCCAACCCTAAATATCCAACATATTGGTAATGATATTCTCATTGTTTTCCTTTATGTTGATGATCACATTTATACAGGTAATAACCCATCTCACATGGAGAAATTTCAAGCAAAAATGAAAAAAGAATTTGAGATGTCAAATCTGGGACTCATGCATTATTTTCTTGGAGTGGAGGTGCAACAACAATCTGAAGGTATATCCATTTCTCAAACCAAGTGTGTGGCTGATCTATTGAACTGGTTTAGAATGATTTCATGCACTGCAGTTGCAACTCATGTAGCCCTTGGTGAAAAATTAACCAAGGAAGATGCAAGTTCCAAAGTGGATGCTACTTTATATAGAAGTTTGGTTGGGAGCCTCATGTACCTCACTACAACGAGACCTGATATTATGTATGTTGTGAGCCTCATCTCTGGGTTCATGTAGGGTCCACATGAGTCTCATTGGTGTGCCGCAAAAAGAATTTTAAGATATGTGAGTAGTACACACAATTTTGGCATTCATTATTCTCCCACACATAAGTTTGAGCTAGTTAGTTACACAGATTCTAATTGGGCTGGTTCAGTGGATAATAAAAAATTAACATTTGGTTATATTTTCTAACTTGGTTCTAGAATTGTCTCATGGAGTAGTAAAAAGTAGGCAATTGGCTCTCTCTTCCACAAAAGTGGAGTATATTGTAGCAACTGCAGCTAGTTGCCAAGGCATATGGATTCGTCGGATTTTGGAATATTTGCAATTGGTTCAGGAACATCCAACCACTATTTACTGTGATAACAACAATACGAATGCAATGACCAAAAATCCAGTGTTTCATGCTAGATCGAAGCACATTGAGATTCAACATTACTTCATCCAAGATTTAGTTCAAGATGAGACAATGAAATTATAGTTTTGCCCTACATCTGAACAAGTTGCTGATATTTTTATCAAAGCCCTACCTACAGCTCATTTTGTTGCTTTGAGGAATCAATTGAGAATCATCCTCGTTGCTCATGCAGAGAGATTGAAGAATGCATCATCAACCAATCAGTTCCATCGCCAACTGCTCTCCAGTTTAAACGCCCACTACAACAGTTACATAGGCGTAAATTTAATTCAGTTCTTTGCATAGTTCTTTCTCCAGTTCATTATAGGATCGCAGCCTCAATTGCTGCATAATAAGCTGCATGTAATAATTAGGATCTTTTTAATATTTTAGAACTGTTTGTTTAAGAATAGTCTTCTGCTGGTAAGCGTAGTTATATATGAGCAGAGAAGAGCAGATAAGACATTGAATTCAATGAATGAATTTGTACTCTGTTTTCCGAGTTTAATAATACAGAGTTTTAATTTTCAGTGCTGCTTTTCGTTCTCTCTAAGAGCAGATTTATTAAGCTTTTATCTATTGATTTTATAAAGCTTTTATCTACTGATTGTTTCAATTTCCAGTATAGTCTTAGAGCATTACTTTTTCAATCTTTCATCTTCTGTCATAAGACATTTCATTGCTTGTAAGTGCCACTAGTTATCTTCATAATCATGTCTCCAACAAAATGTGACATTTTTACCAAGAGGACATAAATAGCCATAAATAAACACGAATGAATGAATGAATGTTTTTAATCACGTCCACGAGGCCAAGCAGCCTATGGGACCCAAAGATAGCAAGCGAAGAGACGTGAACCCCAGAAAATGCAAAAAAAAAAACCTATGTTTCTTTTTCTTTCTGCATCTTGGATCTTCTGCTGTGTATCTTGATCAGAAAATCTGCAAACCCTATTATCTTCTCTTCTTCAAACAGATCACCCAAAATGTTCCCTTTTAATGATAAATCAAACTATGAGAATTCGACGGGGAGGACATAAATATTAATAAATGTTCAGTTTCAAACGTGTAAGGCGCAGATTGCATCCATATAGGTAGCCCTGTGTCTACAGTCGTGCAGAGTGTTTTCTGGCGGCCTATTTCTTAATAAACAATTGCCGATGACAAATAAATATGTCTGGTGAAACTGGGTCTCTCGTACACCAAACAGATAACAGAGTTTTGTACGAGCAATTAACTTCTTCCCCGCTGCAAAAGGCAACGATAAGGAAAATAGTGTTGGATGAAGCCTGATCTCACCTCGGCATACTAACTCTAGAGGGAACATTCCTCCGTACGATGAGTTTTTCAACTTTAAATGCGAACAAAATGTTTTGAAGGATGTGCACGGGAAAACTGCATATCCTTATAACAATTTTTTCTCTGTCCTTAATAAAGGATATTTTGTATGGATATTTTTATTAATGTATGTCTTTGGATATTTTGTATGGTTATTTTTATTAATGTATGTTTTTAAATCTTTTTATGCCTATTTTCATATTTAATTTAGCATTTTGTTAGATTATGTTACTTTGTTTAAATGATTTTTAATCTATTTATTTGAACATTATTTAATTTGAGAAGTATTTATGATTTTGTATTTTAGACGTGTTCAAGGGTTTTTCTATTTGAAAACTTTATAATGTTCAAAAGCAAATTATTTTAAATATAATTATTATTCAATAATATACAAATCACAAAATTCAAATTATGTATCTATGGCTCATATTTTAAGGCTTCATCTTAAGTTATTCTAACAATTAATGGATGATTTTTAATTAAAACAACACATTTGTATGATTGTCACTAATTTACAAATTTCATCTATCAACAAATTTGTGTGCATCAACATCTAACCCATTGTTTATGTTTTTATCATTGTTGACTCTATTACAAGATCTAATTGCTAATGTAAAAAAGTTGACCACTCTTCCCCCATTGTTATAGGTAATATCAACAATACTTATCAAGATCCCATGTTCTTTCTTATGCAAAAATACATCAAGAAAACCTCTTGTACAAGCAACAAAGAACTACTCATCTTCTAATCTTCTCACGTCTTTGACTTCACATCCAAATCTAGCTTCCATTTTTTATCTCTTTATCATAGAGTCTTAACATCTAAAGGTTGCATCACATTAATTTCAAGATAAAGTCTGATTCTATCTCATTTGGTTTTCATAATATGTTTATTTAGCATTCTCAACTAATCATAATCCATTCTTTATTTATCTAATGTTTCACTTTATAGAGTGTGTTCTATTATATACATCGCTTCTTACCCCTTGATTCTTGAACATATAATGTCCCTTTAAACTAAATAATAGTGCTCCATGTTTAGCATATACATTGGTTGAACATGATTTTAATTTGTCATCATTTATAATAAAAAAATGTACCTTTCCTACTTTATTTTATGAATTCATAATAATCACACACCTTACATGATATGCAATAAGTATAAATAGCTTTAAGTAGAAATGTTCTAGTGATACATCCAAGGATGATGATACTCTATCTTCTTTTACTATATGTCAACCGATTGCTATAACGCATTTCTCATGTATTTAGTTAAGATCTTACAATACTTGTTAAGTGATAACCATCATTTATCGTCTCCCTCACATGATGTTCTCAATGGTTCCTTGTTTCATGAGGATTTGGTGCATGAGATTTCTTGTGAACATACTTTAAAGTGTTAATGATAGATTCATTTAGTGAAAACGGATATGCAATACTATGTCTCAAAGAATTCTCATCTTTATGTTATGATCATATACATGATGATGGTTTTGGCCTACGCCTACTTTTATGACTAAGTCAGGTGTTCATGTTCACTACAGTATCCTCATATTAGTCGAAAAATTTGTTATAGGCCATATCTTATGTGTGTTCACCATAACTTATCACAATGTATTCTCTCTCATTTGTAGTGATGTCTTGTAACTTGTTTTGTTGCCCCTGATTCCTCCAATGATATGTGATGTCCTATTTTTAATCACGATTCCCCATGTTGCCATATTGTGACTCCCTATCACTTTTTATGCTTGTAGTTGGTATTGCATCCATTCCTCATGTTATCATTTTCACCAGAGAGGTTAACCTTATTCTTATGATATCTTTTATGTGGGATGATCCCTCCTAACTTGCAATGGTCACATTTTTACTATAAGCACAATCTTATGTCACAGTAGTCTCTCATTGTCCTAATCTTTTACAATAATATGGTGACTAGATCGACTTAGTTTATATTGTGGAGTTGTGATGGATATACTTTGGATATTCATGTATGTTGTGTCCTCATGTACTTATCCTCTAGTGTGCTTATATTGTGTCAAATGGTGTGTTTGAGGGAGTGTGGTGATGTCTTCTCCTCATGGCTATTATCATCATTTATAGTTGTGATAATTCCTCCTACTCGGATTGTAGAAACCTATCCTATTTATGGTGAAAGCATTGTGCCTATGGCTATTTTCATTCATCTTTTCGATGTGATTTTCTTTCTCGCAATGATCACTTCCCAATTAGCCTCATCTCATGGTGGGGCACTGGCTATCTATCCATCTAGATGCACCATGTGCATCCAATGGTTGTACCCCACATGTTGTTGCTGCTAATGTTTGCCCTGGTGCTGTCACTAACGATTCGTCCGTAGCCATCACCATTGTGTACCCCGTACATATTATTGAGAAAGGTGACAGTTATAATATTTATTAACTTGCATTCCTTTTGATTTCAGCACACAAACTTAGTTTAATTCCTTTTCATTGTTTGTCATGATTACACTTGTATTGTTTTCTTTCTATACTTATATTATCTTTCTCACCATGCTTACCTATATTATATGGATGGAGTACAAGTTTATTATATTATACTTAAATATTTATATTATAAATATAATATTATTGCTACAATACATACAATACTATAGTTATATATTTATTATATTATATTATATATAAATATATTTATTTATATTTTATTATTATAATTATAAAAATATATTATATATTATTATATATAATTTAATATTATAATATATGTTATATATTATAACTAATATATATTTTTACTTCTAATTTGTAATATATATATATATATATATTACATGAATAAAATATTATATAATATAATAAATAATACTATAGATATTAATATAATAAATGATATTATATATATTATTTGATATTGTAATATATGTTATATTATGATTAATATATCCTTATAATTATATATAATTTATAATATATTGTATTATTATAAATATAATATTATATGTTACTTGTATTATATTATATAATATAATAAATAATAATCTAGATATTAATATTATATATAATAATGATTTACATTAATAGTATAAGTATATTATAAGTATAAAAATAAAGTAAAAATAAATATTATATATTATAAATATATTTATCTTCAACAAAGGAAATTAATGTGGTAGGTGAATATTACCTCCACCCAAATATTTAAGTTATTATATTGCTTATAATATATTAATATTCTTATATAATATATATAATATTATATATTTATATTAAGTACAATATTATATATATAAATATTTATATTATAATATAATAATATATTATTTAATATTTATCTAATATAAAATTATTATTATTATTTTATTATATACATATTATATATAATATGTATATAATACAAATAATATAATATTAATATATAGTCTGCACGGGTAGCGGAGTTGGCTTGGGTCGTGGGTTTGCTCCCCATTGGTTTCAAGTTCAACTCTACTCCCGAGTTTAAGAGGTGGGACTGCTTGTGGGCTACAGATTCCACCCATAGGGAATTAGTCCCGCCCTAGCTCGCCCTTACTGTCCTAGCCCGAGGTAAGGTTGTGCATTCCACCCGTAGGGGATTAGTCTCGCCCTAGCTCGCCCCTACTGTCCCAGCCCGAGGTAAAGTTGGTGGGTCGTTGGGCTAGATCGCAGGGATACCCCTGTAGTAACAATATGTATAATACTATTATAATAATAATACATTAATATTATTATATACATGTATATTATATATTATTATAATTATAATATGAATGTAAATTATTATTATATATAATATTATAATAAAAATTAATATAATAAATTATATATATAGAACAGTATATTAATAAATTTATAATATATAATATTTATTTTTACTTTATTTTTATACTTATAAGTATAATATACTTATACTAGTAATGCAAATTATTATTATATATAATAGTAATATCTATATTATTTATTATATTATATAATATAATAAAATGTATTATATTAATATCTATATTAATATACTATTCGTAGCTCTAGTCAAAAGCGTTTATCTACCAAAAAAAATCTATATTAATATATTATATAATATATTACTATATGATATAATATAAATAATATATAATATAATATAAGTAGTGCATATAATATAAATAATATAATACAAGTAGCATATATAATATTATATTTATAATGATATTATAAATTATAAGTAACTAAAAATATATATTAACTATAATATATAACATATATCATAATATTAAATTATATATAAAAAATTATAATAATATAATATAAATAAATATATTTATATATAATATTATATTATAAATATATAACTATAATACTGTATGTATTATAGTAATAATATTATATTTATAATATAAATATATAAGTAAAATATAATAAACTTATATTTCATCCATATAATATAGGTAAGCATGGTGAGAAATATAATATAAACATAGTAAAAAAATAATACAAGTGTAATCGTGACAAACAATGAAAGGGAATTAAACTAAGTTTGTGTGTTTTGGAATGAAAAGGCATGTGAGTTAATAAATATTCTAATCAAATTGTCATAAACTACTTTTCCCAATACTGCGTACGATGTACAAAATGGTGGTGGCTACATACAAACCATTAGTGGTAGCACTTACAGACATTAGCAATTATAACACCATATAGGGTATGACCATCAGATGCACATAGTGCATCCTAATGGCTGGATAGCCAATGTTAGATGGTTGTTAGTGTGATGCCTAATTTCTTAAACTATGGTTGCAAGTTTCATGCTCATAATTTATGCCTTCGTAGTGGGACATGTTCTTATAATAGTGTATCGGTAACAGTTTTCATGGATGTCTGAAATTCTTTTTGCTCGTGGATTTTGCACCATCTTAACTTCCTATGCTTGAGTTGTCCTTCATGTATCACACAATGTTTAGGGAGAAGATTCAACTTGTTTCATTAGTTAAGCTTGTCCTTGTCATATTTTGATTTATTAATTGAACATATGTACACTATTGTTTGAATGTTAAAATATCAGTTCTTTAATTTATTCATGTGATAATAAGTACCATATAACTAATTAGCTTAAATTTATTTTATATATATATCATTGATAACACTAAAATATATGCAACTATCTATAAGTCATATCAAAATAATAAACATTTTTTATTCATTGCATGTTGCATATCAGATAAAATATAATATCATTCATAATAACTTCAAATTACTTCTAAAAATATATAAAAAATTAAAATAAAATATTATATTTTAGTTTGTACAATCTTAAAGGATATTTATCCAAAAAAAGACAAAATTATCAAATCACTACATAATTGTTACATAAGAGATAATATACAAGTGTTCAAATTTCAATCCTTCAATAATTAAATATTTTGCCAACTTGACATAAATAATCTTATATTCCATACGTATTCCATCTCTCATAAATACTTAGCAATAAATATTCAGATTGGAGACATCAACGACCAAATATTTAGTACCTTAAAATAAATATGCAAATGTGAGGCTCTCCATTTAAACAAAATCAAACAAATAATGCACCAAATTTTCAAATTGCTTCTACCAATCCAGCCCATCACCTCTTATCTAATAAGAATCCATGATTTCAATGTCACAAATCAAAGATTTTCAGAAGTCAAGAGAGAGAAAAGATTGACCTTGACTACTCTTAGATGCACATGCCTAGTCTTAGCTATAAGATGACATTCTAACAAATTTTCTATGCATTGGCATCAAGAGAAAGTGTTATGAAAAATTATACACAATACACAATGTATTTACTTCCCTTATCTTAAGGTATCTAATCTCTTTTAGATCCAAAGGTCAATTTCAAGATACACATTTTGTGGTTGAACCTAGACTAAAATTAATTGTGTTCATGACATGAATTAACCTAAAGTACTAATAAGTTAGTAAGAAAAAATCCACCAAGAATATGAGTAACCCAAGTAACTCAATCCAAATAAGGATTTTATGTTAATCTTGGTTGAACAAAGTAAAATCTCTTGTTTGAAGGGTAATACTAGAGTATTACTAGTGAACCAAGGACCATGTTTAACAATCATAATGAAATGTTCCAAGTTAGATAAAAAATTGGTCATGTCCTACACAACCTCAAGTTGAAAACATGTGTGTTCTATACAGACAAAACATGTGTGTGAGTTGTATAGACAAAACACAAACTTCCAACATGCCTTTTGAGGGAATGTAACCATTGAAATAGCTAATTGAAAAGTTTTATATGCAGACCTTTAACATGAATGGATAAATGCACGCTTATCTACTACTACATAAAAACGTCTTCAAGTTGAGGATCAAATTACCTTATGGAAAATCTTAGAATAAAATAACATTCATTTTGGGCACCATGATCACCAACTCTAGCATTTATAATCGAAACCAAAAAATGATTTTGGTGTGGTTTTGGTCATTATAAGGTTTGACACACTACTTAAAGGTCCAAGTGGACACACTTAGCATAATATGTGTACACTAAATACAATGAACATAAAAAATAATATATTGATCTAAGATACATGATATGACAAATAAGAAACCATGAAAAATATTAAAAAATTTGTAAATGCCATGTTCATATAAAACCCCTATGTTGACCTATGGTACATGATGTGACATGCCAAAAAAAATTAAAAAAGTCTTAAAAAATCCATACTTTCTTTCTCCTTAATTGTAATCCCTAAATTATAATTTTTCAACAATTTATATTTTGAAATGCTTGTAGACATAATAGAATTTCCACAGTGGATTAAATAGTGTTACCAAAAATGTTTTAGGCTAACCCATTTCCAATTACAATAATGAGAAAAATAGTAGTTATTGTTCCAACAATTAGTTTTTACCTTATCAAGATTTATTTTTAATGAATAAGGTCTTTATTACATCTTAAGAAATAAAAAGATAATTACACACTATTCACAAAAAAAGGCGAGTGATAAAATGTCATGCCCTTGAAGTCTATATGGGATCAAGTCAAAAACAAAATACACAAATTGTCTAAACGAGGCTAAACCTAAATACTAATTTAAAAGTAAAAAGCCACTAAGTTGCAAGAGCACCACTAGCAAGAGGGGGATCACAGTCATCTAGTTTATTAGGAAAACATCAACAAGGATGGAATCATCATCAATAATCCCCCAACCAGTGAGATCACCCTTCTCCCCTTCTTTATTTGCAAGTTACTAAGCACAAGAAAAAGAAATAGCCAACTCTAGGTAAGTAAACTTTCCATAATCTAGCTAACTAGGAGCACCATGCCCATGAGAAGGGGTAGAAGGCAAGAAAGAAGTTTGAGACCAATTGTGGGCTTCATGATCCCTAGAGCATTGAGGTTGACATCTTTGAGAGTATGATCCTCAATCTCTTTCGGTAGGTTGACTAAGACCATGCCTATGCCAACAAGGTGGGGGAGTTACGAGAGTTAGAACTCTAATAATTGTACAAGAGACATTACCCTAATGATCTAAAATCTCTTATAAATGTGCAACTTTAAGTGTAACCTTGTGAGCTTGTACCTAGTTAGGCATAAGCACATTACATAAAATCATAGTTTTAGTGTATAGAGAAAAGTGAACATTAATTGAACAATCTGAAAAGAGATAAATTTTTATCTTTCCAAATACTAAAAGAGCAATTCTACCTTGAAAGCATGCCAAATATAAATAATTTTAAATGGGAGAAAGGGAAAATTGTCTAGCAAAATCATATGCCATGACAAGGGGTCAAGCCTAAGAGGGCTTAAACTAATCATGTATCCAAATATAATCTTCTTGAGCTCAAATTTAAAACCATAAAATATGTTCTATAGCATTGAATTGCCCACATAAAGGATAGCAAGGGTTGAGAGCTCCAATATGAGGCAAAGGAGATCCAAGTGGAGGACCTTATTACAAAATGCACCAAATAAAGTGAGTCAACATAGGCTCAAGAATGGCTACCGAGATAATATAGAACTATCAATGCCAAGTGTTAGGAGAATTCTAGAGTTGCTAATATGATTTAACTAATCCACCATTGGCATATGAGGAAAAATTCATAAGTATCACTTACAGGGTTTGTACTTACAAAATGGTGTTTCATGATAATATTTTTAATCTTTCTACTAGGACTTAAAATACCTAAGCTAAATATTGTGAACCATATGGGAAGGGATGACATCTATAGAAGGTCTCCTAATCCTAATTGGATGGGTAGAATTTTAATTTGTCCTCAAGCCATGATAATAAATTCTTGGTAGCTCTATCATGGAGATCTGGTAAAATTTAAATTTCTCTAAGAATTTCATAGCATGAACCCAAGGGTCTCTACAAACAGGATAGTCTTGACTAGATAGAACTAGAGACCACCAACTAGATTTATGATTAATTGAAAGGCTAGTGCAAAATTCAATGCTAGTCTTAAGAAGTTACGGCTTGCTTGGCTCCTAGGCCTTCCAAATTCTCTTGATAACAACTATACCTTGTATCAAGCTCCCTTAAGGTTAGTAGAGTATAGAATCTAAAATCTTTTCAAGTTAGTTGTCCAATTGGCACTCTTAGCAAAATAAAATGCCTATTGAGAATTTTTCAAACATTATTCCCTTTCAAAGCCTTAACCATTTACTTAACAAAGACATCAATGCCCTGATGAAAAATTGAGAGTAATCGTAAACCACCAATTTCATGGGGAGATAAAAATATTCCAAGCAACACGATGAAATCCTTTATTCCCATAAGTAGAGGCCTAAAGGGACTCCATAAGCATCTTCTCAATTTTTAAATAAGAATCCTCACAAGGATCCAATTGGAGTAATAACCATGAGTAGCAAACACAAAAAAATTAGACTAATCTTAGAATTTTTGAACCAAAGAAAAGGCATGCTTAGTGATCTAGTAGCTCCTCTTTTCTTAATTATGTCAATAATAGCTTGCCATAAGATAGGAGGCGAGACATAAATATAAAAGGGAATGCCCATAAATTAAAATAATCCCCATGCTCAATCCATTTCCAACTGAAAGAGCATAACCAACCCAGTTTAGGAAGAAATGATTGTCTATAACATCAAATTTTTTACCATTAAATTAGGAAATCACTTGATAATTAATTAATCAATAATTAATTATTAAGTCCCTTATTACTTTAATTCACTTAGGGTAAACTTAGGAGTATTTTTTTATTTATTAGATTCGGCTAATTATAGGTCAAATTTTCTCATTGCATGAGGTTAAGAGACTTGTCACAATCTAATGGAATCCTCATCTAAGGTTTGCTTTATTTTTCTTTTATAAGTATGCACATTCATCCTAATCCATGTAAATTCATTCAATTCAATTAGAATTGTTGATTAATCTCAATATCGGATGCTTGTGTGATATTTTATGGATTCAATCTTTTCTCTCTTAGTTGTATATAAAATCAGTTGTTTTTTGATCTCTTGTTTGTGATGGGTGTTTTGGTTGTAGAGGATCATTGGGAGCTGTGGGTTCACTATCAACTAGAACATGGTATCAAAGCACCAAATCTATGAATTCCTATCTAAATTTTGAGATCTAACTTTGAGAAAAAACTTGGCTCATTCTAGGGAAAAACATGCCTCACTATTGAGTCCAAAACAGTCAAAAACCTAAGGAACAACTATCAAATCGCTCAAATCTGGGTAGTTGCAAAAAAAAAACATTTTTAAAGGGGTTGCATAGATCTAGACAAATTCGTATGACAATCCCATGAACCTGTGTGACCTTGTGAAAAAAAATCGTAGTATTGTCCTTTAAAATCAATATTTTTTTTTTAATTTTTTACCATCGATAAAAAAAATATTGCAGGTTTTTAATTATTTTTATAGCAATTTTTTTAAAAAAAAATTGTCGTAGAAAAATGGTCCCTTGTCATTTTCATGGCCTTTTAGGTCTTGTTTCATGGTGATAGAACTATGTTGTTTTGATCTTATGTTGTAACATGGCTTGAACATGCTTATTTAAGTATTAAAATTCAAAAAACGACGTCTTGTGAAGGTGTTGTGAAGTGTTGTAAGACATTTCTACATTCTTCTAGACTCTATTTAATGCATTTTACCTAAAAATCACCTTTTCATCACTAAACAAGTCCTATTTTGAAATGTTGTAAAGTCTTGTAACAAACTTTCATGCTTTTTTAGGCATGCTTTCACTATTTACACCTTTCTCATGCTTTATTTGGTCTCTTTATGCTCTCATATGCTTAATTAAGTGTATTTTTGCATATTATCTTGACAAACAACATTAAATACAACATATTTCCTTACACTTGTTTTTAGGTCCTAGGTGGGACCCATTCACCATGGGTGGAGAATGAGTCCCCCTTGGCCCCAAATTCAAAATATTTTAAATTTTCTTTCGGGATTTTATTCAAAAACATTTGATGTCGACCTGTGATGAGGTATGAATGAATACTAAGGCACAAGATTTGTATAAATATGTGATTTTCACCTCATTTTACATCCCCTCATTCATTCAAGCATTCTATTCCACATTTTAAGCATTCAAGCATTTTACATCATCTTTTCAAGCACTATTCAAACACTTTGAAGCAGCCATTGACATTACTTCAAATTTGCAACATCAAGGGTTAAGTAAGTTGATAGCACTTGCATGTTATTAGTTTATCTTTCTCTTTCATTTCATTATCTTTTCAAGGGTTTAATTACTAAAAGTGGGGTTTGACCAAGGCAAACCCCTATTCACTAACCCCTAATCATTTTTCCCCTATTGCATGTTTGTTTGCAGCTCTTTGTATTCAGATTTGACAGGTTATTAGGTGTTGAAGATTGATTTCTAAGTCAACTTGGTGTTTCAAGTCAATTTAAGTCAATTTCAAGCTTGGAGAGAGTTATTTGTCCATTTTCTGCATAAATGACTTCGGCAACCCGACAAGCAGACTTTTCCAGATCTGGTGTTGCAGAGTTGTCTCCCGATTTTTCAGAAATTTGGGAGAGGACTGATTCATCACCTATGGCGAATGAGTCCCACCTTAGGACTGAAAATTTGAATTTTGTCAAATTTTCGATCTCAACAGACAAAAACCAGCTCCCGACACTTTTTCACCTGGAGGAGGATTGATTCGCCACCCTGGGCGAATGAGTCCCACTGTGAAAAACAATAATTTCAATCAGCATTCCAGACATTCTAGAATCATCCTACATTGCCCAGGTGCACTCAGATTCATCCCTCTTTTTTATGTTCTGCATATTTTCATTTATTTTCTTTATTGTTTACATACGACAATGTATTTTCAAACATAGTTATAATTGCAGTTTTAAATTCATTTTCATTCATCTAGATTAGTCAATTATATTTATTTAAGTTCATTTACATTAAACAACATTGCATACATTCTGATTTGAGTGAATCATTAGCATTTTTGGCCCTATCACTCTCCTTTTAGGTGAAAAACCCTAGAAGTACAAGAGTAGCATTAGGATCCCAAAAATCTATGTTTCAAAAATATATTTTCTAAAAAATTAAAAAGAAAAAATATAAAAAAATTGTAGTCATGAGGTACATTTTGCACCATGCACGAGTTGTCATCACACAGCGTGACATAGGCCCACTAGACCCCTCTTGCGACCTTTTTGCTATAATTATCGTCTTGTAGTTATTTGATCAATTAGCGGAAACACTTGTCACCGATGGCTTGTCAATATGCCACATACCGGCCAATATATTACAGCCAACAATGTTTTTTGGCACACTATGCACAAACTAGTGAGAGTATATTCCATCATCAAACAACATATTCTGATAGCCACTTCTCGTTCAATGCCCAATCAGGGGAATATTCCCCTTGCACTAGAATATTCTAATCAATGGAACAAATTTCAGGCAACCATAAATTTTTACAGGGTGAATAAATATTTTGGTGAATATTCACTGACATCAATATGACTTCAACAGCCGTACAAACCCTCATAGTCCTTATTTTCTCTAAAGGAGCGATTTTTTCCCTTTTTGGCTTAACTTGGGCATATGGTGTCAAAATTGGGTAGACAAGATATCATTTGAAAACAAGTTTTATTTACTTTCTAGTGGTGTAGGTCTCTTTATCATATTTTTCTATTGGTTTCTGTTATTATTAGTCAAAGTCAAATCTTTATTTTATGCTTTTAGACTCATAACTTTTCACTTGTATTTTTTATTTTCGTGAGTCAAGCAACGTTGGAAAGGTATTTTAGAGCTCTTTAGATCTATTCATGCACTTTTTCTAGAAACTATCTATGGTACATCTTATTCATTTTTTTGTGATTTCACATTTCTGTCAATTACTTGGATGTCTTGGCACTTAGAAAATACCTATTTATGTTGGATTACTTCACTTGATTTACTTGACATGTACTAAGGTTATTACTATCTAATTTTATCATTTGAGGAAGTTTCATGGGTTTTTTTGTTCATCCTTGAATGATCAACTTGGAAAATGATAATTATGAATCTTGGTGAAACATCCTAACACATCTTAGGTGGCTTGATCTTTTGCCTTATCTATATGGACTCATACTTACACCAAACACACTAGGGAGTTTATCAGAATGGGATATTATCAGTGATCATATTGTAGGGGTTATATGTTCTAGTGTTGATCTTGACACTATTTGTGTTGTATCAAACATTGATTGTCTCCGGTACACACTTTGGACTCAACTTTGGGAGATCTATGGAGACCCTCATATCTCTCCATAACTAGAGGATCCTACTATAGATTACCTCATTTCTCTTATAGATGCATATTTCACACCCTTCAATGACAATACTTTATAAGTTGAGTATATCACAAGTCTTGCACGTTTCGACGGTTCAAAGACTTATCTTTATGTTCCCATTCTTTAGATTGAGACTACATAATCTTTTGTTGTTCTTGATTAGTTTGACATTTGCACATATTTGGCCCCTATTGGTTCAATGTAGCAGGACATCCATCTTCTTCCAAACATAGCTACTTCATATTTGTATCTTGCAGACACATCATCATTGTTTGTAGATTCTTATATTTTAGATTTGGAGGATTACTTTGAGCACATTCATATCCTCTTTGTTAAAATCCACATCATCGATGTTGGCCCACCATCTTCATCACTTTTACATCTTGTTTTATATTAGTCTTCACTAGTTTTTGGATTGACATCATCTCTTTTCGACATGTTGACACTTTAGCACTTTTTAGAGGCACACATCATTTGGATTTGGATTCCTAATTCACCCATTCTTTTGGATTGGCTTCTCCAATTACTAGTGGATTTGTTTCTTCCTAATGATAGAAATGTTATAATTTGCAATTAGTGGATTGAATGTTATATCTTTAGGCATTCATCATTGACACAAGAACTCTTTCTTTATGGGGGGATTCTTATCCTTATTTTCTCTCTCCTATAACGGGGACATCTATTGTACTTGCATGATAGAACCATTCCTTGGGGGTCACATTGGGTCCTCCTTCCATCCTTCTTTCACTAGTGGATTCATTTCTTTTTCTCTCTTTTAGAGAGGAGTTTTTCCATGTGGTTTTCTCCTTTTCTCTACTTATGAGATATTCATTTATTTGTAGATGGGTACTTCAGAAGGACTTGTATTCGAGACCCATCCATACATCCATCATTGCATTCTTCATCAAGGTTTTATAGCTTCTCCCTAAGTTGATCTTAGGGGGTGTTGAGTAATTAGGACATCACCTGATAATTAATTAATCATTAATTGATTATTGAGTCTCTTTTTACTTTAGTTCACTTAAGCTAAACTTAGGAGTGCTTTTTATTTATTATATTGGGCTAATTATAAGTCAAGTGGTCTCATTTCATGATATTAAGACACTTGTCATAATTTAATGCACTCCTCATCTAAGGTTTTCTTTATTTTTCTTTTGTAAGCATGAACATTCATTGCAATCCATATAAATTCATTCAATTCAATTACTATTGCACACGTTAATCTCAATATCATATGCTTGTGTGATATTTGTGTGGATTCAATCTTTTCTCTCTTGGTTGCATATCAAATTAGTTTCTTTGATCTCTCATTTTTTATAGGCATTTTGGTTGTAGAGGATCACTGGGAGTTGTGGGGTTCACTATCAACTCCAAAAAGAAAATCTTTTTTGACATTATTCTTGTCCACACAGAGTTAGACATGAATCATCAACAAAATGACCATTGACCAACTTGTTAGACAAATAGGAAAGGCAATACCCTTAACAAGATTTTGGGAGACTACATTGATCAAAATATAGCCTGAGCCTTCAACAACACATAAAGTGTAGGAGCTAATGAAATCTTTATTATATAGACTAGAAAATTTTAAAAGGCTTCAATTACCTTTCATTGATTGGGCTAAAAGCCATGGGCCAAATCCAAGTGGCTAAACATGATAAGAATGAAAGGTCATTCAATGTGGTTGTAAGCTTTGGAAAAAATAATTTTGATAGACATTATAGGTTGTTGAAAATGTTGGGTCCATTTGATCCCATATCAAACAACAATAATATTATTGAGTTGTAACATGACTTGATAAATCTAGTTTAGTTAGAAGGACTCGCTAGGAAAGGAGTGCCCCTAGCTTAAGGAAAAAGATTTGAAAATGATCTTGTAGGTGACATGTAACAAGGTGATAGGCTGCCAATTATAGATTTCCTCTAATTTGCCAACTTTAGGTATGAATTTAATATTGCCAGATCATCCATTATGTTTCCTAAGGAATTTTCATGGAAAGCTTTTCAGTAGACTTTGTAAAGGTCTTCACCCATAGTATCCCAAAAAATCATAGAACTCACAAGGGAATCCATCCAAGCTAGGGGCTTTGTTATTGAACTTACAAAAGAAAACCTAACAAAAGCCTTCCTTATTGAGAAACTGATCACAAAGAATGAGTTACAATAATGACAATATTTAGTTGATTTTTAGCTATGTTACACTCGTCACCATAACCTCCAAATTATAAATGATAAGTTAAAAAGATACTTGATATAAAAATAATGTAATTGTATGTGACTTTAAATTAATTTAGAATTAATAATTAGTCATATATTATAAATATAATTATATGGATTTAGAATTTTTGACTATACAAATAAATTAAATTTATCAATTAGAAGTATATTAAGAGATAATACATGAACTGATTATTTTAAATAATATAAAATTAGTAAACTAAAGGTTATTGTAACCCTGCTTATACAAAGGTTAAAATTGACCGACAAAATTGCTCATATATACAAATTATAAACTTGAACTAAAGTTTAGATCATAGAAAAAAAAATGCAATTAATCGTAAAAATTGAAATTTGTCAAGTTTGTTTACTTTCCCCCATTAAATTAATTTTTTTAGCAAAATTATTAATCTTGATTTTCAAAGAGTTTCTAGTGTGTAAAAGAATTAAAATCTAAAAAAAATAAGAAAAAATAAGAAAAAATCATGGGAAAAATTGATAGGGTAGCATGCCTAGGTTCTTAGGTAATTTCGCAAGTAGAGTTTCAAGAAAATGACAGTAGCAAATATTTTTTTGGGGCCATTGCCCTCTACGAAGTTGAACTACCCAGTATTATTTTGCAAGCCACAAGGGCTTGTAGCCCATGGATTCGAGCCCTTGTGTGGCAAGAGATCAACCCTATCCACCACGTCTCGATATCTTTTATTTTATTTTTTTTATATATATATATTTTTAAATTTGTATTCAAACTATAATTTAATATAATAATTATTACAAACAATGGTTTTCCTCAACAATAATATATTAATAAATTGAATTATAATTAATAAAAAAATGAGGGAAACCATTGTTTATAACCATATAATATTAATCATTATTACTACAATATAATAATATGTAATCATAATATTAATATAATATTATAATATATTAAATTAATAATAATTATAATAATAGAATATAATTACTTGTGGATGGAAGACATGAATGTTTGAGAAGAGAACGCATAACAATTTTTTTTTTTTATTTTTTTTTTATATTTCTATGTTATGTAAATGAGTTTAAATTTCAAAAATAATAATTTTTATATTTTTTCTATATATTTTACTAATTTTTATTTTATTTTTATTTTTTTTCATTACCATTTTTTCCAATTATTTTTTGCTATTATGAATTAGATAAAATATTATTATATTTATATTTATTTTTTTTACAGTTCATCTTCTTAATGGCTACACGTGACCAAAAAAACAAAAACCATATCAAATACTAACAGATGATGCCTGCCTCAAAATTAACATTTTTTCACTTCTTTTTGTTTCCTATAGCGCCTTGGACCTGACACAAAGCTTACTTTTATGGATCCCTAAATTTTTTTTTTTCTAGAACTAGCTTTGCGAAAACAAAACCATAGTGAACCTAAAAAAAAAAACCACACATACAAACCATTCTTTTTCTACAAAAAAATAAAAATCTTATGCTGTTGGAAAGAGCGCAACAATCTTCTGAACTTCTATTTCTGAATAATGTAAGCACAAAACAACATCCCTAATTCTTGGATTCATGGCACTTTTAGAATTACAGTCTTCCCGACGACCCACCACCCATAAATCCTTTACACACTATTATCTATATATTATAACACATTTCATTGCTTGGAAGCTCTCATGGAGTGTGTATGTTCTAGATACAACCATAGCTCCTATGGCTTCTCCTGCTCTTTCTCCTTTCAAGAAATGCAATTATCACCATGCATCACTGTGTCTATCATCTAGCAGTACAATATTTCTTCATTTTGTTATAACCAACCAGTCAAGGGAAGCAACAATAGTAACTAAAAGATACTGTGCTCACCAGGCTCACAAGGTAAGGGCCACAGTTTGTATGATAGCAAGCCAATACAGTGAAAACTACCTGTTATGATATTAGGGTGAGAGAGTAGGAAGAAGATGGTGTACCTGGGGCTGGAGAAATGAGAGAGCTTGCCAGTTTCAGAGAAGATAATGAGGCCCACTTGCGCATCGCACAACAGGGACAGCTCCTGCGCTTTCTTCATCAGCCCAGCTCGCCTTTTACAGAATGTTACCACTCTACTCTTCTTGTCCTGAATTTTTTTCATTTCGATCCTTCCTCGCCCCATTTTTTCCTTTTCCAGCGGAGGTGATACTTTGCCCAGAATCACATAGCAATTTGCAGTTTTAAGGAGTGTGGAAGGACGATAAGGCAGTGGGTAGGTGCTCTTTCGCAATGGAATTCAATCCTCTTGATAATCACGTCTCCAATAAAATGTGACATTTTTACCAGGAGGACATAAATAGCCATAAATCCACACGAATGATAAATCAAACCATGAGAATTCGACGGCGAGGACATAAATATTAATAAATGTTGAGTTTCAAACGTGGAAGGCGCAGATTGCATCCATATAGGTAGCCCTGTGTTTAGAGTCGCGCACAGTGTTTTCTGGCGAGGAATTTCGCGCAACTTCGGTCTATTTCTTAATAAATATGTCTGTGAAAATGGGTCTCTCGTACACCAAACAGATGACTTTTTTGTACGAGCAATTAACTTCTTCCTGCTGGAAAAGGCAACAATAAGGAAAACGGGGACGAGCAATTAACTTCTTCCTGCTGTAAAAGACAACAATAAGGAAAACGGGGATGAAGCCCGATAACACCTCGGCGTGCTACCTAATTCTAGACAGGACGTTCCTCCGTATAATGACTTTTTCACCTTCAATAGCAAACAAAATGTTTTTAAGGATGTGCACGGAAAAACTGCATATCCTTAACAATTTTTTCTGTATGGATATTTTTATTAATGTATGTTTTTAAATCTTTTTATACTTATTTTCATATCTAATTTAGCATCTCGTTAGATTAGCAATCGCACCTTGGTGTGCAAAGGGTACATTGAAGAGGTGTGGAAGGTTAATTATGAAAAAAATCGGTCTATTGTTTGTATAGATTTGTGTAATATATGAGATCTTATGGTAGATCATTTAGCAAATGATGTTTTTTGTGCAACTAATGTCTCAATGGAGAAGTAATAGCTTCAAATCAACTATGCATCCACTTACATGGATTGAAACACAACTGAAATAAAACCTTTGAATTAGGAAGATAATTAGGCTCCATTATCAATAGGCTAATGTTATGTTTCCAATAGGGAGGGAGGGAAAGATAGAGAGGAAGAAATAGAGAGATATACAGGAAGAGAGAGAAGGAGAGGGAGAGGGGGATATTGATAGTAGATAGAGTGATAGAGAGATAGAGATATAAGGAGATATAGAGAGAGGGGGAGTGGAAGAGAGATAAAGCGACAAATAGAGAGAGATAAATAGAGAGGTAGAATAGAAAGATAGATAGGGGGATAGGGAGGGAGTGAGGGAGCGAGAGATGGAGAGAGATAGAGGGAGGGAGAGAAAAAGAGAGAGATAGGTAGGAGAGAAAGAAAGAGGGGGAGAGAGGGAGAGAGAGAAGAGGGGGGAGATAAAAGTTCAAGGTATAATTATTCTACAATAATTAAATTCTTATCGAACAAAAATTAATTATAAATTGAACTACTTCTAATAGATTTTACTTATTATTGTAATTTCACAAAATAGACATAAATAATTAAAATAATTTCAAATGTAAATCTAAATTAAAAACTAAAATAGAGAAAATAACTATATTTATATATTTTTATTAGAATATTATAGTATAAAATTATATATTTAAATTAAATATATCATATGTGTAATATACTTATAATAGAATATTTATATGTTTATTATGCAATTATATTTATTTTATAAATAAAATATATAAATATTCATGTTGCTTATCATATAGTATTTAATATAATGTAAATTATTAAATATATTTTAACAAATTATTGTATTGTAAAATTATATATTTAATATTTATGTAAAGTAATATTTATATATTTACTATTCAAGTATGTTTACTTTATAAATATAATATATAATATATTTATATGTATTAGTATATAATATATAAAGAATGTAAATTAGTAAATATATTTTAAAATTATATATTTGGTATTTATGTATATTTATTATTTAATTATATATTTATTTATAATGATACAATTTATATCATATCAAAATTTATATATAATACTAATTGTTAGTATAACATATATAATGTGATTTGTACTTTAGTAATTTATATTATATTAGAAAATGGCATATACATTAAAAATTCAATTTATATTATATCAAAAATTATATATAACAATAAATATAAGTCTGGGCCTCTAAAGGTTAATCCCCTATCGGAGGACTTCTCCTATCTCTATGATGACTCCACCTCTATGTTTGAGCTTCTTGATATGGCGAGAGCGAGGGCTACTGGTACTTTCAAATTGGCTAAATTGACTCTACAGGAATTCAATAGGGTCAACATCAAACTAAGGGGATTGGAAGAGAATCTGCAGAACATTTCGAAAGGTTTGGCCTTGGATATTTTGATAGACAGAATTGTTGATCTTGAGTGTTAGTTCACTAAATTCAAGTCCCTTTGTAAGCAATGCTAGGCTGGTTTAGAAGCCAAGGTATTGGACACCGATGTGAATATGAAGAAACTTCTCCATGCCTATCACATTTTAGTAAAAAATAGTGTGGAATCTTTGGAGGTCTTGTTTCACAAGATTAGTGAACTTAGAGAGGACTGGTTGTATTTTTCTGAGTTAATGGAGAAGGAACAATTGGCCAAAGGTAAAGGGAAAAAAGGTGTGAAGGATGATTGTAAAGGCCCTGCTGCTAGAGGGATGGCTAACGGGAAGAAGTCCTTTGAAGCTGAGAAAAAAGAATTGTCGAACATGATTGGGTTGTATAGGAACTAGGAGCTTGAGGTGGCCAACACCTTGAGTAGTATGAAGTAGTGCCATGTTGTATGTTTTTTGTTTTTTTTCTACTGCTGGGTCTCGGTTTCTTTCCTGTTATTTTGCTACTTTTTGTTGATGGTTGTTGTTGATAGTTTAGTGTTATATCTTTGGAGTAGCATTTTTTAGTTTCTGGTGTTTTGGGTTTTGGGTTGATGTTGATGTTTCAGTTTAGTATCTTTTGAGCAGTATTTGTACCTAAAGTTGTAAAGGGTTTCGGGTCCCTTCAAAACCTATTTTTCACATATAATCAAAACAATAAATATAATTATATTATATATAATTTAATAAGTAATATATATAATTTAATTTAAAAATTTCTACTATAAATATACAATTATAAATATAATTGTAATATTATTTTAAGGAAAAATTACATTATATAAAATATTAAATATAATATTTAGTCCATAGACTATATATAGTGTGAGATTTGAGACTGAAACAAGTCTTACATCTATTACGTTGAATGGTAAAAACCTCCAAAATCTCACTTATCACATAAAAGCCAGATAAATTTATTGATTTGACAACTAAATGGGAACATTTTATTTCCATTTGTAATGTTTTTTTGTCAATTTGATGGAAACTTTATTTTTCATTTGCATTGCTTTATGTTTTAAATCTACATGCATATATTTCATAATAAGATAATACTTAATTTCTTAAGGAAAAAAACTAGATTTGTCTAAGTTTATTTCATTTAATTTTTTAGCACTTATTATTGATTGTTTAATCCAATCACATATAACTAGAATATGCAATACATCCATGCGTAAACACATATTCTCTAACATATTAACATACATATAGCTTTCTATTCAACCTAATCCTTGAACCTTCTTTAGATGTGAGTGCTAGTATAATTTATTCTAAATATAAGGAAGAGTTGAAAATGCATTAAAAAAATCAATTTATATTATATCAAAAATTATATATAACAACAAATAATTTATATTTATATTTAAGAATTTCTAATATAGATATACAATTATATATATAGTTCTATAATATTTAATAAAGTAATTTACATTATATAAAATACTAAATATTGAAACATAGGAAAATGTAGGTGAGGTAGGTTATGAATGGGGGTAATGCACATATTTCCCTATTTTCATTAGGAAAAAGAGATCCCCTAGGGAAAGATTTACTTTCAACCCTTAGGTGAGTCAATCTTGATGGAGATCTTGTTTTTTTCCTTATGATTGAGGATGGGGTAAATCAACCTAAAATGCACTTTTGGGAGATAAATGAAAAATACCAAATGAATCCAATTATGCAATGTAAAACATGAATCATCAATTTAAAACCTTAATCTGATAGAATCCACAAACTTCTGGAGGATCTGAGATGAGTATGAACTTATGCACCTATCACAAAAAGCTCATGTTGAGTGTCCTCCTAGGATAGATTCACCCTAGGGTGAATGAGTCTTTGAAGGGCTTTGCTACTCAAGTTTCAAGATCCTCTGGAGATGGATCTGAGCTTATATTTTCCCCAATTTTCACTATCAGAAAGTTTGAAATAAATTTGAGATTTGAATTTATGTGTCTTGTCAACAATGTTGATAACTTTGCAATATTGCAATTTTGCACTTTTGATCAATCTTCAATCCTTCTTCAACCTAAGATCTACAACACACACAAGAGGGAAAAATTGTTTGGTTTTGGTGAATGGTGGTTTGCCTTGGTCAAACCCTATTTTCATAATTAAACCTTGAAATGAAATGAGACATGAATAGAAGGAATGATGAATGAACACTTGCAATGTTGTAACTCACCAAACCCTCAAATGCAAACCCTTGAAGGATTGAAATCTAACACATCTCTCCAAGTTCTTGATCTTGCATGAAATGGATTGATTGGATGTTTGATTTGATAGCTTGAATCTTGACTTGAATGCTTCAAACCTACATCACAATGTTATCTCCAAAAACATGTATGAAGGAAGATAACTTTGACATGATGCTTGAGATCTTGAATGTTGCACAAATGACTGAGAAATTTTCTCTTGAATACCTTTGACAATAATTTTTGATAGATTGTAAATTTTACCTCTTGCTAGATAGATTTGAATTAATAATATACCTTGTATTTATAGGTAATTTTCTAATTTCCAAAAAATTAAACATCAAAGGATGATAATTGCAAATTGAATTTGAATCATAAAAATTCTGCCAATAAACATATTAAAATTTGGCGTCCTAAACTTAAGGGAGACTAGGCGAATGGGTCCTAGCCCCCAAACTTAGGACACGCCGATTTCAAGGCAATTTAATTAATTCTTGTAATTGTTTAATACAAGTTTCCCTTTTGGAAAATGAGATTAATTAGGCTTTTAAATGCATAATTGGGCCAATTAGAGGCTTAATTAAGTCTATTTTATCAAGGGACCCAAACATAGTGTGAAAATGTAAAGGAGTACATTTTTCAATGCTACATTTAGCCCCCAATTTAGTGAGAGGATGAGCCCTATGCTCAGACTTACACTAAAGTAGTCAAGCAAGCATCAAGATAGGTCTGATTATACAACTTTTTGAAAGATAAGAAAACAAAGGTCAAGGAAGATGATCAAACCCCCAAGATCTAAGATCTCATGGCAAACCAAAAAAGGCACAAAGAGACACATGCATATGTTAAATATGCAACAACAAGACAAGATACACAAGCATACAATGCCAAAATTAATGAGAAAAGAAAGAGAAAGGGTGGATCAAGCCTTGACTATTTGTATAATTAATATGGATCAAGCCTTAGCTGAACTTTTCCAAAAAATGTTCACAAGTGGAAACTCGTTGTCCACTATGCAAACAAAATGTACTCACATGAGCTAGTGAAATTTGTTGTCCACTAAGTGAGCCCCAAAAAGTGGTGAATGGGAAATTCATGCCAAGTCTATAGGCTCCCATTGTACTAACCATACCAAAGTTATGCCTTCTGATCACGTTGATAAGGAGCCATAGAAAAATGGTCATAAGGCTAAAACTACATTATGCTAGGCACTCATGAAAAGGGCTCCATTGATAAGAAATTTGTGTTATGCTTGGTGGCCTTAATACATGCAATAGGATATTCAAAGGGGTTTTGCTTAGTTCATGAAAGGTCTCACCTTAGGGAACATTGTGCCTAATGTCTCCAAGAGAGGACTAGTCGAGGATAAAAGATTCACAACTTAGGGAATGCAATTTGTAGCATCACCACTAAGAGAAATGTCATATGCAAGTGAAACAAAAGGAAATAGGGTGCTCCACCTTTTAGGAGATGGAACATAAAGGATAAAGGCCTATTTCATTCTAGTTAATTAAAGGAAACCAAGATCTCTCAACCAATTGACTTGATTGAGGAATGGGCTAGAGGTAGGGTGGTTTCCTTGGGTGTGATTAAAGAAGGGGGTTCACCACTAAGCAAGTTGTTAGAAAGAAATAGATAAAAGTAATATGCAAAACCTAACTAAATGACCTAGGAAATGAAACTTGAAATCAAACTAATAAATAGAAGGATACGAAAAGGCACCTAGAGGATTAGAGATGACTAAGCAAGATCTTAAAACCCTAAATAAATTGTTATTTCTGAACTGTATTGGGACTCATATGCTAGACTGGGTGATTTAGTCCCAGTTTAGGGTTTTTGGGTAGAAACTAGAATTTCACAGTGACAAGTTTGAATCTAGTGAAATCTAGTAAAAGTGCTATACCAGGACTCATACGCCCAAGGTGGTGATTTAGTCCCACTCTACTTTTTCAGAAGATCAAGATCTGAAACTGTTCTCCTATCTCTACACTTCCTTTGTTTTCCAAACTTCACTTTCAGTTCTAAACTTGCAAAAATCTATAAAACAAAGTATTGTGTTGATTGCTTATGGGGGGTTTGCCTCAGTCAAAACCCCTAGTTTGGTAATTAAACCTTGATAGAAAGAATAGATCTTGAAAGGAAATGTGTGTGAAAGTCCTAATCTTAAGTGCATCTAAGATTAAGAGATCTAAAGTGTAATGAAACTAGGTAATCTAATGTGTTAGAATAGGATGCATGAATGAAACATAAAGATGATGAATCACTTTGGGAGACCTTTAATCACCCTAATAAGCCACAATGAAGCATGTACCTTCCTTTGGGTAGAAAGTAGAATTATAATGGAGGATGGAATCACTTAGGAAACAAGTCATTAGGCTTGGTTCAATGGCTAGTTGCATCTCTCCAACCTAGAATCCATCATGATTTTCCATAGGATACCATCATCAATCCTTGAAAATGCTAGATCTTGAATTAAAAGTGAGCTTGAAGACCTGCAAAAACACTATAATGTTGCTCCAAGACTTCAAATTTATTTGCTCCTTTCTCTTGAATGCTTGAAAATCTCTCTTGAAAACTCTTTCTTGAAAATTTTAGGATTGCTTAGGTTACTTAGGTGAAATAATGATTTGAAACCTTAGTTTTATAGGTATCTCAGTTCCCAAATGCCAACATTAGCCAAAAATTTGAATTAAAAACCTTAATTCACCACTCAAACCCTAAAAAGGGGCCACACGGGACTCAAACGCCCAAGGTGGCGCGTATGGGTCCCACCTAGGGGTACTCACATGCCCAAGGTGGCATATGAGTCCCTCCCTAGCTTTTCGAGGTGAGAAAATGTTGGATTGTTAGAAAATTGAATGCATTTGTTAATTTTGTCAAGATTTCAATCAAAATAAGCTTTAGGATCTGAAATAAAGGGTCTTAGGGGCCTATTGATGATTATTTAAAGGGTCATGAATGTAAGGGTACTAAAATAGGTCTAAAATAAGTGTGAAATTGTACCATCTCCAAGAAGGGAGTACAATTTTCTACACTACGTTTAGCCCATATGACACTATGTGCATATGCAAGCTAAAGGAATTTGAATAGTAAACTTCATCTCTTAAAAGGATAATCATATGGATCCATTCACAAACATGGTAGAATGAAGCTCCCATTGTAGCTATCTAAAAAAACACAATGTTAGGAACCGCATCCTATAAAACCAATTCATTAGTCATTCAAAAAAATCCTCTTATCTAATCTTCTTCTAGGAATCAAATTCCAGTAGATTTATGCCCCCCTTGATTTCGCTTGCTTTATGGAGGTGGAATCAAGGTAGTAGTTTAACCGCATTATACTGCATAAGTCATATCATAGGGTATTTCCAAGTACCATACTACACAGTGATAGAAATTAGATGAGAATGGGTGTTGAATTATGAATCCAATGCAACAAACAATGTCAAAAATAGAGTTCTCTAGCCCCTAATATGCTAGTTTGAATGATAAAGCACTTTTACCCCTAATATGTAAATGACATAATTTGAAAGTATATAAGAGTAAAAATTTATGTAATTTGTGATCATTTTGTCTTTTACTTTTTTTAGTTTGATTCTGATGGAGATGTAGTGACAATGTCAAGCGTACGACCTTACGTGCCTCCAAGACTCGAGAGCCTACACAAGGAGGTGGCATAGGGTGATCTACAACATACAATTAGTAGATTCTTCTCTACCTTAGCTTCATTTTTATGCATTTATTTTATGTTTTACGTATTTCTAGATAGATTTAGGACCTTGGAAGAAAATTTTGAAAAGCATCCCTTTTTTTGCAAAGCGTCCCTTTTTTTCGCAAAGTCTCTTTATTTCGCAAAGTGTCCCAAAAAAGGAATAAAGTGTTGAGGACCATTAGAAAAGTACCCTAGAGCAACTTTAGCACACTTTTTGATTGTTGATTTATAAATTTAAGATTTTAGAATGCTTGTAGGTGATATTTTTACTTTTTTGTATTAGATTCCTCCTCGATCGTGATAGTGTCTCAATGGTAGGCTATTTTGTCACTTACGAGATCTAGTCACAACAATTTTAGAGGAGAGGGAGATATTACAATAGACATGGATATACTGGGCATATCTCATGCCTCCCATGAGATACCATGATGCCATGTTGATGGCATTAGCAGAGAGGTGGGATGTAGATACCTACAACTTTTGTCTACCCACTAGCAAGATGACTATCACTTGGAGGATTTTCATTGCATTCTTTGAGTTCTTAATCGAGGTGAGACTGCCCATTTTATAGAGGACCATTCATACAGGGAGATGAGAGCATATATCCAATACTATCTTGGAGGTTTGATTCAGGAGGAGATCGTGGGGCCACGTATTGAGCTGCAGTAGCTACTCTACACACAATCATCACTCCTGAGGCAGATTATGATTTTTATCATAGCATTAGCACTAGTCCTAAATGGTTGGGGAGCACACTTGGATGGAGGACTAGTGCACATGATATGGGATATGGAGCGTCACAAGACCATCTACGCATGGGATCAGAGCATACTGGCACATCTCTACTATGATTTGGGATAGTTCATTTATGACGAGGTGGATAGCATGGTTCATTGTACACTACTATAGGTTTGGTGCCTGGAGCATATCACATGTACCGGGTCGATGGGATTTCCTTCTATATGTGCCCTGGGATACCCACATGCTTTTAGTTATCCACTGAGATGAGTGTGGTAGTATGGATATTTTCTATTCTGGAGAGTCAAATTTGACCATCTAGATCAAGAGATCTTATGGATACCTTACCTGTTGATATCACAATGGCTAGATGAGAGCCGCTAATTGACGAGGATGAAGAGGGAAACTTTTTTAATGGGGATGCTTAATTATGTAGTGAGATCATTCTACTATGATTCTGTCATGAGAAAGTTTGGATAGGTACAAGTGTTGCCAGTAGCACAACCATTTTATAGGCAATTAGTGTCTAGTGCCCAGAGGCCAGGAGATATGAGACCACTCATAGTTGAGGATGTTGTATCCAATGATTTAGATGATGAGGATCTCAATATGCCCCTAATCTCCAGTGTTGATGATGTGGGTGCTATAGATGCTTCTGAGGAGTGTTGGGCCACATCACTACTAGCTCCAGTGTTTCCTATGGATGAGCCTATAGGTTTTGTGTGGCCTCTTCCAAATCACAAGGATGATGAGGAGGTGACAGGTGCATAGGTCAAGGTTGCATACCTTTTTTTGGATGAGGTGGAGGAGGATTGCGATGAGGAGGCAGACTTAGACTATGAGGAGGAGGAGGAGGAGGATGAGGGCTAGTTGATAAGTGAGAGTAGTGATATAGTAGATGAGGATCTAGTTTCCCATGAGTCGAGATATTCAGTTCCCACCCGGGTTACTAGATCAAGTCAGGAGCCACAACACGTGCTAGCACCTATGAGTATGTAGAGGCTAGCAGATCTTCTATACCTCCTACATAGGATGGGTTTTTTTTACATAGCAGGTTGGAGACCTAGGAGATGACACATTTATGATTATGCTTGTGCTTTTATAACTATGCTCATGTTTATATGTTATATATATATATATATATATGTCATGATGTGTACTAATTATCTTTATAATTTCTATCTTGTAAGGTTCGTGAGAGAGTTGCAGGATCTCTATCAATGGGTGGTTGTAGAGATAGTACCTCCTTTGCTCCCAAATGAGGTTGTTGGCACATACTACATACCCCCACCTATCATGGAGCAACATCTAGAGCTTTTCAAGTCTTTCACAAGGTTTAGAGGAGCATAGGAGAGCACTACCAGGTACGTTGATCAAGCCAAGGATGATCTATCAACACTACAGGCTGCTTATGATGAGCTTCGATCATCTCAAGATTTGGTATAGGTCGAGAGACTTCGTGGAGAGATTTTCAGGTTGCAAGTAGAGAGAGACTACATAGATTGAGAGCGCATGGAGGCCATCATATGGGAGTCTATGACTGTTGGATGAGCACATGGCCTACAGTGTGCACTAGATTCTATAACCATGTCACGATCAAACACTACTGTCTCTTGACGAATGTGATCACCTGGTCTCGAGGGACCTAGGAGCCATAGGCCATAGTAGCATTATATATTTAATGATGTGTACTTAATTTTTTTTTATATAGATATATAAGCATATATGTTTGGTTGTTTATGTTTATGTGTTTAAGTTAGATGGCAATGTGATTTATAAAATAATCTTTGTAAGACTATTTAATAAATGTCTCCATGATCTAGCATCTTTTATGTGATCTAATTAAAACTATCTTAGTTTTCTTTTAGATGCAACATTATGATTGAGTATGTTATGCTAAATTAAATGAACCTATGATCTAATTATAGAACATTAAATACATATAAGGAGCTAATCTAACACAACATAATAGATTAACTTGAATAGTATGAAACCTAAAGTAACAACCCAAAAGTAATTTGAATAATTACCTTAGTATTCAGGACACACCGATGATTGTTTGTCAAGAATGAAGCAATGCAAGAGAAATAGCATATTATCTACTAACTCTAACATCATTTATTTATGGCTCACACTATTCAAGGAGGTTAGGCATACTATTGATGCAAATTCATGACATTAATAGGTTCTTTAAGAGGTGTACCATCCATTTATGTTAACATGTGTGGCAATGGAAAAAGTACCCCTCTACATTTTTGTACTTGTTTGGGCCCTCCCTATTAAACTAAGCTTAATGTGGCCTTGATTTATTGTTGTAATGTGTTTAACACATTCAAATTAGATCTTGGGCCATTGTAAACTAAATGGACTTAGTTGTTCCTTATTTAGGGTGTTGTAAAGTGTATCCTAACACTTTCACACTAATCTAGGGTTTCATTAATAAATTGGGATTCTTTATTCCTTATTTGGCCTTATTTTGCATCCACAAGCCTTAATTAATGCACCTTTCCAAGGATAATCCAGACATAAACCAAAATCCAATCATAACTCGTGTCTTTTTGGATTGTATGCCCTAGATTTAGTGATCTGGGACTCATACGCCACCTTGGGCATATGGGTTCCACCTAAGTTTTGGGGCCCCGATCTGGATTTCACATGAATCTAGGAATTTCTTGAAAAATGTGTCCCAAAGCCTAGCAAAATGGGACTCATACACCACTTTTGGCTTATGAGTCTTGTGTGGCTTAAACCTAAATTAAATTCAAATCCTTAGCTGGATTTTATTCTCCTAGATTTGATGTCAGCTTGTAGTGTTGTAATTTTGAGAAATTTGGCATAAACAAGTATAAATACAAGGTTATTTCACTCATTTTTCACCTAACAACTTGAGTATTCATGCATTATAGAAAATTAGAGTTTACAAGAGCATTCAAGAGCATTCAAGAGTTTACAAGATCATTCAAGATTGATTATCAAGCATTTTGGAGCATTATTCAAGTATCAAGCATCATGTCAAAGTCATCATGAATCATGTTTGTTTTTGAGCTAACATTTGTGATGTAGGGTTTCATGATTCAAGCAAGCATTCAAGTCAAGATCCTTACCATTCAAGCAATATTCAAGATCCAAATTCATGCTAGCCATTTCATACATGTTTGTAATATCTTATTCAAGGGTTTGGTGAGTTACAACATTGCATATTTGTTCATTCATCATTCCTCCTTTTTATATTTCATTTCATGTCAAGGTTTAATTACCAAAATAGGGTTTGACCAAGGCAAACCCCTTTCTACTAACAAAACAAAAAATTTCCCTCTCTTTAGTGTGTGATTTGCAGATCTAGGTTGAAGACATATTGAAGAGCAAGATTGGAAAGAAGTTGTCAAAGTTGTCACCTTATTTGGAAGATCATTAGAAGGCATCTATAGAGAAAAATTTGACATTTCAGATCCAAAAATCAAGTTGAGAAGATAAAGAAGATATTGAAGATTAGATTCAAACCTTGATCCTATGAAAAATCCAAGTATGACTTATATGCCACTTCTAGCGTATGACTCACAGTCTAGTGATTTTTCCAGATTTCAGGTGTTCTAGACTTGTCACTGCCAGATTTATGTTCTTGCCCAAAAACCCTAATTTGGGACTAAATTTCCCAACCTAGAATATGAGTCCCATTGTGCATTAAATTCAACTTTTTCATCATTTCAAGTCTTCATTCAAGCTACTATAGGTTTCTAAGTGCCCCTCTTTGCTTCTCTAGTTTTCTATTTTGTTTTGCATTCATTTCTAGGTTATTTAGTGAAGGTATACACATCATTAAGTTTTCTCATTAGATCTTGCATGTTACTAGTCTTTTCAAGCCCTAGCTTGGTGGTGAACCCCTCTTTAGTCATTAATCATACCCTAGGACACCCTATTATAGATCTCTTGTTCTCATCATATCCTTGGATTGAGATCTCTAGGGTTTCCTTGAGTGAAACTAAGTAAAATAAGAACCCTATCCTTGTGCTCCATCTCCTAAAAGGTGGGGCACCCTATTTTCATTGTTTCATTTTGGTGAAACTGTATTTAGAACATCTTAATTTTGATTTGGAGTGCATCATAATCCTAGATCTAGCTTGCATTAACATTGCATCAGGTTTTGCATTAGTTAATTAGAATCTAGGGTTTCTAAATCTTGCATTAGTAAAAGTGAATATAGGTTGCATTTTTTAATCTTGCATCATTGAAACTGACTTAAAATCTTTATTTACACTTACTCTAGACATCATACAAACCCAAAAACATAACATTTACACATAATTTTCTGAAAATGTTGTAAAAACCCTAATTTGGGACTCATACGCCCCTCTAGGAAATTTAGTCCTAGTACATGTGATTTTTCCTGATTTTTGGGTATTCTATGGTGATTGTTATTCAGCATTCAGACCCTTGAAAAACCTTGATTGGGACTCATACGCCCCTCAGGGTGATTTAGTCCCGTTTCATATTTTAGACTACATTTTCTAGTATTAAATTATTTGTTTATGTGTTTCTACATTTGTTGTTGTTAGTTATCTATTTCAGTTTGTAGAGTTTATATTTTCCTCATTTCATTACATCTATCTTAATTTCATCTAAATCAAAATTAGACTATAGCATTTATCTTGTGTTTATTACATCTTGCATTTCCCTGATTCTCCCTTGTATAAGCTTTTCTACTTGGTGTCCTATTGCTAATACTATTGTAAGATGAAGTTCAAGATCCATGTCATCCCATGATAGTACAATCATCATGGATCTTGGGTTGTCTAGCTCTTTCACTCCTAGTGTTAACATTAGTTCATTAGGTATGGACCATACCCTTGACAACTCTTTGCCTTCAAATAGTGTGACAAATTTTGAAACAATGGTTGCTAGTATTCCACAAGAAAACATAATCCAAATTCATGAAGACTTAGAAAACCTAAAAAATAAATAAATACTAAAAATATTTCAACTACCGCTATCCCTACTATAGATAACATTCATCACATGCTTGAAAGTGAAGATGAATTTGACCTTGTGAGTAACATAGTTCATATTTTTGGAAAACATCTTACCCCAACCACTAGTTGTACATTACCTTTGAACAATGTACCAAGACAAGGAGGAATTCATATTCCTCCTCCTAAAACAATTGCCTCTATCCCTACCTATACCAACCCTCAAGTTACAACAACAATGAAACCTACTAGTAATGTGATTCCTTCCTCGGGTATTTCCGCTAGCATTCTTAGTACCTTTGTGGAATCGCACGTCATATCCACTACCACTTTACCTCCTATAAGAATTCCATTCACTTGTCCCTCGAACACATACACACTGCCACCTTATTCACCTCCATCTCAAAATGCCAACAATGATCCTCTCATAAATAAAATTTTACAAACTATTTTATCATTGCAAAAGCAATTTTCTGCCATAAACCAAAATCAAAATGGCCAACCTACATACTATGTCAAAACCAATCCCTTATCCTTGGAGATATTGAGAATGTCGATGCCATAAGGTATAGAGGTGCCTATATTCAAGAAACATGGGGGGAAAGGAGATCCTTCTGTTGAATACCCAAGAAACTAAGAGGGGGGGTGAATCAGTATCTTCTTAAACTTATTGAACACACACCATCTAAATACTCCAATGCATATAACAACAAAAATGAGCAAGAGAATTAGCAGAACATAAAAGAAAAAAACACATGAACACCCATATTTTTAAGTGGAAAACCCAAAATGGGAAAAACCATGGTGAGGATTAGCTCACAATATAGTATAACCGGTTATAAGATATTACCAAGGGTGGCTCACTGCCAGGGCTCACTGTCCAAAATGGGAGCCTCGCTTCCTACAAATATACAATGTAGAAATGGATTACAACTAGAATATGAACTGATAAAGTTACACCTAACAAGTGTTGATTCAATTCCTTTGATGCTCAGTAAACTGACTTTACACACTTCATCATCTTCGCATACTTATCTTTCCACTTTCACACAATCAATCTCAAAATTGTCCAATATATATATATATATGACTCATCCATAAGCATCAATTAGGTCGGCCTAATTAGATGCAACCTTTATTCACCAAAAATATTAACTGTCAGCTTCAAGCTTGTACAAAAAATTTCCAAAAACAATTCAAGTGTGTAGTACGCTACAATATGTTGGCATGGACCTAAGATAGGTTGCAAATACATTCACAATACAAAATTAATTCATTACAACATCAACTATTGATTAGGTCAGTCAGGGATAGACCTAATAACAAAATGCAACAACAGAATAATGCCAACTCGCCATACACGCACCTGTACACAAGAAATTCTAAACATACAGGCTTCTAGCAACTAAGAACCATTTCCCAAAACTGCAAGTTATGATATTCATCAGTGGAGTATTGCATACCAAGATACCAGAGGATAATAACTGCATATTGGTTCAGAATACCAGATCAAGCTAGAACTTAAAATTGCAATTACAACTCATTTAACATAGCGACATCAATGACAACATAAAAGCTACATAATGAGATGTTCTTCTTCATTCTGCCAACAATCTCCCCCTTTTTCATTGATGGAAACATATGCCAAAATAATTTACAAACCTCCTATGTGCAACATGTACTCTCCCATTTTCTCTTCCCTTTTCTCTCCCCCTTTGACATCAAGGACAAAGGGCGGTCCAAAAATATGAAAACTAAAAAAACATTACCCAGAGGAAGGTGAGCCTTGAAGCTCCTTGATACTACCTTGCCATGTTGTCTTTCCATTCTCCCAACTCTTCTTAGTAGATATTAGCATTTTGTTCAAAGATTCTAATTCCGTCAGGCTTTCTTCTGCATCATCCAGAGTGCCTTGATTCAAATTGATCTTTTCTAGCTTTTCTGCATTTTCCAAAGCATTGGCCACTAGAGTGTACTCCATTTTCACAAGGTCACCTAACTAACTGAATCTTCTAATGATCTCTTCTTTTTTCTTCTGTAGAATAAATAATTTCTCTCTCTGAGTAGGGATAGCATTCCAAGTTGACATGTCTATGTCTTTAGATGCACTGTATGTACTGGAAACAGCTGTCAACTGGGACTCAATGGAGTCCATGAGATCTTTGATACTTTGTGTGGCATCCAACCAATTTATATAGTAAGCAAATACAATATTTTCTTTGGACTCACAAGCTTGCACAACTTCCAAGCTCTTTTCAACATTGGTGTGTGCTAGAGCACACTTATCATGAAGTTCCTAAATCCTTTTATCTACTATTTTCTCCTCAATCTCTTGTCTTTTCTTCTCACCTAGTCTAAAGGCATACTCCTTAAAGGATTCCAATAGAAGTTTCATATTTTCTACCATAGTGAGAGATGTATCAATTGATATACCAGGGTGGCCTTGTGCAAAGCTTTGAGGGCATCATCAATAAGCTTTGTCCCCTTTTGGTGTGTTTCCAGAATTTCTTTTCTTTTGGATGCATGTAATGCATCCCCTAGCACCAATTTATGAATGAGAGATATCTTGTCCAAATTCACACTGCCTTGAACCATGGGGAGTTGTAGAAGTTCCAGAGGAATTATCGGCTAGAACATAATTTTCTTGGATAACAAGCCTTTTAATACATCATCACTGGAGGAGGATTCTCCAGAGGACCTTTGTGAATCCACAACCTGCCTTAGATCTTCTTCATTCTTCCTCGCAGTTTCCCCATTTCTTTCTTCTTCTTAGATTCTATTTTTTCTTCTTCCTCTACTTTTTCTTCTTCCTCTACCTTTTCTCCTTCCTCTACTTTTTCTTCTTTTTTTGTTTCTTCTTCATTCCTTTCACCTTCATCTTTATATTTTTCTCCTTCAGCTTGTATCAGAGGGACAACATCAAGTTTCTTTGGTTCAACTTCTTCCTCATTCTATTTTTCTACCTCTGGAGGATCATTTGTAACACCTATTTCTGGAAGGATATCTGTATCACCTATTCCTAGAGGAATGTCTTCCTTTGTCTCTGAGAATCCTCTTTTCCTAATTTAGATGCAGAACCAGATGGGAGTACACCAAACATACCATATTTCTCAGCCATACCCCTGATGGCTATTGTAGTTTCTTTCTTTATTTTCTTTATTTTCTTTTTATCTTTTGTCATTAAAGTGTTTACCCTTTTCTTAATCTAAAACATCTCTGAGCATACCTTCTTCAAGGTTTCCAAATTATTTGAGGTCAAAGAGGACCCAATTTTCTCAAATGCCTCATTTCTTATCTTTTCTTCCAACTCAATAGCCTCTGATCTTCTTTTCATCAGGGCATTCCACAATTTCTCAAGTACATTATTCTTAACATAGTCCCAACTAACTTCCAAAGTAATAACATATTGAATAATAGCTATAATCAATGTTTTTTCTATCCTCTCTACCTACTTGAGTATAAATTTTAGTCGTAGGCTGCAACATATCTTTAAAATGTACCAAGCTATTAACCAATGCCTCTAATTTGAGAGGGGAACCAAGTCTTACCAGTGAGGATTTTTGTTCTTCTTGGTCCAGAGATGCCTCTTCTGACACCTTTGCCTTCTTCGAGTCCATTTTGGTGTGCACATGAATACCAAAACCCTGTTCTTCATGTTCTTCAGAGGATGACACATATAGATATCTCTTAGTCCCAACACTAGCATCCTGTGAGGCACCTTCACCAGAGGGCATGTTCCCTTTCTTCTTTCTTATCAATTTAGCTTCAGGGTCTTCCTCCTCATGTTCTTTCTCTTCATTGATATTGAGGTTCTTTTCCCTTGTTGCCGTTTCCTTTTTTCCTCTCTTGAATGGTGCCACTAGAGGAGTCTCTTTCCTTTTTCCAGATCTTGTAGTGGTTCCAGAAGGATTCAGGCCTTTTCCTTTACCAAGAGCATTGGGATCTACCTTCACTAATGCAAGAGTTGCGGTTGGTTTTGAAGGAGTAGTCTTACTGGATCTCTTTAGTCTTGATGATTCTCTAGCCATTTTCTCTCCCATGGCTCTACCCTATGCAATCTATTCATTAGTGAAGCCAAACTTTCTTATTACAGGCATCCTATGCTTCAATTGGATTTCCATAGATTTTTCTTCATATGTTCCCACTCTTAGTTCACTGGTATCTTTTGGGATTTTTAATAAAATTTGTACATAGCCTTCTACTTCATCCTCTATAACTTCATAACCCAATGGTTGTATCCAGATAGTCTGGGGTTCAACTACCTCAATCATGCTCTCATCTATGGAGACATGAAATATGATGCCATTCTTGTACTTTTCAACAATTTTCCTTGGGATACTTTCACGCTCATTCATGTTGCTTTTGAATACAACAAAGAATGTTGTTAGAGCATTTTCTTGACTCTTCAAATCACCCAAGCCATGCATATATTTAAAAATTTGATGTGCAACAGGTCTTGATGTATCCCATATTACCACATCATTTCTTCTGGGAAGATGTCTAAAAAAGTAGAACAAAAAACAAACAATTAGGGAACCAAACTTAAAATGCATGTTTATTCTCCCTTTTCATCTTCAGGTTTTCAAACAATTGCTACCGGAGAAGTTCACACAGATCATATTCTACTCCATTTTCTTCCATGTCATATCCGGTGTATATAGCTATAGCATACATGGAATTTTCCCTATTTGTGAAGTAGATCTTGTGACCGAACATTATAGTTTCATACTTCACAACAATATTGGTAATAGGTTTTGTTGCAAGAGCCCTTTTGTCAAATGGTGTTGTGGTGAGTTCCATCACCACTTCATTTTTCATAGATTTCAACACTAGTACTAGTCTAGTATCAAAAAGTTCGATAACTACCTTAATCACTTATGTGGTTATTAGGTGAGGTATGTCAGCCCACAAAAATTTATCATGAATTCTGCTAAGAGTAGGTTTATCATACTTGTCATCAATGGTGGAGCTAAAGCTAGGAAAATGATTCCACCGATCCAACTTCTTCACAAAAATATTTGCTTTCTCTATTTTTATCAAGAAATCATCCCCGGTGAGCTCATTGTGCCACATATCTATCAATTTTTTGTGATTATATTTCTTAGTTTTAACATGAATGTACATTCTAGTGTCTTCAATGGGCATGACATTGTGAGGAATCGATGAGAAGGCGCCCAGAGGGTCGTCTTCAAATACCTTAATGGAATACTTCTTTTAGGAAGTTCTATGTCTTTCTAACACATTTACAACTATAGGGGTTGCCATCTTTTTGCAAATTGAGCTCTAATGATTTCAAAAAGAAGATTCACACAAACCCATGACAACATAGAAGAGTAAAATACCTTTTTCTTTCGTGAGAACTAGAACTAGGGTTTGCACAACTCACTCTTCAAGTCGCCTCAAGAATGCTCCAATTCGCTCTCCACTTTCTTCAAATGCACAATTGATCAAAACATCTTACAAATTCACTTTATAGATCAACGAGCTTCCCTAATTTGCATTAAATGTGGTAGAATTCAAAATGATGATAAAAAGCTTCTTCACTGCATTGAAAAATCCTAATTTTCTCCACAAATGATCATGCCTGCAACTTTTCTTCCAATACCTTTTGCATAAGCTTTGTTTATTCATTCTTTACAACATATCTCCATGCCAATGTCTAACACACTAGATATCTGTAGATGAGAGAATAGACACGTTTGATGTCACTAACTCTTCTTTCTTCTTCCATATCTCATTCATTTCTTGCTTAACTTCATTCTTGTTAATTGTCTTTACTGGTTCATTCTTCTTGAACGGATCAAATTGCTTTCCCCCTTTACTTTTGCATACTCTTGAAATGTGTTTGGATTTGTTACAATTGTAGCAAACAACATTTTTCTAATTCGTTTGACCTCCATTAACCCTTGATTTGTACTGATTAGCTTTGTGTCCAAACTTATTACATGCATAGTAGTAGCCAATAAAAGATTGATTCATTCTTCCTCCATTAGACCAATTCATCATCTGAGATTTGCATTCACTAGCTCTATGTCCAACTTTCTTGCATGCAAAACATTGTCCGGAGAAGGGACTAGAATACTAGTTTATTCTACTTCTACACTACATTGCCTTGTGACCAAATTTATTACATGAAAAACAAACACCATTGAAAGATGGGTACCTTTGAGCATTTGGTTGTCTGATAGGCGTTCTTCTAGCAAAGCTTCTTAAATTTCTTGTCTGTTTCCCTTTATCTCGAGTCTTTTGATTGTCCACTGTGTTTGAGGTATGCATATAGCCTTAGAGCTTTCACTTTCTTCCATTCCCAAACCACCTTTGTCTTTAGTTTGTTTATGTCTTGCAATGAACTCATTGAGCTTGGTGGAGCTTGTTTTGAACTTATCTTCATAGAGTCTTGTTTTTTCTAGATCTATTCTTAGGTTTACCACTTCTTGTTCAAGCTTTGAGCATTCGCCAGTCTTGCTTTGCACCACTATATTTAGATACTCTTCAATTCTCTTCTTTTCCTCCACTTGCACCTTCAATCTGGTGATCTCTTCATTTTCTTGTTTTAATTGCTCACTTACTTCTCTATGTCTTTCTTTGAATTTCTTCAATTGCTCTTTCAATTTCTTGATGCATTCATTTCCTCATCAAGATTTTCTTTCAGATCTTTTTTTCATTTTCAACCTTGTCAAGATCTTCAAGAACACCCCAGAGTTCTTCTTTATCATCCATTTGTTCAGTCTTCAAGATCTTCCTCAAGATGTTAGGCTTCTTCAGAGGAACCATGCTCTAATACCAATTGTTGAATACCCAAGATATTGAGAGGGGGGTGAATCAATATCTTTTTAAACTTATTGAACACACACCATCCAAATACTCCAATGCATATAACAGTAAAAATGAGCAAGAGTATTAGCAAAACATAAAAGTACACAACACATAAACACCAAGATTTTTACATGGAAAACCCAAAATGGAAAAAACCACGGTGAGGATTAGCTCACAATATAGTATAACCGATTATAGGATATTAAGAAGGGTGGCTCACTACCAGGACTCACTATCCAAACTGGGAGGCTCACTGCCTACAAAGATACAATGTAGAAATGGCTTACAACCAGAATATGAACTAATAAAGTTACACCTAACAAGTGCTAATTTAGTTCTTTTGATTCACAGTAAACTGACTTTACACACTTCATCGTCTTTGCATACTTATCTATCCACTTTCACACAATCAATCTCAAATATATATATATATATATATATTTCTCATTTGCAAGCATCAATTAGGTTGGCTTGATTAGATGCAACCCTTATTCAACAAAATGATTAATTGTCAGCTTCAAGCTTGTACAAAAAAATTCCAAAAATAATTCAAGCGTTCAGTACGTTACAATAATTCGGAATGGACCTAAGATAGGTTGCAAATACATCCGCAATACAAAATTAATTCATTACAACATCAACTATTGATTAGGTCAGCTAGGGAGATACCTAATAACAAAATACAACATAATAATGCTAACTCACCATACGAGCACCTGTACACAAGAAATTTTGAACATACAAGCTTCTAGCAACCGAGGACAATTTCCCAAAACTGCAAGTTATGATATTCATCAATGAATGATTGCAGACCAAAATACTAGAGGATAATAACTGCATACTGATTCAAAATACTAGATCAAGCTGAAACTTAAACTTGCAGTTGCAACTCATATAGCATGGTGACATCAATGACAACATAAAAGCTACATAATGAGATCTTCTTCATTCTTCCAACACCTTCAAACCATGTTTCCATCTATACTGCCTTATGTAGTGACTTTATTCTTGAGGAAAAACTTTTGGCTAAGCTTTTCCCTAGATCCTTGAAGGATACCACCCTAGAATGGTTTTCCTCATTACCAAACAACTCAATTCATTCATTCAATGAAATTTTTGAGGCATTTATAAACCATTTCCAAGTGCGTATGAACCCTAAGATGACCCTAGCTGATTTGACGAGATGTAAGTGAAAAGATGATGAAAAGATTACTAACTTTATTTCATGCTACCAATCGCTTTATTCCCAAATCAGTGTAAAGATTCTTGATCCTCACCTTCAAAAGATGTTCATTGAGAACTTGAAAAATAAGATACAAGATAAGCTTACCATGATGAAGTTCCCATCCTTCATGCACTTGTGTACTACCCTTCATGATTACCAAAATTCAATTAGTAGTCGTGAAACAAAACCCACCTCTAGCCGACCTAAAAAATCTGAATCAACAAACCAAAATGATTATCAATATTTTAGAAAATAGAATAATGACTTTCTTCAATTTAATTTCCCTCAACAAATGACTCAACATGTCAAAATCCAAGTGGTTGTTATAAGGAAAAAAAATCCTTTAGCATTTGGGGATCCAACTAGGCAATTCACTCTTCTACCCAATACCCTCCATAACACAATGTCACAATTGCTAGAACAAAAAATGATTACCTTACCTCTCGTTAAAACTCCCAATCCTAACAAGCCTCTACCTCTAAAATTTAGATCGAATGCTTATTGCCATTATCATTGACAAAAAGGACACGATACAAAACATTGCAAGCATCTCAAACATCTTGTGCAAGACCTCATTGATTTTAGTTGACTTTCAATTGGTAGTGTTAATGATCAAGGAAATAAGTTTTTTCCCCCTCTTAACCAAAATTTGCAAATCTTTACCAACCCCATTCCAAATCATAATATTTCATTTGTTAAAGCTAGTGAAACTTCAAAGAATGATGTGATGAATGTTGACATAGATGATGATAACATGGATACTGATAAACAATATCCTATAGAAAAAAATCCTATAGATGGTTTGGTTGCATTGGTCAAAACTCAACATCATAAGGCCTGAACTAAAAAACCTCTTGACATTGCTTTCTCCTCACAAGATATACTTAAAAATGCACCTAATGCTCCTCTTTACATAGCTGGTTGAATCAATGACAAGCCCACTAATGGGATATTAATTGATCTTGTCTTTAGAGAGAATGTGATCACCAAGGAATTCCTACTTGTGCATGAACTGTATCAAGAAATATATGATAAATCAAAAGTAAGGATAAAGACACAACAATTTTTCTTGCTCTACAATGGGATCGATCACCTTACCTTTAGAAAGAGGACCAAAAACATTAGATGTCTCATTCTCCATCATCTCAACGTCGGATCAATGCCTTGTGAAGCTTGGTTACCCATGGCTACACTCCATGGAATTCATCCCCTCAGTTGTACATAAATGCTTAAATTTTCCCTTTGATAATGAAATTTTCACTGTGCATTATAGTGGCTTTAACCCTTTGTCTTCCCATGGAAAATTTTCATTAGATTTATTTTGGTCCAAGCCTATGGAACCTATTAAACCTTGAGAAGACTTCTTTTTCAAATCCTACCAAAATTTTAAGGCGAAATGCATATCAAAACTATCCCTTACAAACATGCCTTAGCCCATGACTGAGCCTACTATCCTTGACGAAACTATGATTGAACCAAAAGACATTCCAAACAACCAAGACCAAGGTCTAAGATAGATCCTTTGCCTATTTCCTACAAAAGACCATGAGATAATGAAAATAATCCCATCACACCTCCTAAAATAAAACAAGTTTAAAAACCTAAAGATAAAGTGGTTGAACAACCTTCCATGCTTCCTTTCGGTCCTCCCCTTCAGGAAGAAAAGAAACCTATAGTTGATAAACCTGCTAATACACAAACACAACTTGAAAATTGTACTAAAAGAAACATAAATTCTAGAGAGTGTAGGCATAGACATTGTGCCCTTACTTGAAGGTTAAATGAAGAAAACAACAAAGAAAATAAAAATCCAAACTTGACTGAAGCAATACACGATGAGTCTCCCCCTTCACCAAAACAAAAAGATACTATACCACAACAGGAGCCAAAACCTTCTTTTGAAATTATCATTCGACCTCCTATTGTGATTAATTTAGATGATGATGAGGAGAATACTAAAATTGATGAGGAAGTGCATAACGAGTTGAATACATTGTTTTCCTCTTCTATGAGCTTAAATAACAATTCTCCTAAGAAGAGTTTTGAACACGGCGACACCCCTAGTTTGACACTTGCTATTGTTCCTTTGGATAGTTTTTTGCCTTTTGTATATGATGAACACAATTGGTATGCAGATGACTTGCTCATAGGTTGAATCGCATGTGCCTTATGAGTCTTTTGCATTATTTTCTTTTTCATGTTCTTTTATGTGATTGCATGTGCATAAAGTGATCCCCTATGTTGTTTTATTTGATGTATCTCTCTCTCTTTGTGCATTCCTCTATATGTACCTACATTATTCTATATGTCATAAACAATTTTTTTTCTTTTTCTTTGTCTTGTGTTTTCCTTTTGGGGATGACGCAAGGTGTTGAGACATTCATGTCTCTTCCATGCTGACTTGAAAGGTTTTCCTTTGTTTTCTCTCTCTTTGTGTCATTCTTCCTATTCTATGAGCATTTGGGGAATGATGACAGTTATGAGCTCTCTAAAAAATAATTTTAGCAAGAACATACTGACCTCGAATCCATGGATCCCTTGTGTGTTTTGGGATTTAATTCTAGGGGTGACCCCTCTCTTTCATTTTGCATTACGTAGCTTTATTTAGAAACATATGACTTTCCATAGGGCTTTCCAAATAAGCTCTCATGTCCTCTTTATTGTTAGCATTTATCATTTGCTACTTTAAATTAATTGCTCACAATATGGTGTTTATTAATTTCTTTAAAGTGGGGGCATACATTGGCATTATTCGTTTGCATTTCATGTTTCATGGTGTAGTCTTCTTACTTCATGTGATGTGTCTTTCTCTTTGTGGTGACATTGGGTGTGATGTTCCTCAAGAGAATGATCTCTCTTAGCATATTATATTCCTCTTAGTGGTTTAATGCAACACACTGCATCCCCTAAGTTATGAATCTTTTATTCTTCAATTGGTCCTCTCTTGGAGAAATTAGGCATAATGTTCCCTATGCTAAGACCTTATATGAACTAAAAAAAACTCCTTTGAACACACCTTACATTATAATTTTTGTTATATGGCCACCTTACATAACATACTTTGCTTGCATGTGGAGCCATCTTGTTTTCTCATGAGTATCAAGCATACAAAGCTTTGCTTGCCTCATGAATCTCAGAGTTCATTATTGTGTGGCACCTTATTAAAGTTATCAGGAAACATAGCTTTGGTCTGGTTGAATGGGAAGTTGAACTTAGGCATGAATTTCCCATAGCCACTTGCTTGTGTGTGTGAACACATACCAACCACGTGCGTATGTGTCTCACCTCTTTGGATACTCACCCAACGGATATCCTAAAGTTCCATTTCCTTGTAGTGAGCATTCAAGAGTTTACAAGATCATTCAAGAGTGATTATCAAGCATTTTGGAGCATTATTCAAGTATCAAGCATCATGTCAAAGTCATCATGCATCATGTTTGTTTTTGAGCTAACATTTGTGATGTAGTGTTTCACGATTCAATCAAGAATTCAAGTCAAGATCCATACCATTCAAGAAAGAGTCAAGATACACATTCATGTTGAAAGGTGGAAAATTGTGTGATTTCCTCTAGGGTTTATGACCTAGAATGACAATCTTCACTCTCTCATTCGAGAATAAACCCTTGAGATCTCAATGAAAAAGGAGAAAGATATCTTGCAAAAGGGTTGTCCTATGGGTTGAATGCAAACTAATGAGGGGTTCACCAACAAGAAAAAACTTGAAAAGACAAATACAATGCAAGATAGAATTCTTAAACCTATTTTGATGCAATGACTTACTAAATGATCTAAAAATGCAAATGAAACAGAACAAAAAAAACTATAGAATTGAATGTGTGCACCTGGAAATTTGGAGATGGTTGAATGGAGCTCTAAAATGTTGTAAAATCTATTTTTAATGTTGAGTGGGACTCATTCGCCAAGCTAGGTGAATCAATCCAAAATTTGGGTTTCTGTGCGAGAACATGAATCTGCCAAATGGGTATCTGAATTTGCAAAACCCTAATTTTTTACCAAAATTGGGACTCATTCGCTAGAAGTGGTGAATCAGTCTAATTAGGGTTTTCTAGAACTTTAAAGTCTAAATCTTCTCTTGTTATTCTACTCAATCTAATTCTTTAGGTTTCCAGATCCGAATCTCTATAAATCTACCTGTAGGTGTTCTCCAATGTTCTCCAAGGCTTGATGACAACTTTGACAACTTCTATGCACTTAGAAAAAAAATTCCAACCTTTCTCTTCAACGCTTCTTCAATCTAAACCTGCAAATCACACTAAAGAGAGGAACAAATGTTGTTTTGTTAGTGGATAGGGGTTTTCCTTGGTCAAACCTTGGAATAGAATAAAATAGGAATGGAGAATGATGAATGAACAAAATATGATGTTTCAACTTACCAATCTCTAACAATAAGATGCTGCAAACATGTATGAAGTGGCTCCAATGGATGTACATATTGACTCTTGCTTGAATAGGATATATCTTGAATGAAATGCTAGCTTGAATCATGAAACCCTACATCACAATTGTTATCTCAAAAGAAAACATGATACATGAAGTCCTTGATATGATGATTGATGCTTGAACAATGCTCTAGAATGCTTGATAATCTACCCTTGAAGACTCTTAAATGCTCTTGTGAATGCTTGAATGCTCCTATGAACTCAAACTTGCTATTAGGAATGCTCTCACAAAATTCTTAGGTGAAAATGAATGAAAGAACCTTGTATTTATACTTAATTATGCAAGAATTCCTAAAATTACAACACTACAAGCCGACATCAGATCTAGGAGGATAAAATCCTGGGAAAATTTTAAATTAATTTTGATTTTGGGCCACACGGGACTCATTCGCCCAAGGTGGTGAATGGGTCCCACCAGGCATAATGTATGGGACCAAATTTAAAAATGCTTAGAAATGTGTGAAACTAGGTTCAAGACCCAAAAACCTAGGTGGAACTCATTTTCCCAAGGTGGTGAATAAGTCCCAGATCACTAAATTTGGAGCCATTCAACCTGAAACACCTAAATTATGATTGGGTAATGATTTGTGTTAGGATTATCCTTGAAAAGAAGCATTAAATGAGGCTTGCAAATGCAAAATAAGGCCAATTAAAGCATAAAGAAGCTCATTATTAATGACAACCCTAGAAAAGTTTGAAAGTGTGTTACAACACTTTACAACACTTTAAATAAGTTAGAATCAAGGTTAAAAAGAGATTTATTAGGTTTAGTTAATTAATAAGACCTTAGAAAAGTGTGAAAATGTGTTACAACACTTCACAACACTTTAGCAAGGTACCTTTTAAATTCATTAGTTCACAAGGGCCCAATACCTAATGGGAATGTGTCAAACAAATTACAACACTAAATCAAGGCATCATTAGGCTCAATTCGGCAAGGAGGGCCCAAACAAGTGTGAAAATGTCTCAACGACATTTTTTGACACTACACATGCTATCCATTTCATACATGTTTGTAGCATCTTATTCAAGGATTTGGTGACTTACAACATTGCATATTTGTTCATTCATCATTCCTCCTTTCTATTTCATTTCATTTCAAGGTTTAATTACCAAAATAGGGTTTGACCAAGGCAAACCCCTTTCTACTAACAAAACAACATTTTTCCCTCTATTTAGTGTGTGATTTGTAGATCTAGGTTGAAGACATATTGAAGAGAAAGATTGGGAAGTTGTCAAAGTTTTGAAGTTTTCCAAGTTGTCACCTTGTTTGGAAGATCATTAAAAGGTATCTATAGAGAAGAATTTGACATTTCAAATCTAGAAATTAGGAAGACGAAGATGAAATTGAAGAGTAGATTTAGACCTTGATCCTTCAAAAAAGATAAGCAGGACTGATACACCACTTCTGGTGTATGAGTCCCAATCTAGTGATTTTTCTAGATTTTAGGTGTTCCAGACCTGTCATTGCTAGATTTATGTTCTTCCTAAAAACCCTAATATGGGACTAAATCGCCCAGCTTGGCGTATGAATCCTAGTGTGCATTAAATTCAACTTTTTTAACATTTCAAGTCTTCATTCAAGCTGTTATAGATTTCCAGGTTCCCCTCTTTGCTTCTCCAATTTTCTATTCTATTTTGCATTCATTTTTAGGCCATTTAGTGAAATTTTATACATCATTAGGTTATGTCATTAGATCTTGCATGTTACTAGTCTTTCCATACCCTAGCTTTATGGTGAACCCCTCTTTAGTCATTAATCATACCCTAGGACACCCTATTTCAGATCTCTTGCTCTAATCCTATCCTTGGATTGAGATCTCTAGGGTTTCCTTGAGTGAAACTAAGTGAAATAGGAACCCTGAACTTGTGCTCCATCTCCTAAAAGTTGGGGTACCCTATTTTTGTTGTTTGAACGTGTATACTCCAGACCCATAACTTTCATCAATTATGTAAGGTCCAAACCAATTAGGGCTGAATTTTCTTTTTTCTATTACGGTGAAATTGACATTATGTTGATTTTTAAATAACACAAAATCGCCTTTAGTAAATGAAAGAGGGATATGATCATTGTAACTACATTGCATTCTTCTAGAGTAAGCTTGGAGATGCTCAAGAGCGTTAATGTGTTGTTCATCAAGCATTTCAAGCTAATGCAATCATTGTTCTTTATAAGTATTGTCATCAATAACTCCTTGAAGAGCGATTCTTAATGAAAGGATCTCTAATTCCAAGGGCATTATCACCTTGGTACCATAGACAAGGTTATAAGGAGTATTTATGTTTGATGTTCTAATACTAGTAAGATAAGCCCATAATGCATATGTCAATTATGTGTGCCAATCCTTATTATGTTTGCTTATTGTCTTCTGTAAGATTTTATCAAGAGTCTTATTAGTTGATTTAGCTTGATTGTTAGATTGCGGATATTAGGGTGTTGAAAAATGATGTTGGATGTTAAATGTTTCTAAGAACTTCTTCACGTCATTATTCTTAAATGGTGTCCCATTTTCTAAAACTAACGTGGTTCAAGGGAGTGCAAAACAGGTACTAATGTGTTCCAATATGAAATGACATATTACATCGGTAGTTGTTAAACTGAAGGGTAATGGCTTCTACCCATTTCATGAAATAATTTGTTGTGGTAATTATGAATGTATATCAGGCAGAAGAAGGTGGTGATATTTTTCCAATAATATCCAGACCCTAAACTGAGAATGGACACATAGGAACTTGGGAATGAAGCTCGAAAATAGGAGCGTGATAAAATTGCTATGTTCTTGACATTTGTGACATTTCTTAACGTATTCAAAGAAATCTTGTTCCATATGTCTCTAATAGTATCTTATGTGGATTAGATTTTAAACTAATGATCTTCCTCCAAAATGGCCTCCACAAACTCTTGCATGAGCTTCTGCAAGTGCTCTGGGTATTTTGAATTGTTTAAGGCATCTAAGGAAAATACCATCGAAATACCTTCTATACAACACTTCTGCAACGATTATGAATCTAGAAAGTTTTCAAAGGTGGGCTCGAATATTCTTAGTTGTTAGCTCAGGAAAGGTACCTTCTTTCAAAAAATTAAATATCAGTGTATACCATTCACTAGAGCTTTCTGTGGTGGTTGATAAAACTTCTTCGACCTTATATTCTATTGATAGTTTTGTAATTGTATGGACAATGAATGTGAAATATTTTGAAGGATCTTGAGGAGATATAAGGGAAGTTGCACTTTCCATTGCATTTGCATGTTGATTATCTTTTTCATGGGATGTTATCAATGGTATATGAATCAAAGGTGTTTAATATAGTTGTGTGAGGGTGAAAATCATTAGATGTTAAACAAGATCAAATGTGCTTGAAACAAGAATCTAAGCTAAGATCAAACACATTAATCTAAGATCTAATCCTACACATACAAAATCAAACTAAGCTATTGAAAACACAATTAGGAACTCTATGATTACCGAAATGAATGTAAACAACAAACAAAGTGTTACCATCCTGTAGTGGAGTGTATTCACCTAATGTTGGATTGTTCTTATCACCATGAAGCCTCCATAGTTTGTGAAAAGCTTGATGAATGATGTTTGATGTTGGTTGATCGAAGGAATGAGGAATCTCTATCAATGGTGATTGTGATAGCACTTCGTTGCATAAGGTATGTTAATTCCTTGATCCTTATTTGTGAGGAGAGAGGTTTGTTATATAGGAAATGAGATTTTGAATCAACGATCAAGATTCAACAATGTTGGATCAAGATCAATGGTTGAAATGTGTTGAGAGGATTTAGAGATGAGAAGATTGTGCAAAGTAGATTGCACAATTTGTATAATTGATGAATAGATTGGCTAGTCAAGATTTAGATTGATTAGTCAAGATTTGATTGATCAGTCAGGATTTGATGGTTAAGTTAGGAATTAGATGGTTGAGTTAGCAAATTGGATTGCTTAGTTAGAAAATTAGATTGCTTAGTTAGCAAGCATAATTTGCTTATTCAAAAAGTGGGTGAGGAATTATGAATTAATTGATTTAATTAATTAATTCCATTTTGGGAGTTGAATATGCAATCAAGTTTGAATTTTGCAAACAAAGTTGCATTAGTTTGATTTGATTTTTGATAAATGATTTGAATGGTTTGATTTAATTATTCAAATTTTGGAGGGAAATGTGTCAATTAAATTATTATGATTTAATAATTCAATTAATTTAGAGGAATAAGGTGAATTAGTGACGTAATTAAATAATTGGCATTATTTAATCAATTAGGACAAAATAAGATTTAGATTAGGACTTTAATAAATAAATGTAATTTATTTAATTTGTCGAAATGATGAAATGTGAATTAATTAAAAAATGTTGTATTATTCAATTAACAGTAGAAATTAGGGTTTTGAATGTTGTTGATGTGAAATGTAGTGTTGTTTGATGATAATGACGTCAAGATGCTCCTACACGTTGCAGGATGATTCTGAGATGTTGCGAGTTGATTTGGGATGATTCAGGATGATTCAGAGATAATTTTGAGATGCTCCAAGACGTTACGGGTTGATTCTAAGATGTTTCGAGATGTTCCAAGAATGTTCTGAGATGTTTTGATACATTACAGGTTGATTTTGAGATGTTTTGATATGTTATAGGTTGATTTCAAGATGTTTTGAGATGTTTCAGGATGATTCTGAGATGTTCTGATACATTATGGGTTGATTTTGAAATGTTTCGAGATGTTTTGTGTTGATTTTGAGATGTTCTGATACATTACGGGTTGGTATGGGATGTTTTTCGATGTTGTTCTATGTTTTTTAGGGTGTATGGTAGGTGTTAGGTCAATTTTATATGTCTACATTTTCCCCTCTTTGATACAAAGTACTGGTTGCTTTGTTTCAAAGATTCTATTTTTAAGATCAAGTTTTTTGAAAAAAAAATTATGCCCCACCATTCCCCACTATGCCCCGGTGTTTTGTGGAATGATGATAGGACTCTGTGCTGCCCCCTTGAGAGGTTGGCCAAAGATTTCAAGTTTTGAGGTCAAGCTCATGATTCTATTCTATTTCAGTTTTGATGTGTTTAGGTTGAAGAATTAGATCTATAGGTCCTTCGTTTCTCGTTCCAATATTTCTTTGAGCTTCTAATTTGAAAGTAGGAAGGTTCCCTAAGTAGAAATTAGGGTTTCCTAGGTGAAATTAGGGCTTATAGCTAATTCTTGTCTCTGGATTTTCCATTCTATCATTTTTTGAGGAGCAATGTCAAGATTTGAGGGAGCCCCACATTGTTCTGAGCATGTTCGGGAGGTTGGATGACCTTCAGGCATTGGTTGCCCAGCATGTACCTTCTCGCTTTTTGCTTTCATCTTGTTTCATTCTCATTATGCATGTACTAAGTTTCCTAAGTCAAAAGAGAACTTTTTGTGATTTCTGAGCATCTACCTCATTTTCCTCACACTTGCTAGGTGAAAACCTCACATTTGATAGTGAAACTCTCACCTTTGACTAAAAAACTTGCTTCTGATTTAAGTACTTGACCTAAAATCTCACCTTTGACTGAAAAGATCGCTTTTGATTGCTACTTTTCCTTTGACCAAGATCCTTTCCTTTGACTGAGATCCTCACCCTTGTTTCATCGCCTTTGACTTAAAAGCTCGCACTTGTTTGAAAAGCTCGCTTTTTCTTGGTGTTTTCTAAGCATTTTCTCAAAACCCTTGCATTTGATTTTTCTTGTTGCATTTGACTTTAGCATTTGCTCAATACCTTGGCATGTGTTTCTTTTTCATCCTAAATGTCATTTGTCATCGATGTTTTATGTCATTTCATGCCACTTTACCTGTTTAGAGTGTAACCCTAACATTATGGGTTTAAAATGATTACAGGTTGGCCTCAAAGCACTGTAACCGAGGGAGACATGTCCTCAACACTTGTTTGATCCAATTGCCCATTTTGGACTGTTGGATTGAGACTTTCTTAATGTTGTTGGACTACGTTAAATTTGCTACATGTCTCCTATTAGGACTCATACCGCGATGATGACTGCACTTGTGGAATGGTGACATTTAGAGACATCCTCATTTCATTTGCCTACAGGAGAGGTGACTGTTACTCTTGAGGATGTTTGGAGGACACTTCACCTTCCTATTCATGGGGAGATGGTTACATATCATATTCGACATGGTTCCCGTGCCATGTAGCAGGTGTTAGATGCTAGACACTTGGAGGTACACCAGTCAGAGATTGATCTGTCTGAGTTTTCCGACAGTGCAAATCTTGTTTCGCTAGTCTTATGTGGTTTGATTTTAGGACTAGTTATTCTTGATAGATGAGGTCAATATTTTCCTATGGGTTGGGGTGTTGGTATTGAGAGTATGCTTGAGTATGGCACGAGGTATGCTTAGGGTGCATGTCTTCTCATCCACCTGTACAAAGATATGCACGAGGTGATGTATCGAGGCGGGAAATATATTTCCATAGGTGTTTTGCTCTTGCGTGTTTGGGTGTGGGAGCATATTGCAGTGACTTGGCTGGATGAGATACATGATCATTATCCTAATGATCCGTACTCCTATCACTATGGGGATTTCATGCACTATACCTTGCTTGCGGATCTTCCTTATTGGTGTCGAGTTTTTGATGATATGCCAAGTTTTGCGTGGAGACCTTATATGGGATGTGAGGCTTGGCTAGAGGATTCATATCATCTTTTTTACTGTCGATAGACCCATTGGTTGATTGGTCATTCTCATTCTATGCTAAAGCGTTATCTACCAGACTGATTATGTTGCCAGTTTGGAGAGAAACAAGGTCGAGTTCTTGATGCTTATGAGGCTCGTTTTGGTTAGACCACTCAGGAGGTTCATGTATGGGGTCTCCAAGAAAATATAGATGTTGCCATTGCTGAGTTCAAAGCACTTGCCCCAGTTGGTTGGGGTTGGTCGGTTGGACTAATAGATCTAGGTACTTCTCTTGATTAGGATGAGTGGTGGGCACAACACAGACCTTTGAGACTCATTGGTCCTAAGGGTGATCCGACTTTGGGAAAATCAGGTATTATAGGTTGTCATGGGGAGTGACAAAATATTGAGGTCCTCATAGAGTAGTTGGATAGAGCCCAACATGATGGTGCATAGGGTGGTCAGGATGAGCACCCACCTCAGGCACAAGGTTATAGACATGTTTTGGGTCCTCCTCCACCAACTAGGGATGGAGAAATACTGTTAGCTTAGATGACTACTACCAGAGATGCAGAGATAGCATGACGACAAGCTGTAGAGGCTCAGATAGATATTTTGAGGGCTGAGAAAGATAGAGAGACTGGTCAACAACATGCTATAGAGGCTTTGGTACAGTTGCTTACTGCTGAGAGAGATACTATCAGGGTAGAGCATGATCATTATTTACAAAGGTTCACCTACTATCAGACCCTATATGATGCCAACGTTCCTAGGGATACTTAGCATCCATGGTTCAGAGAGCCTAGTGTTGTGAGCGATGGTGGTGATGGTGCAGGTGGTGGTGTAGGTGGTGGTGCAAGTGGTGGTGCAGGTGATCAGTCTGTGAGATAGCCAAATCATTTTGGTGGTCTATAGAGTTCTGTCCTTCCTATTGAGGTCTTAGTTTTTGTACTTGATCTTCATGTTGTTTATTGCTCAGAGGCAAAATGTACACATGTGTTTTGTATATATACTCATTGGCCCAGTTGAGGCCTCGTATAGATATTATGATTTGTATTTTCTTATCACAATTATCTCACTAATGATGATGTACTCCCTTTTTTGATGATGATATATATGAGATATACCTTCTTCGATTCATCCTCATTTTATGCCTATGTGATGATGATATATGATGATGTATGTTATGTGAATGAATGAATCATATGATGTTTTGATCCATGATTTTTATATGGTGTTGATATATGAATGAATGCCCCATACATGATGTTTTTATTGGTTTATTATCATCATGATTTGTATTGATGACATTATGGATGCATGATGGTACCAATGATATTGCTATGTAGGGTTTACTTAGAAGAAATGTTGATGATGGATAGAAAATATGATGTTAATTAGAAGAAATATAGATGATGGATAGAAATATGATGTTAATTAGAAGAAATATTGATGATGGATAGAAATGTGATGTTTGTTAGTAGTTGGTGAGTTTCTTTTGCTTTAATTTGGAGAGTTCACAGTTTTGAACAATCCTATTTGATGTAGCAAACAAATATGATGCACCAGGGTATTAATGACCAAGGTGACTTTGTATCTATTGCATGGACTTTGACTCTACAAACAAGGAGTATTCTTGCTCATACTAGAAATACGGAAACCCTGTTAGAAGTGTATGGGTGAGAAGCTTTAAAACATGTTGAACCAGTAACATAAGAGGTATTAAAAACCTAACATGCCATTACTACACAAAATGCTCCAAAAACAACTTCCACAGATAGAACAAAGCAAGTATTCACCATGGTATTATAACAAAAATATCCACAAACAAAAAATCTAAATGACACTCAATTTCCCCCATTCCTTCTCTAAATCCTTATGGACATCCTCGAGAGATCCTAGGAATGAGTCAATAATGTAAATCATAAAAATAAGAGTATAAAAAAAGATAAAAGACAAAGTTGTAGTATCACTTGCCATATATGTTTTGGGGGTAGGGCTATTATCTGGTGTTGATCATGTCTATCATAGGAATGGATCCATTAAGGCATATCTCAGGATGTTGTTGGGCCTTGTCAAAAAGATAGATAGTTGATACTTTGGCTTTGTTTCCGTCTGTTTATAGTCAAAACTTTGCGATTGTTTGCTTGAAAGTTCTAGCTTTTGATGTTTGCTCTATTTGTTTGTTTGTTTTGTCAAAGGGTGATTGTGACGATTTTCTTATTTTGGATTAAAATTTTATTGTGGATTGTGATGACGGGATATATATTTTTGATTTTTTTGAGTTTTGTGATGTTGTTTTTCTTGTTTTTAGGGGACTAACCTAGGGCCTCGGGGGCTCATCAAAGATAAGCCTTTCTTACGTTGTACACAAGGAGGCTCATAGTTCACTTGGTTTGAATGTTTTTGACCTTTTTCTATGTTGTGGATGTTTTTGGATTTTGGATTTTTTTGACTATTTTTGGATTTTATATTTTTTCACAATTTTTGGATTTTGTATTTTTTGATTGTTTTTGGATTTTGTATTTTTTAACTAAGTTGAAATAAAGCATGTTAGAAACCTAAGGGGACTAACCTACGGTCTCGGGGGCTAAGAATCCTCGCCTATGTTTTACACGCAAAGACCACGTAGTTCGACTGTTTGACTCAAATCATAAATTATTTTTGGATAAACAACATTGATAATCTGGATTGATATTCCACTTTTGTGTCTAGAGGATATGTTGCAGGAAATTTACTTGAACTAGATGTGAGGTTCAAGTAAATGTTGATGTCTTAGACTGTTTGAGTGAAGGAATAACCCAATGATGTTTTATTTTTGATGTTTTCAAATGTTTTTGATTTTTTATTGTTTTGCAAATGTTTTTGATCTTTTGTTGTTTTTCAATTTTTTTTTTTTTTCTATTTTTATGACCATGATAGGACATTCAAAGATCTAATCCATGAACAACTTTTTGAAATTTCCCCCAGTTGTAGAGAAGACTACTTTCCTTAATCAGTGACAATCCATGGTTGGATACACTATTTTATTATGAAGTGAATGGGTGGATGTTGTGGATAGTACTGATTTGATAATGATACAAGTTTTATTCAAACATAGCACATGTTTGCTAGGTTTTCACTATGGCACCTATTCTAGGAGTGCCACAAAGTATTTTTTACTCAGAGAACATTTTTATTTGTCTTTACTATTTTTCTTACTTTTTGATTTTTTTGTATCATTTATCTTTTTTCTATTCTTACCTTCTTTCCTAGGGTATTCTGACGTGCTTCATGTGTAGAACTTCTTGAGGTGGTTGTTGTTCAACGGTTAGGCTAAGGGTTTTCCTTTAGGAGTAGCCAACTGATATTCCCCAGAGCCGTAGCTTGCTATGACAACGAATGAGCCTAACTAGTTGGGTTCAAATTTTCCTTTGTTGTCCTGATTTAGTTATACCTTCTGATTATCTTTGAGGACTAAGTCACAAACTTCAAAGTTCTTGTCCTTGATCTTCGTGTCATAGTTTTGGTTGAGCCAATTTTGATAAACCTGTAGATGGTTTAATGTGCTCAAACACTTTTCATCTAGGAGCTCTAATTCATTTAGTCTGGCTACCATGTATTCTTCATTGCTGACCATTCCTTTCAATGAAACTCACAATGAGGGGATTTCAACCTCGACAGGTAAAACAACCTCTAATCCATAGACCAAGGAAAATGGTGTGGCACTAGTAGGTGTTTGGATGCTGATTTGATAAGCCCATAAGGCTGGGTTTAGCTGCAAATGCCAATCACAACCAACATCATTGATAGTCTTTTTTAGTATTTTAAGGATTGTATTATTAGATGTCTCAGCCTAGCCATTTCCTTGGGGATAATATGGCATGTAAAATCTATGTTGGATAGAATATTGGGAATAGAGCTCTTGGACATCTTGATTTTTGAATGGGGTTCCATTGTCTATTATTATTGTTTCGGTAATTCCATACCTGCATATGAGATAATTCAAAATGAATTTTGATATCTGTTTATCAGTGATATAGGTTAATGGAATTGCCTCTATCCATTTAGTGAAATACTCTATTGCTGTGAAAATGAATTTGTGCCTATTGGATGAAGTAGGTGATATCTTTCCTACCAAGTCTAATCCCCATTGTGAGAAAGGCCATGGTGTGATGATGGGTCTTATTTCTTGTGTTAGTGCATGAACAAGATCATTGTGTTGTTGACATTTCTAACACTTTCTATAGTATTATGTGCATTCCCGTTCCATGGAGGGCCAATAGTATCTTGTTCTTAGTAACTTTTGGACTAGGTTAGGTTTTCTAGAGTGGGACCCGCAAACACCTTCGTGTACCTCTTGTAAGGTTGTTTGTGCTTCTCCTGCGTTAAGGCACTAGAGTAACATACCATCTAGACTACGACAGTATAGGGTATCTCCTAGGATGGTAAATCAAGAAGTTCTATGAGTGAAGGTTTTCTTTTGAGTGGTTGTTAGGTTAGGTGGTATGATACCGTGTTGGATATAATCAAAAGTATCTTGGTACCATGGGGAATTAGGACCAACAACAACACATACCAATTCTGACTTTGGGATGTTGAATTCAGGCACAAGCAGTTGTTCCACAAGGAACTCACACTTAGGAACATTTTGTGGAATATCAAGAAGTGAGCCTATTGTTTCCATTGCATCAACAACTCTATTGTTGATCTATGGAACTTGCTCAAAAGTTATTTTGACAAAGTAATCCTTGAAACTATCCACCATCCTTTTATATGGCATCAATTTGTCATCTTTGGTTTGGTATTCATCATTCACTTGCTTGATTACTAGCTGAGAGTCTTTGAAGACATGTAACTCCTTTATTCTCCATTCAATAGCCATTTTTAGCCCTGTGATCAAAGCTTCATATTCTTAGATGTTGTTTGTGCAAGGAAAAGCAATCTTGTAGGCCTTGGGTATACTATATCCCTGTGGTATAATAAATAAAACACTTGTTCTAGAGTCATGTTGAGTGTGGGATCCATCAAAGTAGAGAGTCCAATGGCCTATCTATTCTGTCATCAAGATACTCTCATCTAGAAATTCCACCGCGAAAGGTTTATGATCATTTATGGGTGCTTCAACTAGTTGGTCTGCTATGATTTTTCCCTTGATAGCTCTACTATCCACATACTCTATGTCAAATTCACTCAAGATCATCACCCATTTAGCAATTTGGCATGTTAGGGCTGCTTTAGCTAGTAGGTACTTGAGTGGGTCTACCTTGGAAATCAGCTTGAATTTCTATTTAGGATGTAGTGTCTCAGATTTTGTGTTGCAAATACAACTGAGAGACATGCTCTTTCTATGGGTGAGTACTTTAATTCATAGCCCACCAGTGTTCTGCTGATGTAGTAGGTTGCCCTTTCTTTATTGTCATCATCTAGTTGGGCTAGGAGAGCTCCCAGCGCTGCTTGTGTGGTAGACACATATAATATCATTCCCTTGTCTGGAATAGGTGGCATGAGTATGAGAGGAGTAAGTATTCCTTGACCTGCTGAAATGCTTGGTCATATCTTCCATCCCAGTTGAAGGTGACATCCTTGTGTAGGAGATGAGTAAAAGGGTGAAATTTTTCCACTAGTCGTGCAATAAATTGCTTGATGGACTGCAACTTTCCTTGTAAACTCCTTATCTATTTTTTTTGGTGGAGGCATCTCTAGAATAGCTTTTACCTTTGTAGGATCTACCTTGATCCTCCTTCTTGAGACTATGTACCCTAGGAGTTTGGTAGATGTTAATCTGAACACACATTTCTTAGGGTTGAGCCTTAGATTGTACTGTTCAAGTCAATCAAACACCTTTTCCAGGTTTGTCAAGTGATCCGCCCTTTTGATTGACTTTGCTAGAATGTTGTCCACATAGTCCTCCATGATGGTGTGAAGCATATCATGGAATATAGTCGTCATTGCTCTTTGATATGTCACTCCTGCATTATTTAGACCAAATGGCATTACATTCTAGAAAAATGTTCCCCAAGCACAAGTAAATGTTGTTTTGTGTTGGTCATTTGGAGAGATCTTTATCTGGTTGTATTTGGAGAAACCATCCATTAAGGATAGCATCTCATGCCCTGTTGTTAGATCCACAATCATGTCTACGCTTGGTAATGGGAAGTCGTCCTTTGGAAAAGCCTTGTTTAGTTCCCTAAAGTTTGTGCATATTCTGATGCCCCCAGTAGGCTTTGACACTGGTACCATATTTGATATCCATTATGGATAGTCGATGGGTCTGATAAATCCCACATCTAGTAGTTTATTTAGCTCTACCTTTACCAGTAATGTAATCTAAGGATGCATTTTTTTGAGTTTTTGCTTGATAGGCTTTTCTCTAGGTACTACGACTAAATGATGTACCACTAATGTTGGATCTAGTCCAGGCATGTCAACATTGGTCTAGGAAAATTTTACCTCTCTCATTGATGAAAGTTGTGAAATTTTCCTTCTCTTTGGGATCAGGTGATGTTGTATGGTATGTTATCTTCGGGTCTTTTGTTGTGCCAACATTTATGGGTTCTGCTTATTCTACTAAGAGCATTGATCTTTCCTAATATTCTAATATGGGGAGATTGAACCCTCCATCCTCGAGTGCCTCTGGGAGGTTTTCACCTTCAGATGCATCCTTTATTTCCCTCTTTTTTGGATCTAATAGAGCCACAATGTGGTTTCCTCTAGGGGACCTTGTGTTTATTGTTATATTTTTTCTTTCATTTTTGTGACTGGAAGGTTCAATCTCCTCACCAAAGTATGCCTCCTGTTCAAGTTCCATGATGAACCCTGCTTTGTGATCTCCTGCTAGTATGTCTATTCGAAGTCCCATGAACTCCACGATTGCCTCATCGTTCTAGGATTGATACAAAACGAGTGCATGTTGTTGTTGATCCCAATCTATGAGTTGCGGGTAATAGAGTGGGAGGCTATTATCTTGGTTTGCAAAGCTTATGGAAGTGGATGAAAGGGTCAATATGGCTCTAGTGTCTTTTTCCCATTAGGTGTCTAGATCGTCATTACTAAATGTAGGGGAATCATATCCAATGACAAAGGAAGGAGAATCCAACTCATATTCATTAGATCCAATTCTAGAATGATAGTAGATATTGGGAATGTTTTCCATATACTAGAGAGGGAAACTATCAATGTGAAATTTTTCAAATAGGTCTTCTATAGGTAAGTCATTGTCCATTATATGGTAGATATCCAGTGCCTCAACATTAGCAGAAGTTTCCTGATTCTTATAAGAGTTTCATTTGGTCTTTGGAGTAACCACTTCTTTTGGATTATAACCTAGTTCCATATTATTTTGTCTTTGTTCCACTATTATAGGCTCCCATCAGCCTTCTTTGTGCAGTCCTAGGCCATCGGTTCCTCAATATCCCATGTGTTTTTCCATTCAATAGCCTCTACTGTTAGGATCAATAGATTTTGGCTTTTCTTGCTCTTTTGAGTCCTCTTTGTAGATCATAGATGAAAATTCTTCTCGGAAGACTTCTTCATCCTTCATGTCCCCCCACTTGGTGAAAATCATGGGTTTAGTTATCATTTGTACCTTTTAAGCATGTTTTATTTCTCTCGACCCTCCATAGATTTTGGGTGTTGGTGGAAGCATACCAATGTAGAATGCTTGGCTAAAATGATAGTTTCCATTTCCCTTGTCAAGTAATTGAATCTTGGATTCCATTTTTGGTTGATCACTTGGTGTGTTTTTCATTGAAGTTAATGGTAGCATGGAAGGGTCAACATATGAGAATTAGTGGAAGGCTATATCGTTGCTAGGAACACATTGGATTTTATTGTACTTCTCCTCTGACTTTGCACAAAAGTGGAAAGGCTTAGGGTCAGCATATATGGTTAGCTATTTTCCTTCATGGGGAAACTTTAGGCATTGATGAAAAGTGGATGGTACTACTTGTAATGCATGGAGCCAAGGGCATCCAAGGAGAAGGTTATATGGTAATTCAAGATCAAGCACTTGACATGTTGCTTCCATGAGGACTGGTCCTATTTGTACAGGTATCCCAACTATTCCTTCAAAATTTCTTTCAAGGTCATTGTAGGCCCTTATGGTGATACTTTTTCCTTTGTCTATCACATCATCATAATACCCCAGTTGTTTGACAAATTTTAAGGTACAAATGTTTAAACCTACACCATTATCTATTAGTACTCATTTGACCATGGGTTTATGAACACCAACCTCTATGCAGAGAGCTTGGTTGTGGAATTTTCTTTGGGGTATATATTTCTCAGAAAAGAATAAATGATTACTTGTTGTGATCTTACCAACCATGGCTTGGAATTGACTAGGATTGAAGTCATTAGAAACTGACATTTCCAATTCCTTTTCAAGTATTTCCCTATGTGATGGTGATAGTTTTAGCAACTATAGGATCAAGATTAAAGCAGGGGTTTCTTTAGCTATTCCACAATGTTCTAGTCATTGGATGACTTGATTGTGGGTTTAGGAAGGGCTCCTTGTATTGTAACTCTCCCTCAACGAGTAGTTACGTTACAGTTGTTGTCTCCCCCTCGTATAGTTACTACGTTTTCCCTATTGTCATCAGCTTGGGATAGAGTTCCTAAACTGTGTCCCCGTAGGTATAGTTGGCATTATGGTAACCTTGGTCTTTTCCCTTGTCATTCCTTTTTCTGGTGGTTTGGGATTGGGTTGTTGTATATCCGCAAATCCTTATTCCCAAGATGATGTTCAACATCTACCTCCCCTTTGTCTATCAAGTCTTAGATGAGGTACTTGAGTCTCATGCAATTGTTCGTGGTCTGCCCCTTGATCTTGTGAAATTCACACAAGTCATTTTCATTTTACCATGGTGTTTTGAAGTTAGGCTCCTCATAATTTGGGTGATCATTAGGCTTGATTAGGTTTTGTTGTATGAGCTTCCACATGACTATCTCTATAGGTTTTCCTAGTACCGTGAATTGCCTCCTTGGTTGGTTATACTGCTTTTGTTGACCTCCTTGATTTGCTTGTTGATTTGTTGCTTGATTGTTTTTGTGATAAGCAGGTTGACTATTTTGTGTATCATTCGGGGCATAATTTGTATGTGCTACCTGTGGTGCATTTTGAGATGTATTTTGTGCATTCCATAGTGTTTTAGCATCAACTACTTCATCATTTGTGACATTTTTGTTCTTATCCTAGACTTTAGGTTTTTCATTTGAACTAGATGGATTGTCTTTTGAGCTATTCATTTTGAGGGATCCCCTTGCAATGACAGCTCTCTCAATATTTAATCCCTTCTTGATGGTTTCTTCAAAGTCAACTAGACATAACATTGTGAATTGATAGTTGATCTCAGGTATGACGTTGGTAATGAATATGTCTACCAACTCCTTGTCAAGAATGGGCCACTTACATCTACTAGCCTTGTGTCTCCATCATTGTAGGTAGGAGGTAAAGGACTCTCCTTGATTCTGTTTGATTGTGGATAAGCTTGTGATTGTGGCATTTTGGTTGATGTTGAAAGAGAAGTGACTTATGCACTTGTTAGACAGTTCATCAAAGGTCTTGACTGTTGGTGTCAAACGGGTGAACCACTCCATAGCATGGCCCGTAAGGCTGTGTGGAAATAGCCTTATAAGGTATGAGTCATTGTGTCACACTTTCATGCATGATACAAAGAAATCATGTATATTCTTTACTGGATCCCCTCTTCCTTTATATTTGTTGTCAAATTTGGGTATTTCAAAATTTGTTGGAAAGGGTATTGTAGTGACAAATTGATAGAATGGGAATGGGCGTATTTTTTGGATGGTATAGGTTTTCTTTTGTCTTCTAGCTTGCAAGCCTACTATATGTTTGGTGATGACCTCTAATTTCATTTCTATGTCCATTTTTGGTACGTTTTCTTGTGAGTTTTGTGTATAATAGCCTTACGTCCCCACCATGTTTTGATCATATATCAGGTATTGTGATGGTATAGGACCTTGGTAACTATTTTGGACATAGAGAAGGTTCCTGGGTGTAAGGAGGGTTAGCTCTGTGTTGTTGAGATAAAATGTATTGAAGGTTACCCTATTGGTGTGTTAGCGGGATACCTTGTTGATAAGATGAATTGGGATGATTTCCTTGTGGCACACCTTGCTGCTGGGAAGGAATAAGTTGAAGGTTATCCTATTGATGTGTTAGAGGGACACCTTGTTGATGGGACAATTGTAGAAGGGTGCTATGTGGCACATCTTGTTGTTGGTAAGGACTACACTAAAGATTACCCTACTGATGTGTTGGTGGGACACCTTGTTGATGGGATGAATATAGAAGGGTGATCTATAGCACACCTTGCTATTGTGAAAGACTAAAATGAATGTTACCCTATTGATGTGTTAGCGGGACACCTTGTTGATGGGATGACTGAGGAAGGGGTTCTCTAGGGCACACCTTGCTATTGGGAAGGACTAAATTGAAGGTTACCCTATTGATGCATTAGTGGGACACCTTGTTGATGGGACGATTGTAGAAGGGTTCTCTATGACACACCTTGTTGTTGGTATTGTTGGTGAACAAAATATTTTTGTGGTGTGAAATGCTATGAATATTTTTTTCTCAATTAGGGTCTTTCACCTAATGGAAAGAGATAGATCCCACACCCAAAGTCTAGGTGGTTCACTCAAACTAATGTATGTATGATAGAATTAAGCCTAAATGAAATGATCTACATGTAGCTAATTGCTAAAATTGATTGATTAAGAATGTAAAACTATTGAAATGCAACTTGTTTGAAAACACATTGTGTAATATAAAAACACTTAGAAATGTGAACAAAACTGAATAGAAATGGAAGAAACTGAAAGTGTGCACCTGAGATATGGAAGGAGATTGGAAATGAATTTTGGAATACTGTTGATCCTAATTTTTAGGCCTGGTGGAACTCATTCGCCATTCTAGGTGAATAAGTCCCAATTCTGTAAAACTATTTTAGAGCCCGTTTCAGACAAATGGGTGTCTAAAAATGCAGAAAACCAAAAACAGGCCTGGAAGTGGGATTCATTCACCACCCATGGTGAATGAGTCCACTTTTGAATTTTTGAAGATTCATAGGTGGAAATAGGAGCTTTCAGTCTGCACTTTCTGCTTCTCCAGGAGTCTGGTTTTGAAACTGTTGGATTTGGGCCTAAAAAATGACTTTTTGTGGGTACTTTGACTTATCCAATGAAGAGATGACTTGAATAAATTTGCAATGCAATATTCAATGATTTCTAAGCCTTTAAGATGTCTAAATATGCAAACACACAAGAAGAGAAGGATAAATGTTGGATGTTAGGGCATGGGGGTTTGCCTTGGTCAAACCGCTTTTAGGTAATTAAACCAAAATGATGAAAGAATGTAATGAAGCATGAAATAAAGGATTCAATACCTTGCCATGATGTTTGATCTTGTATTTTTGCAACAAAACATGAAGAATCTTCCCTTGAATGTCTAAAAATTGTTATCTTAATTGCTTGAAATGATGAAACCCTAACTTGCTTGACTTGAGATGGAAGAATGATGGATGAATAATGAATAATGGTCCCGATTTAGGGTTTAGAGAGTTTATTTTATAGGAAATTCACCTTATTAGCCCATAAATTGGATCCCCAAGGCTGACATGGAGAAAAATAAAATTTAAATTCAAAAATTTCCTGCTCAAAAGTAAAAAATGGTTCAAATAAGACTTGTAATTAGGGGAAAATAAAATATAAAACTAAAATAGAAATATATCAAATCCTAACTAGCACAATAGAGTATGAGAAAGCATGAAAATCATAATAACAAAAGAATGCAAACCCAAATCCACGCTAAACTCGATTTATCTCCATTGCTCTTCTCCACCTGCATGAGAATGCGAGATTTTGAAGGATTGATAATGGAGGAATGTTGGGTGCTCATTCCTGCAGCATAACGACTTGATGATGATGACAAATGGAGAATGATAGAGACATATGAAAGATTGAGGAATGATTTTGACAGAATGAGGATGCTAGAAGAAGATCCAATGCAAATGGCATGTGAAAGGCTAGATTTATAGAGCCTTGATGTGGACGAAGATAAGATTTGATAAGATTCAATAAGGATTTGATTTTTTGACAAGAGAGGAAATACAACGAGATGAGATAATATTTTAAAAAGATAGAAGGATTCTAATTTTCTCTTTTAAAGGAAATAAATCCTAAAAAAGATGAGAAGGATAATTGATGAATTATCTAATTAAATAAATTAATTAGATACACATGAGTTCAGATTTTGGAAAGAAAGCAAGAATATCCTTTTTAGATTTTATTAATTAAATAAATATTTGATTTATTTAATTAATGTTGAATTTATGATTTCATCAATTAAATAATATAAATTATTTAATTAACATTAGAAGAATTAATAGAAATAATTTAATTAATTAAATAATATAAATTATTTAATTAACATTAGTGGAATGGATGGATTATGCATAGGAAGGGAATAAATGAAATTAGTCAAATAAATAAGATTTATTTAACTAATTAGATGATGACATGGGTACCTAGGGAAAAACATGCTACAAGATGTCGAAATGATGTAATGTTGTGACAAGGTGGTGTAAGAGGAAATTTTTAGGTGTCTACATGACTCATTCACCACCTTGGGTGAATCAGTCCCACCTGGCAGGGACTGATTCACCACAGATGGTGAATTAGTCCTAGAGGGGCCCATTTGATAGCTAAGACGCTAGGAAGTAAGGAAATAAGGTTTATATGATGACTTTCTCAGGTATTCCATCAAATATTGCCTTGGGATGCACAATATGGGGTAATAGGGGCCTATTAATGATGATGTGAAGTTCAATTAGGGCTTGGGACACAAAATTCAATGTGAAAGTGTGATTAAATACACTTTAAAACACTAAAATGAGGTCCACATAGCCTAGAAAGGCACAAGAACCAATGTGAATGTGTAAAACACGTTACAACACTTAGAATAACATTAAGTTTATTTGAGGCCTTATAGATTGATGTGATAATGTCATTAAACACTTTCTATAATGTTGAATTAAGGGAAGATGGGTTCATTAAGTCTAGAAAAGCGTGAAAGTCTTTTACAACACTTTTCAACACCTTTACAAGACATTGTAAAATGCATTTGAAAGGGTCCAAGACCTAGTGTGGATGTGAAAAACACCTCACAACACCAAATCTAGGCCTTATTAAGTCCAATTTATCATCAATTCTTCCCATGTCAAGCAAGAAATACTTTTTTTGTACGGTACAGTTGGTTAAGAAGGGGACCCTATGGTCCACTTTGTTGGTGGTATTATTGGTTCATAAGGGGACCCTGTGGTCCACCTTGTTGATGGTATTGTTGGTTCAAAAGGGGACCCTATGGTCCACCTTGTTGGTGGTATTTCTAATTCAAAAGGGGACCTTGTGTTCCACCTTGTTAATAGTATTGATTGTTTTGGGAAGGGTTGACACTTGAAGTTTTTTGAGGTATATTTTGTCCAAGAGGTGGATTGTTGCTTTGTGGTTCATACTGAGATGGCCCCCCTTGATACAGTTGTGTCACTACTACTTGTTCAATTTCAATTGGTTTTCTGAACAAGGGATTCTCTTTGGGTTGACCATTGTTTTGTGAGAACATGGGTGGCATGTTTGGCATCTTTGGGGGTTTAGTTATTTGTCTCACAACTAAGTTATCCCCTAAGGGAATAAGAATGGGATCCTTGAGATCATCTACATTGAATTCCATTGGTAATTTAGCACCACTTTATGCTAACTTGAAGAAATAGGAGTTTGGGTCTTTTCTTAACAACCTATCCATTAGTTTGAGAACCTTGGGGTTGTTAGAATGTTCAAATAGTTCCCCCTCATTTATCTCTTCCTCAATATCTTCCTCCTCTACAACCACTCTATTTGGGTCCTGGTTCTTTTATTTTAGCACCTCCTTTTGTTTGCGGTTTAGTTATTCTTCACTGAAGGTGTCTTTATACATGGGCCTCTTCTGGGGTGTTTCAAGGTCACTCTGCCTATAGCCCCAAGGGATACTTTCATCGTTCATGGTATTGGCTGGTGGGATGCTAGTGTTTTTCTTTCTTTCTTCCATTCTCTTCCTATGTTGTGATCTTGTGGTTGTCATAAACAACATGGGTCCCCTGTGGGAGAGCTGTGTAATGTTTGAACTCTCTAGTTGACTCAAGTTTGGTGTTTCAATGTTTTGATTTAGATAGGTTCAAGATTATGATCATGTGAGAAATTGAAACTGTTGGAAAAGACCATAATTATGATAGTAATAGAAGGAATACAAGTTTGGATTGTGCCTTGAAGCACATTTGTAAAAGTTGTACACCAACCTAGTTCTAGTTTCGTGGTTTACCCAAAGGTGTTTCTTGAGATCCTTTGAACTAAGATTCCTAAGTATGAAATGATGACTTGTAGAATTTACTTTAGGGATCCTAACTTTTCCTGAGATCATGGAGGAAAGAGGATATTTATTTCCACGTGGGTGGTGGTAACATGGGTCTTCTGGATGCTGTGTCTGCTTTCTCTTCCTCTTTGTCTAAGATGATTGATGTGGTGAGCAACTGGCAGGGCATTTCATTCTTCTCAAATATGAAGGTTCTCAAAATACTTATGATGTCAGTTTGTTCACCTTCAATGTATGTGATATTAGGTTGAAGGATTGGTTCTACAAGGCTTGGTTGTTGAACAAGAGGAGTTGGTTGCTAGATGGTCATAATGTGTAATTGTGAGATGGTTGTTGTGAAGCTCAAGACCTTAAGGTTTGAGTGTTGTTTTAGAATGTGGCTACCTTTTTGAAATCAAAATGTTTGAAGAACTAGGGTTGATATTTCACTTCCTTTTCTAAAGGATATGTTGTAGGAAAGCTTACTTGTACTATTTATGAGTCCTAAGTAACTGTTGATATCATAGATGTTTGAGTGAAGGAATGATCCTAATGGTTTTCTTGATTTTGATCTCTAACAAGTAGGATGGAAATGATGGATGAAGGACTTATGTGACCTATTTGGTTTTTCAATTGTTGTGTTCGAACAAATGACCCTATAAACAATTTTAGTTTGTTTTCCCCAAATGTTTATCAAAATATTCAAGACTGTGAGCTAGAATGGAAATTGTATCCTCTATGTGTTTCATTTCTTCTATGTTTTGGAATATGGCAAATGATAGAACAACATTGGACTGACTCCAAAAGCATGGACTTTGTGTGACCTAAATATCTATAGCTTAATTTGTGAAATCACAACACCCAAGCCATAGTTCCCAAATGTTCACTTTGATTTAATGTAACTTGAAACAAAAGCCTGAATATCTGGAAACCTTGAAGGAAATCCTCCAAGGAGTCCAAATAAGGCGCTTCTCTCAAAAGCATACACTAATTCAAAGGGTTTGTGATTTGACCATTGTGTTCAATGTTTGTTTGGATGTGTTCTATTTCTTTAAATCAAGCATAGAATTTGATGTTCAAATTGTTTTTGAATGTAATGGGAAAGTTTAACAAAAAGAAAAAATTTACAACCCTAGGGGATAGAAACCATCCTTTTAGGTGGTCCTTCCTCATGCTCCGAAGAGATGATTTTACATGCGACTTATGGCACAGGCCTATAGTCGGACTTGGAAAGTAACTTGTGAAAAGTAAATTCAGATGCACCACTTCAACAAATGTTTTTGGATAATAGGGTAGCTTCTAAAACAATTGGATCTTAGTCATAACTATGAACGTGAAAATATGACACTCACCCGCTGGCTACTTAAGGCTCTTTAACTGTTCCTATTCCACTTAATGCATGGGATTAGGTGCAGTCTATTGTCAGCATGATTTGAAGCTATTTTCTTATAATTTCACAACTTTTGATATAGCCCACCAGTAAATGTGCTTCAAGACCTTGCAATGAGTTCTCTAAGGTAAAACTTGAAAATAAAATGCGAAGCTCACAAATTTTTTTTCGCTCACCCAAGATCGCCAAATGCTTCGAGGGGAGAAGATAAAACACTTCAGCTTGCCAAACATTGCATGCCAAAAAACATTTCATTGCAAATTGATTCTTATTAAACACCTGGAGCGATGTTATCCCCAAAAATATGTGAATAACATAAACAAATTTTTCTTTTTATTTGCACCAATATGAAGCATTCAAGACATCAATCAGTTAAGATAGAAATGGTTTAAGCAAAAAAAAAAGAAAAAATTGTTCATTTTTAAAGCCCAAACATGAGTTTTTCTAAGAAATCGGGCCCGACTCTAACTTGGTCAACAAAAGTAAATTGAGTGTGCGTCAACAAAATGAAAATTGTTTTGCGTTCTTTTTATGCACTGTTACCTGTGGGTATACTTTGTATCATGTAATTTTTAATTTTGTCTTCCTTGGTCTTTAGTGTCTCACTTTTTGCCCAATTCTAAAGTCTTTGCCTTCATTTTAGCCTTTGTCATGGGATTCTCTAAATTTCTAATCCCTTGTCATGCGTTCTTTATGTTTTGAAAACTAAGTCATTGGCGCCCGGTGTCTTTAAAACCTTTTCATTGGGTTCATGTTTTTCCTAACCTCCTGATGGCCCGACTTGTTCTCCTTTCGTAGTGTTAAGTGTGTTGGTCTATTTTGTAGTCAGAGAGTTGGAGGTTTTCATAACTTTGTAATTCCCAACTTTGGGTTATAAAGTTTCAATTTTTCACAACAAGGTGATATGTTGTCCATCTCACATGTTTCGAGGCACCGCCTATGCATTTAATGAGCTGTACGGTACAACCTAGAGATGTCTTATCAAGGAATTTTTTCAAAGCATGCAAATATTAGGTTTTGCTTTATCAAGGATTAAAATAAAGTGCCATATTAATTCAACACCAAACACACGTCTTTTCATTGTACATGACTTAAGGTGGTGAAGATTTATTTAGTTGAGTTTGCAATTGGACCTCTGCCTTTTGCAATTAATTCTTCAAGCATATAAGTATTCTTCTGTGTATTGTGAGCTCATATAGTCTGGAATAAAAAATCATTGGCTCGACGTAAGGGACACAAAGTTTGGATCCTTTAAGTTGGAGAAATATTGGGCACATTTGGAAAGTGACAGAAGATCCACTGTTGACGCAAAATTTTTAGAAAGTGGATTAGCTCATGCTGGGGTTTTCCAAAAGCTATGTTGAGTGTAGACCTAATAGGCACATGCACGAGAATATATATTCTAGAAACGTAGGAAATTAAAGTTGTGGACAAGACTGTTGTTGCTAAAATTACTCCTGGAGTTGTTTCCCACGCGCTAAATATTCTTGAGACAACACTCATAAAGGACATGTCTATTGTGATGGCTGGTGATTTTTCAAAGTCAACGAGAACTGGTGCAAGAATTCGATAGCCAAGGAGTGGTTGAAATCAAATAAAATAGGCAAGTCACAGTTACCTACCCAAACTTAAAAGAATGCATTTCAAAGGGGAAATCACAGATGCCATTGCTTTGTTACATCACATTGTTGGAAATGCGCAAATTGAGTCCTTTGAAGATTGAAAGTGTCAGTTTATTTTGGTTATCTATGACGAGAATGTGTTCATTGATTGGGCTAAGATAATTTTCTTTCATTTGAATGAACATTTAGTCAATTTCGAGGAAATGACTACCTTCCATCTGTGGTCTTGCTTAATATACATTATAGCTAGTCAAAGATTCTTTTAGCTGGGATTAAAGCCACAGGTATCTCCAAATTTTGGCATGCCTGTGTATAAGTGTTATCCGCAGTTTACCAAGCAAAATGGAATGGGGAATTTTTGCCTTGTCAATGGTGCATTCTTGATGGAAGCTGTGAGAAAATTGGATGGAAACCCTAAAATGTGTCTTTTTGTAAGTCAATGACTTTTGTATCAAATTTTGGAAGTTTCTATATTCAATTTGATAGGTTTTCCTACTTGAGGATAGGAGGTTTTGAGAAAGCCCCATTGAAATTGCCTAGATATCCTAAAGATTTGTTGGTGTTCCTGGAGGTCTGTAGACAAATGGTCGTGGTGAATATAAAATACATGATTATGGGGAAACAGGGGTATGCATTCCCATTGACAACTCCTTCCTTCATGTGTAAAAATAATTAGATGGCCAAATGTGTTAAGGGAATTCTTAAAGAGTATAACCTCCAACATTTATTCATGAGGGCTAATTTTGATAGCAAGGGTTTTGTGAAACAAAATTTATATGGAGAGAGTTCATATCAACATCAACCTTCTATTGAAGACTTTTGGGAAGATTTTGTTGATGAAAATGAAGTCTTGAAGAGAGATTAAATGAGGTTAACCCTTAGGAAAATACAAGATTTTGGTCTTTCTTTCCAAATTCTCAAAAGTGCAATTGAAGATTCAGTGGTAATTGACCCTGAATATGAAAAACCGTTTGATAAATCTCATCCCAAGATTGACTGGAGTAAAAATAAAGTTTTGAATATGAATATATGAGTTGCTTCAGTGTTGAAAATAACTCAGGATAGGTTAGAAGGAAAATGGCAGCAAGCTGTAGGTTCTACTCAAGAACCAAAATCATCTTAGAGGAATGAACAGGGGTCCACTCAAATAGTTGTAGTGGGTACATCATCAAGGAGATTGGCTACTATGTCTTCTAGTGCATAGTCACAGTCCAGGGGCGATGGTGAGAAGCTTGAAGAAACAACTAAATTGAAGTTAGTATGCAAAGAGGACAACATATCTACCCCCACTCCTAAAAACAAGATCAACCAAACAAAACCTGTGCTTGAATATTCTGATGCCATTTTTAAGAAGATTGTTGAAGACAATACCTTTCCTCCTTTGTCCGAAGTACCATCTTCCCCAGTATGGCTGAGAAAGGCAGTAGAGAAAAAGAGAAATATACTCCTACAACAACAGTTGGGGTGGATACAGTTGCAATGTTGCTCTAGACTTCCTCAAGGCCAAAGAAAGCTTATAAAATGTCAAAAATGCTGACTGTCCCTACTTTTGGTAATCAAGTATTGGAAATTGCAGATCCTATAAAAGATCTAAATGAGGATGAAATAACAATAGCTGACTATAAAGTCACACATGTTGATATGGGGCCCCAAACACTTGAAGGTGATGTGTATCACACTAATTATTTGAGTCAATGCCTTGATTAAGTGGATAAAGGAAGAAAGAAAGGAAAAGGTGGCTTTGCAATCTCAGGTTCTTGATTTAAAGAACTTTATTTCTTCTATAGTTCCCCTTTCTATATTTAGTGGAGCCTCAAGTTCTCAGGCAGGAGTTATTGATGAGTCTACAATGCAATTAATCAGAAAGAATCTGAGCTATTCCAAAAATGTCAGTGAATGGATTGATGAAATGCTTTAGGATACTATCCTCTTTATTAGTAAGTCTTTCTTTTCTACACTCAAGTTGTTGATAAAAGGAAGGAATTGATGAAAGAGCTATGGTAGGTCAAGAAAGATTAGACTAGTCTCTACGTGCTCTCACAAGAAATAAAAGAGTTGATTTCCATGGATTGAATGAAAATAATCAATGAAAAAATTATGCGTGATCCAAAGGAGTTAGATCCTTCTTGGTCTGACTCATTGGAGTGGAAATTAAGCATTTATGATAGCCTGGTAAAGGAGATTTTTGCAACACTCGAAAGGTATCTGGACATGATGGTGGAGATTAAAGGAAATTGTCATGACCTAAAAGTAGAGATAACTGATGAGTTTGATGAGAAGATTCTGGATTCAAAGGAAATTTGTCTAAAATTCAAAGAAGTATTCAACAAGGAAATGGTAGATCCTACCACAATGACCATAGAATCTTTCTCAAAGCCCGGTAGATTGTAATTCTAACTCAATTCCTTTAAAATTGAAGAAAATAGGAGGTTTGACACTCTGAACAAGTCTGAGACTACTCTAACCAAAGTAAGAACCATACTATAGATCACCATAACACTAGGGTGCAAAGAGATATTTGAAATTATTACTAGGTACAAAGACTACAAATCTAGGATGGAGGCACAAGAAAAACTGTTGCAGCAAGAAGCCGTCGAGGATCTGGAAGATGAAGGGGCTGAGGCGAAAGGAAATGATGCATAGTTATTTTTAGTATTTCATGATACTTTCTTTAATTTGGCTCTTTTAAGTTAAAGACTCTTTTTAATTTTTTGGTAAAATTACTTTCAAGAAATTGTTACCAGAGACAATTAGCTTATGCTTTAATATGGGTTTGGCTGATGTGATTTAGATCTTTTGGGAAAACTTTGATTTACTCATTAGAGAAAAACTTTGTTATCTTGATTTACTACTTTCTGTTATTCTGATATAGAAGACAATGGTGGAATTTATGCATTTGTATTCTTTGAATTATGGTGTATGAATCTGTTCTACTTATGTTGAATTTTTTGCCAGTGTGTGATCTATTGTTGGAGTGATAGATACTTTGCTATTTTTGCATCATTGTGGTATCGTTTATCTGTGAATAAAGGTTTTGTGGTGATATTTGATTGAACTTTAGTTGTAGAGTTATTTCAGTTTTATCATTCGAAGTCAATGAATGCCTTTAAAGATTTCTGGTTAAAATCCCCTTCCTCTATTTTCTTTCTGGTTAAAAGCAATGTTAGATAAAAATTATTCATTGAATATCAAATGAATGTAGTTGCCACCTTTAAAATAAGCAGAGAGTCAGTCTGAAAATCATATGATTACTGATTCAATTGTGGTTACATTTTTCATCTTAGTGGGCATGAGAATATAGAGTCAGGTGATAAATCTGTCAACCAACATACACCAAAATTAAAGTTTTTAATTATGAAAACATAAAATGTGTTCATTTTTAGAGCCCCAAAATTGAATTGTTTTTTTTTTGTTTTTGTTCTTTTTATGAGCACCAAAAGAAGAGTTCCTAATGTAAGAAAGCTTAAAATTGGTTCAATTTTAACAACATCAAAACCAAATGTGAGTTTGAGTTGTTCTTTTTAGAGCACCAAAATCAAATTTTTCTAAGTTAAGAAAGCTCAAAATTTGTTTAATTTTAACAACACCAAAGCTAAATGTGTGTTTGAGTTATTCTTTTTAGAGCACCAAAATTTAGATGTTCCTAACTTAAGAAAGCTCAAAAATTGGATCAATTTTAACAACACCAAAACCAAATGTGTGTTTGAGTTGTTCTTTTTAGAGCACCAAAATCAAATTTTCCTAAGTTAACCAAAAATGTTTGGGGATCTATAAATCTTGGACCGATCGTCTTCCCTACACAAAATGAGTTAACGTGTTTCAAATCCTGCACAAAAAACCCATTAGAAACTATTACACATTCAAAAAAAGCAAACACTAGCAAGGAAATTCATTACAATAGTGCAGGATCTATGCACTTGTCTATAAGAGAAAATGCTCAGAAAAAAAATGCAAATGCTCAGTTCCAAAATCAGATGCTCAAATCTCCATGCAGATGCTAACCCAAGAAGAAGCAAGTGTGAGGTTTTTGGTGCAAATGCGAGGTTCTTGTTGCAAATGTGAGGTTACCATGGAAAATGTGAGGTTTTTGTTGCGCATGCTTAATTTTCTTGATAGTCAAATGCGAGCTTTTTCTGGGTAGTGCGTGAAACGTCTTACAAAAGCTCCTTGAACCCTGCAACTTCAATTTAGATCATAAAAACATTAGTAATGAGGACCTAGGTCCCACCGGGTGTGCCAGAATGTGTGAGGGGGAAAATCAGTAGATGTTAAACAAGATCAAATGTGCTTGAAATGAGAATCTAAGCTAAGATCAAACACATTAATCTAAGATCTAATCCTACACATATAAAATGAAAATAAGCTACTGAAAACACAATTGGGAAATCTATGATTACCAAAATGAATGCAAACAACAAACAAAGTGTTATCATCCCATAGTGGAGTGTATTCGCCTGATGTTGGATTGTTCTTATCATCGTGAAGCCTCCATAGTTCATGAAAAGCTTGATGAATTATGCTTGATGTTGGTTGATCGAAGGAATGAGGAAGCTCTATCAATGGTGATTGTGACAACACTTTGTTGCATAAGGTTTGTTGAATCTCTGATCCTTATTTGTGAGGAGAGAGGTTTGTTATATGGGAAATGAGATTTTGAATCAACTATCAGGATTCAACAATGTTGGATCAAGATCAATGGTTGAAATGTGTTGAGAGGATTTAGACATGAGAAGATTGTGCAAAGTTGATTGCACAATTTGTGTAATTGAGGAATAGATTGGCTATTCAAGATTTGATGGTTGAGTTAGGAATTAGATGGTTGAGTTAGCAAATTGGATTGCTTAGTTAGCAAATTAGATTGCTTAGTTAGTAAGCATAATTTGCTCAATTTGAAAGTGGGTGAGGAATTATGAATTAATTGATTTAATTAATTAATTCCTTTTTGGGAGTTGAACGTGCAAATCAAGTTTGACTTTTGCAAACAAAGTTGGATTAGTTTGATTTGATTTTTGATAAATGATTTGAATAGTTAGATTTAGTTATTCAAATTTTGGAGGGAAAGTGCTTTAATTAAACTATTATGATTTAATAATTCAATTAATTTAGAGGAATGAGGTGAATTAGTGACGTAATTAAATAATTGGCATTATTTAATCAATCAGGATGAAATAAGATTTAGATTAGGACTTTATTAAATAAATGTAATTTATTTAATTTGTCGAAATGATGAAATGTGAATTAGTTAAATAATGTTGTATTATTCAATTAATAGTAGAAATTAGGGTTTTGAATGTTGTTGATGTGAAATGTAGTGTTGTTTGATGATAATGATGCTAAGATGCTTCAAGACGTTGTAGGATGATTTTGAGATGTTGTGAGCTAATTCGGGATGATTCAGGATGAGTCATAGATGATTTTGAGATGTTTCAAGACATTATAGGTTGATTTTGAGATGTTTCAAGATGTTTTGGGAATGTTCTAAGATGTTTTGATACATTACGGGTTGATTTTGAGATGTTCTGAGACATTATAGGTTGATTTCGAGATGTTTCAAGATGTTCTGGGATGATTTTGAGATGTTTTGATACATTATGAGTTGATTCTGAGATGTTCTAATACATTACAAGTTGATTTTGAAATGTTTTGAGATGTTCCAGGTCAATTCTGAGATGTTTCGAGATGTTCCAGGATGATTCTGAAATGTTTTGATACATTACGGGTTGGTATGGGATGTTGTTCAATGTTGTTCGATGTTGTTTAGGGTGTATGATAGGTGTTAGGTTGATTTTATATGTCTACAAGAGTAATTGTGACTTCCTTATATTTTGATAATTTTTCATGCTTTGCTTGATATGATCTGTTTATTTGCTTAATAACTAATTGCAAATCATTGAATATCTTAATACTTCAAGCTCCCAGAGTTAAAGTGGTGTGGAATCCAGCAATTAAGGCTTCATACTCTACTGTGTTGTTTTTGCATAGGAAGTTTAAATAGTAAGACAAGGGAATAAGCTTTCCCTTAGGCGTGACAAGTATAACCCCTACGCCAAAGCTAGTTCTACACTTAGAGCCATAAAAATATAGCTCCCATGTATTAGTTTCAATCATCAACACTTATCATCAGGGAACGAGTCAATATTAGGTAATGCTAGGGGAGAGGGAGCATCAACTAATTGGTCGGTCAAGGCTTGCCCTTTAATTTCCTTTTGTGAGACAAACTTAATGTTAAACTCAATTAACAATATAACCCACATAGCTAAACGCCCTAATAAATCTATTTTAGTAAAAAGGTGTTTTAAAGGATCAAATTTTATCATCACATGTATTTTAGCATTCAATAAGTAATGTCTCAATTTACTAGTAGCAAACACAAGAGCCAAACATTGATTTTCTATTATCATATATCATGTCTCGTAATAAATTAGAGTTTGACTAATTTAATAAACAAGATGTTCTTTACCATTTTCATCTTGTTGAGCCAATAATGTTGCAAGAGCATAGGCTGATGTTGTTGTATAAAGGATAAATGGTTTTTCTTGCATAGCGAGTTGTAAGACAGGTGGAGTAGCAAGGTAATATTTCAAACTCTCAAAAGCATGTTTACAATCCTTATTCCAATTAAACTAAACCTATTTCTTAAGGAGTTGCATGAAGGGTAATGTTCGATCTGCTATGGATGCTACAAAATGAAGGATAGCTTGAATTCTTCCTTGTAAAGTGTGCAATTGAGAAATTTTTCTAGGAGGTGGCATGTTAACTATAGAATCAATTTTATTTGTATCCACCTCAATGCCTATGCAAGTACAATAAAACCTAAAATTTTTCCACTATCTACACCAAAGACACACTTTTTAGATTCAATTTCATGTTATATTTTTGCATTCTCTAATATTCTTGAAAGAATTTTCACATTATCTTGTGGAGTTAGAGATTTGGCTAGAATATCATCAACATAATCTTCCAAAATATTATGTATGTAATCACAAAATATTAATGTCATATCTCTTTGATATGTTGCACCTATGTTCTTTAATCCAAAAGGAATGACTACCCAACAAAATGTTCCCCAAGCTATAGTAAATGTTGTCTTGTATTGATCTTGAGGGTTGATAAAGATTTGGTTATATCCAAAAAATCCATCCATGAATGACAACAAAGCATGTCCTGCAATTGATTCCAATATCATGTCAATATTACTAAGGGTAAAATCGTCTTTTAAAGATGCTTTTTTCAAATCATGAATGTCCGTACACATCCTAATACAATTATCAAGTTTCACAATTGTAACAATTTTTGAGATCCAAGGAGAATAATCAATAGGTCGCATAAAACCAGATTCAAGGATTTTTTCAATCTCAGCCTTAACTAATAAGGATATCTTAGGATTCATCTTTCGTATCTTTTTTCTAATTGGTTTAGCATTTTTTGCAAGGACTATGTTGTGTGTCACTATCTTAGCATCAATTCCCGGCATATCCGAATAAGTCCAAGCAAAAAGTTTGGGAAAGTCATGACGTAAAGTTGCATCGTCTTCTTGTTCATCTTCATCAAGGAATTTTCCTATCTTAATCACTTTCTCCTCGTTATTGATATCCATCAATATGTTGATTGTGTCTCCCAAAGGAAGTGAGGTTTGTTTCAGAATTTCAAGATTTTATTCTTCATTTTCCTTAAATCATTCTCATTACTTTCCTTTTCTTTGTCTTCTTGCTTAGCAATAATCATAGCACACGTAACCCATTTCTTTTTAGGAGTAAATGGTTTGTCATCTTCAAAGTATTCTAATGATTCTTCACAATATTGTATCAATCAATTCAAGATGCTTTAAGTTGAGAGTTTTATTAGGGTTACACATGACAGTGTTAATGTTTAACAAGGGTCTTTTAGTTGCTTGTGTTATCTTAGAAGGAAAATACCCCAAACCACTTTTGTTTTCTTATGTGTTAGGCTCTATAGGAAAAAAGATGCCTCACTCTTTCCTTCCATATCTTTTTCCACCATAGCCAAGTTGTTTCATAAGCCCATAACCTCTTCCATAAATTTTCTCCATTTCTTTCGGGTTTGGTGGTTGTTGAAAGGTCTATCTCATCAAAGCTTGTTGTATAGCTTGTGTTTGTTGCAAGTATGGGCTAATATGGTGGTGTTTTCATTGATGTCAACACCGTTCAGTATGTTGCAGATTGTACATGTATAGTTGAGATCCTATTGAGATGTTGTGAGTACATGGAGCTATCTTATATGGCTGCAGATGTGTTGTGTTGATGAGTTTCCAAGTGCTTTTGAAAAAAAAATACAAAGGGATGAATGTGTTCAGATTATGCTCTGGTATGTGCTTTGCATTTCTCCTGTGTTGATTCTATGCCTATGTAGTTCTGAAGTTTTCATTATAGTGATCTGATGGTGATATATTCTGAGTTTCAATTTCTGGTGAGATGATATGTGAAAGTTGTGTCCATCGGTATGTGTGTTCTATTGACAGAGTTAGTGTTCTGTGGACTGGGAGAAATATTTTTGCTTCGTAGTCCTTTGCTATTTTGTTTCAGAACTTGTGGATCTGGGATATGTTTTGTGAAGGTCTTTTCCATGCCCTGGCGAAGTAGGTTGAAGTTTGGTAATCTGGAAGTCATGTTTCTATATTCTAGTACAGGTTTGCATAGTGTGAATGATCTGGTGAAAGGTATTCAGTGTATGAAGTATATTGTTTTTTTGCGGACGTATCTGAAGAAGTCTAAGATGAAGTATCATGAATGATGAAGCATGTTGAGGTGTTTGTGTGTCATCTTCTTGTTGGAAAGTGTGTGCATTAATGTTCTTTTGTGTTTTCGTTAGGTTTGGTTGACTTGGTGTTTACACTTCATTCAAAGAATAAAATTTAATTGAGGAAGCGTGTAGAAGATTCAAGAAAATAATTTTATTGGTCCACTCTTATTCCTTTCCACTGTGGGAATATTGAGTTTCTGACCTAATTTAAATTTATGAAATAGGTTATTTGTGGCCGACCTTAGTAAATGCTTCTAAGGTTGAGAATGGCATAAAAGCAATTCAAATTGTGAAGATTTGTATGAAAATGTGATGCAAAGTGATGAAAGTGTACCCCAAATCATAAGAGTAGAAGTGTGTGAGTGAGTTGTGATAGTAGTTTCTCAGTGTGTTGAAGGTAGTAAGCTGAAGGTTTTTGCAATCCTGCAGTTGTGCTTTAATTGTAGTGGTGGATATTTTGTTCTCTTTTGTATCTATAGGAAATAAGCCTCCCTGTTGGATAGTGAGTCCCTTTTGTAGGTAGTGAGCCTTTGTATTTGGACAGTAAGTTCTCTTCTGGGTAGTGAGCCCTTAGTAGTGAGCCTCTATATTCAGTTTTATAATCTTTATATTGTGAGTTAACGCTCATTGTGGTTTTTCCCTCATTGGGTTTCCATGTAAAAATATGGTGTTCATTGTGTTTATTTACTTTCTGTTATTTGTGTTTCATGCTCATTTAATAACAAAATAGTGTGGTTGAAGAATTGATAAGTAATAAAGTTTTAAGTTTGAACTTGTGTGGCAAATGATTCACCTCCCTTCTTAGTTGTCCTACGCGTGTTTAACAATTGGTATTAGAGCTTTTGGTTCCTTGTGTAGAGCTTAACCACTTAAGGAAGATCTGATGGCACACAAGTTGGCAATCCGTATGTTTGATGGAACTGACTACAATGATTGGAAGGGACAGATGAGAGGATATATTATCTCTCTTGGTTTCAAGACCTAGAAGGCTGTTGAGAATAAGTATACACTTCCATCTGGTGTTGTTAATTTTGTAGATGAGATCTCTCCTTATGAAGAAAATGAGAAGGCAAAGTATGTGATTTGTAGTGGTTTATCTAAAAATTAGTGAGTTAAGGTTAATTCTCTGGATACTACATATGAAGTTTGGAAGAAGTTGGAAGACATATATGAAGGAAATGGAAAGGTGAAATTGACAAAGAGGCTAGTGGAAAAGTGTAGATTTTTGAATCTAAAGATGGAAGATGGTGAAGACTTTACAAGTTTCTTTCAGGGAGTTGAACTGGCAGCAAATGAAGTTAGAAATCAAGGAGGAAACCTATCGGATGAAGATGTAATCGAGAAGATCCTGATCACTTTACCGGAATGTTACAGCGACAAGATCTTTGTTATTGAAGAAATGTATGATCCTAATAAGTACACCCTAGAAGAGTTGTTCGACACCTTGCAAGCATTTTAGATAAGGAAGTTATGGAAAGATGACAAGACATAAGAAAAGACATAAACTACATTTAAGGCTTTGAAGATTGAAGAACCAAATAGTGATGATGAAGAGTTGGAAGCAAACTTCACAAGGAAATTAAAGAAAGGTATTAGAAAATATAAAGGTATGTTACCCTTTAAATGTTTCAGTTGTGGTAACATTGGTCATTATGATTCGAGATGTCCGAATAGGGCTACACATAAAAAGAACAAGGATTGTAAGGATAAGGATAGGAAGGATAAGAAGTATAAGAAATTGTACTATGTTAAGGAAGAGGCAGGTGTTTCTGATGATGAATCTGACAATGAGGTTGATGATAGTGAATGCTTATTCTTAGCTTTAGAAAATAAATATGTATCTACTAACTGTGTAAGTAAGAAGGCTCCAGAAGTTAAGAATAATAGGATGGAAGGTACTTTGGTTACCGCTTTTCATGCAAGACAGGATGAGGATTACTGGGTAATTGATAATGGATGTTCAAATCACATGACTAGAGATAAGAGTAAGTTCACTAAACCTGAAAAATATGATGGTGGTTTAGTTATGTTCGGTGATGATTCAGGAGCTAAGTTATGTGGTAAAGGTTCAATTAGTTTTGATGGAGTGCACAATACTAATGATGAATATTATGTGAATGGTTTGAGGCATAACCTTTTGAGTGTTGGTTAGATGTGTAGCAATGGCTTTAAACTTGTGTTTCATAATAATACATGTGAAATCAGAAAAGGATCCGAAAATGGAGATATGATAGTTGTTGGAAGAACACGTGAAAATATCAATTAGCTGAACGGAGTTGTTGGTCATTGTCTTGTATCTCAAATCAATGAAATTTGGTTATGGCATCGGAGAATGGGACATGTGAACTTTGATAACCTAGTCAAGATCGGTGCTATGGAGATTGTTCAAGGATTTCCTAGAATCACAAGACCTGCTAATGTTATTTGCAGAAGTTGTCAATTGGGAAAACAAACAAGATGTAGATTTAAGGGAAAAGAACACTCTACTACCAGAATGCTAGAGTTAGTACACACTAATCTCTATGGTCCGACTAAGACCGGAAGCCTGAATGGTGACAAATATTTCATGTTGCTTATTGATGATTACACTCAAATGACATGGGTTGCTTTTCTCAGAGAAAAGAATTAGGCCTTGGATAGGTTTAAGGTATTCAAAGAAAGAGTGGAAAATGAAGTAAATTTGAAAATCAAGTGTTTGAGATATGATAGAGGTGGTGAATTCACTTCTGGTGAATTTAATGCATTCTATGAGAAGCATGGTATAAAAAGAAAAATTTCTGCTTTGAGAACCCCACAACAGAATGGAGTAGTTGAAAGGAAAAATAGGATAGTATAGGAAGTTGCTAGAACTATGATGAAAGAGTCCAATGTACTAGATGTCTATTGGAGAGAAGTGATACATACTATTGTTTATGTTCTTAATAGATTTTAGATCAGACACAACAACACAAAGACACCTTTTGAGTTATGGATTGGTAAGACTCCTACTATGAAATATTTTAAGGTATTTGGAAGCAGATGCTATATTAAAAGAGATGATGAAAATCTTGGAAATTTTGATTCTAGATGTGATGAAGGAATATTTATTGGATACTCTACTACTAGCAAGGCATACAGATGTTTTAACAAAAGATTGAGAAAGATTATTGAAAGTGCTAATGTGAAAGTTGATGAAGACATACGTAGACCTATTGAGGTAAGTGAAGTTGAACCTGATGATCCTATCTACAGACATGTACCTAAAGAAAATAAGAAGGAAGAAGAAGAGAAAGAAGAAGAATAACAAGTGGAAGAAGAAGAAGAAGAGAATGATATGGAACCTGCTGCTAGGACTTCTAAATATGTATAGAAGAATCATCTGAAAGATCAGATAATTGGAGACAAGAGTGAAGGTGTGAAGACAAGAAGTAGCATTGTAGCTGAGGTAAATTTTTGTTTACTTTCTAAAATAGAACCTAAATTTGTAAAAGAAGCATGTGAAGATGAAAGTTGGATGAGAGCTATGAAAGAGGAATTGTAGCATAGAAAAGAATCATAAATGGGAAATAGCCCCTAGGCTTGTGAACAAAAATGTGATTGGCTCTAAATGGGTGTTCCAAAATAAGCTAAATGGAAATGGAGAAGTAGTAAGGAATAAGGCAAGATTGGTATGCAAAGGATATTCACAAGTTAAAGGTATATATTTTAAAGAAACATTTGTCCCTATGGCCAGAATGGAAGCTATCAGAATGTTTTTGGCCTTTTATACCCACAAGGACTTCAAGGTATATCAGATGGATGTTAAGTCAGATTTTTTGAATGGTGAGTTGGAGGAAGAAGTGTACATGGAGCAACCTGAAGGGTTTCCATTGTCTGACAAGACAAACATGGTTTGTAAATTGATTAAAGCAATGTATGGATTGAAGCAATCTCCCATAGCTTGGTATGCAAGACTAGACAGATATCTGACAAAGCAAGGATTCAACAAAGGTTTTGTTGATAACAACCTCTACTTCAGAGTGCAAGGTAATAAGATGTTGATTGTATTTGTTTATGTTGATGATATCATTTTTGGTGGAAATGATGGTATGTGTAAAAAGTTTGTTGAAGAGATGCAAAAATAATTTGAGACGTCTATGACTGGTGAATTGAATTTCTTCCTTGGTCTACAAGTGAATCAAACTAATAAAGGGATATTCATTTCACAATCTAAGTATGTAAAAGAGTTGTTGAAGAAGTTTGGGATGGAGGATTCTAAACCAGTTTGTACCCCTATGGTAACTAGATGTAAACTGAGCAATGATGATGAATCTGCTAAGACTGATCAGAGCAAATATAGATCCATGATTGGCGGACTGTTGTACCTTACTACTACCAAAACCAAATATTATGCATGCAGTGTTCTTAGTTGCTATATTTCAAGTAGATCCTAGAGAAGCACATCTTATAGCTGTAAAAAGGATATTTATATATCTTAAAGGTACACCGGATTATGGACTATGGTACCCTAAGAGTAGTGATTTCACCTTGAGTGCTTATACAAATGTTGATTGGGATGGATGTATAGATGACCAGAAGAGTACTAATGGTGTTTCTTTCTTTCTTGGAAGAAGATTAGTTTCATGGTTGAGTAAAAAGCAAGACTCAGTTTCTTTATCCACTGCAAAGGCATAATATATTGTTGCAACATCCTACTGCACACAAGTTTTGTGGATGAAGCAAACTCTGAAAGACATTGGTGTGGTATGTGATGAGCCTATTTCTATTTTTTGTGATAATACAAGTGTAATAAACATTTCAAAGAACCTAGTTATGCATTCAAGAACGAAGCACATATCTATCAAGTATCATTTTTTGAGAGAAAAAGTGTTCGAGAATGAGGTCAGACTAGAGTATGTGACAACAAAAGAACAAATTGCAGACATATTTACTAAGGCTCTTCCAAAAGATACTTTTGAGCATCTTAGGGAGAGGTTGGAGGTCATTGGCCCTCCTAACTAGGTGCACATGAAGGTGCATCAGTCTAGTGAATTCATTGATTCTTTATTTATCTGGACTAATAAATGGGTCTTCTCCACAGGGGGAGTAGAAAAGGTTTTCATTGTTGCAGGATGAGTGTACTCCTAAGGGGGAGTAATTAGAGAATTTGTTATTTGCCATTGATGTCAAAGGGGGAGAAAAAGTCATGTTAAAAATAGTTGCAAAAGAAGATAAGTTGTTCTCCTGGGGTATTGTGCAAATTTTTTGTCTTTGATGGTTTTTCACATCATGTGTTGCCATCAATGACAAAGGGGGAGATTGTTGCAAGTATGGGTTAGTCTGGTGGTATTTTCATTGATGTTGTCATTGATGTCAACACTGTTCAATATGTTGCAAATTGTACATGTATAGTTCAGATGCTGCTAAGATGTTGTGAGTACATGGAGCTATCTTATATGGCTGCAAATGTGTTGTGTTGATGAGTTTCCAAGTGATTTTGAGAAAATTAATAAAGAGGGATGAATGTGTTCAGGTTGTGCTCCGTTATGTGCTTCGCATTTCTCCTGTGTTGATCCTATGCATGTGTGGTTTTGAAGTTTTCATTACAGTGATTTGATGGTGATATATTCTAAGTTTCAGTTTTTGGTGAGATGATATGTGAAAGTTGTGTCCACTGGTATGTGTGTTCTACTGGTAGAGTTAGTGTTCTGTGGACTGGGAGAAATATTTTTTCTCCGCAGTCCTCTACTATTTTTTTTCAGACCTTGCAGATCTAGGATATGTTTTGTGAAGGTCTTTTCCATGCTCTGGCGAAGTAGGTTGAATTTTGGTAATCTAGAAGTCATGTTTCTATATTCCAGTACAGGTTTGCATAGTTTAGATGATCTGCTGAAAGGTATTAAATGTATGAAGTATATTGTTTTGTTGTGGACATATCTGAAGAAGTCTAAGATGAAGTCTCTTGAATAATGAAGCGTGTTGAGGTGTCTGTGTGTCATCTTCTTATTGGGAAGCATGTGTGTCAATGTTCTTTTGTGTTTTCACTAGGTTTGGCCGACTTGGTGTTTACACTTCATTTGAAGAATAAAATTTAATTGAGGAAGCATGTAGAAGATTCAAGAAAATAATTTTATTGGTCCACTCTTATTCCTTTCGATCATGGGAATTTTGAGTTGCCAACCTAATTTGAATTTATGAAATAGGCTATTTGTGGCCGACCTTGGTAAATGCTTCTAAGGTTGAGAATGGTATAAATGTAAGTCTAATTGTGAAGAGTTGTATGATAGTGTGAGGAAAAGTGACAAAATTGTGCCACAAGTCATAAGAGCATAACTGTGTGAGTGAGTTGTGATAGCAGTTTTTTAGTGTGTTGAAAGCAGTAAGCTGAAGGTTTCTACAATCCTATAGTTGTGCTTTAATTGTAGTGGTGGATCCTTTGTTCTCTTTTGTATCTGTAGGAAGTGAGGCTACTTTTTGGATAGTGAGTCCCTTTTGTAGGCAGTGAGCCTTTGTATTTAGTTTTATAATCTTTATATTGTGAGTTAACCCTCACTGTGGTTTTTCCCTCATTGGGTTTTCCAAGTAAAAATCTTGTGTTCATTGTGTTGATTTACTTTATGTTATTTGTGTTTCATGCTCATATTTAATAACAAAATAGAGTAGTTGAAGAATTGATAAGTAATAAAGTTTTAAGTTTGAACTTGTGTGACAACTGATTCACCCCCCCATCTCAGTTGTCCTATGCCTATTTAATAGTGTCTTCTTCTAGAGTAGATGAGGTAGATGCTTTTGATTTTTCTTCTGAATTCTGTGTTGACATTATCATTGGTTTCTTTTATTTTTTAATTTTTTTTTTTGTAACTTTTTATTCTCCCATAAACAAAGGTGTGAAATCTAAAGAACCCCAATAATCTTCCAATAACTTCGACACTTTTTCCATCTCTTGTTTCTCTTCGTTCATAGTTTCTATGTTTGACTTTGGAATTAATTTTTTTAGAGGACTTGTCATTCCTTTTTCAACTTGTTAGCAACTTTTAGGCTCAGAATCTATTTCAACTTGGTACACTTTATTTTTATAAACATACTTCATGAAACGATGAAGAGTCGAAGGCACCGCATGCATCTCATGAATCCATGGTCTTCTTAAAAGAAGATTGTATGAAAGATCATGAGGCATAACATGAATATGAGTTTATAGTGTAGTCTTTCCAACTGTAATAGGTAAAGTAATCACACCAAGTAGTTTCTTTCCTACATTGTCAAATCCTTGAATCAATAAGGAATCAGGTTCAATTCTTGATTTATCGATGCCAAGTCTATCCAGAAGGGTCACACTACACACATTAAGGGCAGAGCCATTATCAACAAGGGTTATTTTTATTTTATTCCTATTTAAGATAGCTATTATCATGAAGGCATCATTTTTTATTTCTCATCTCCAAGGGAGGTAGCTCATGTTGATGAAAAGTAATGTCTATGTTAATCGTATTCATTCCTTGAATTAGAGCTACTACATCACTTGCATTTGCACTAGAGGGAACCACAACTTGTTGCAAGGCTATTTGAAGCATAGTATGATAATTAGGTGAATTTTGAATTAGGTCCCATAGGGATATCTTTGTGGGAGTATTCTTAAGTTTTTCAACAAGATCATAGTCCTTCCCACTATGTGAAGGAAAATGAGGAGCACTAGGCAAGATGGGTTGAGGCAAAGGTAAAGATGTTGAAGTTATTTGTATTGGTTGTGGATTTTTTCTAGTGCTATATGTATGAGCAACGATATTATAATTCAATTGTTGTGAAACATTATTATTAGGTGGTTCAAGGGTGACAAAAGGCTTTTTTTGAACTTGAGGTCAATTTGAATGTTGGTATAGGATGAGTTGAGGTTGAATCACATTAACTTCTCTTTGTTTCAGTTTGTTGTAACCAACCTTAGTGGATGAACCTTGTGAGATGAAATCCTCAAGGACCTCATCTAACATGTCAAAGTCATCACTACTAAAAGACTTGAGAGTTAGGTTAACTTGGAAAAAGAGATTTGACATACTCAAATAACTATGCTTTCTTTAAGGTGTTCATCAGTTTATTGGTGTTTTGGTTTTATTTTCTAATGAATGCCAAATCTTATCAAACTATGAACTAATGCTTGAAATGAAAAGTGTAGTAATCTAATTCTATCCACAATTGAAGTGAAACCAAATTAAGCTAGATCTAATGAAATGAATGAAGCAAAAACTCAGTAAATTGAAACACATATTCAATAACAACAAACTAAAACAAAGAAATAAAGTTCTTAATGTTGTAAAATGTAGATTTAGGTCTGATACAGGACTAAATCGCCCAGAGGGGCGTATGAGTCCTAGTTAGGGTTTTTGAAGGGTTTTAATGCTAAAACATTGAACATAGAATTCCTAGAAACTAGGTAAAACAACCTGTATCAGGATTGAATCACCCAGAGGGGCGTATGAGTCCCAGATTAGGGTTTTTATGTCTGAGTCCTAGATTAGGGTTTTTACACTAAATTCAACAAATTCTGAGTAAATGTTAAAGATTTTGGTTTGTATGATGATTTGATTATGTGCAATTACAGTTTTCCAATGACATTCAATGATGTAAGATGCAAAAAAAGGTAACCTATATGTACTTTGAATAATGAAATATTTAAATTCCCTAAATGCAAATTAACTAATGAAACACCTAATGAAAAGCTAAGGTAAGCTATATATAGGAGTATGATGTACTCCAAATTAGAAATAAGGTGTCCAAAGGTTAGGTTCACCAAAATGAAACACAAGAAAATAGGGTGCTCCACCTTTTAGGAGAGGTAACACAAGGATAAGGGCCTATTTCACTCAAGCTCATTAAATGAAACCAAGATCCCTCAACCAATTGACCTGATTGAGGAATGTGATAGAGGTAGGGTGGTTTCCTTGGGTGTGATTAAAGAAAGGGGGTTTGCCACTAAGAAAGTGCTTGGAAAGAAAGAGATAAAAGTAATATGAAAAACCTAACTAAATGATCTAGGAAATGAAACTTGAAATCAAAATGATAAACATAAGGATATAGAAAGGAACCTAGAGGATCAAAGATGACTAAGCGAGATTTGAAATCCTTAAATTTTGTTGTTTCTGAACTTTACTGGGAATCATATGCCAGACTAAGCGATTTAGTCCCAGTTTAGGGTTTATGGGAAGAAACTGGAATTTCATAGTGACAAGTCTGAATCCCCTAAAATTTGGTAAAAGTACTATACCAGGACTCATACACCCAAGGTGGCAATTTAGTCTCACTCCACTTTTTCAAAAAATTGGGATATGAAACTATTCTCCTATCTCTGCACTTCCTTCCTCTGTTTTCCAAACTTCATTTCTGGTTCTGAACTTGCAAAAATCTACAAAATAAAGTATTGTGTTGATTTTCTTATGGGAGGTTTTCCTCGGTCAAACCCATAGTTTGGTAATTAAACCTTGATAGAAAGAATAGATCTTGAAAGGAAATGTGTGTGAAAGTCCTAATCTTAAGTGCATCTAAGATTAAGAGATCTAAAGTGCAATGAAACCCTACTCTAATGTGTTAGAATAGGATGCATGAATGAAACATAAAGATGATGACTCACTTTGGGAGATCTCTAATCACCCTAATAAGTCACAATAGTTCATGTACCTTCCTTTAGGTAGAAATTATAATGATAGTGGAGCATGGAATCACTTAGGAAACAAGTCATTAGGCTTGGTTCAATGGCTAGTTGCATCTCCCCAACCTAGAACCCATCATGATTCTTCATAGGTAACCATCATCAATCCTTGACAATGCTAGATCTTGAATTGAAAGTGAGCCTAAAGACCTGTAAAAACACTATAATGTTGCTCCAAGACTTCAACTTTATTTGCTCCTTACTCTTGAATGCTTGAAAATCTCTCTTGAAAGCTCTTGCTTGAAATTTTAGGATTGATTAGGTTACTTAGGTGAAATAATGATTTGGAACCTTAGTTTTATAGGCATCTCATCTAATTTATTGTTTATTAGATCCCAAATGCTGACATTGAATTAGAAACCTTAATTTCCCACTCAAACCCTAAAAATGGGCCACACAAGACTCATAATTCCAAGGTGGCATATGGGTCCCACCTAGGGGGACTCATATGCCCAAGGTGGCGTATGAGTCCCACCCTAGATTTTCGGCATGTTAGAAAATTGAATGTATTTGTTGATTTTATCAGGATTTCAATTGAAATAAGCCTTAGGATCTAAAATAAAGGGTCTTAGGGGCCTATTAATGATTATTTCAAGGGTCGTGAACACAAGTGTACTAAAATAGGCCTAAACTAAGTGTGAAATTATACCATCTCCAAGAAGGAAGTATAATTTTCTACACTACACCAAGAAAGGTCACAATCTTGAAGGACATCTAACACAATATCACCACCAAGAAGACACATCACATGAAGTAAGAAGACCACACTTTGAAGCAAACAATGAGTGAGGACACATATTCCCCCACTTTAAAGAAATTACTAAACACCATGCTTTGAGTAATTACTTTAAAGTAGAACACAATAAATACCAATGCATGAGAGCTTTATTTGGAAAGCCTTATCTAAAACATATGTTTCTGAGTAGAGCTATGTCATGAAAGGGAGGGTTGCACCCATATGCAATCCTAAGATAACACATAAGGGATCCATGGATATGTGGTCAACATTTATCATTGTTGTTGTGATATAATCAAGCTCAAAACCATCATCATTCCCCAAATAACTCATGGAACAATGAGCACAAAGGAAGAATGACACATTGAGAGAGAAAAAAAAGGAGATATTTTGGTTCAACATGGAAGAGACCTAAATGTCTTGATTCCTTGCATCATCCCCAAAAGGAAAAAAAAAGACAAAAGATAAAGGGTTATGATAGATAGATGAATGTCACAATGGATTCGCTTCCTTTGTATCCTTGCAAGCTAATAGAGTGACAAGGGTCATCCAAAGTAGGCTCACAAACATATAAATAAATTCCAAGAAACATTGCATGGGAGATCATATTACACACATGTAATCTCAAAGAACATGAAAAGAAGACAAATACATTACTAGTATGGCACATGCAAGTCAACCTATAGCAGGTCATCCACATCCCAATCTTGTTCATCGTATGCGGAAGGAAAATAACTAGCCAAAGGGACAACAACATTTTTTTTACTAGGAGCATCACCAAGTTCAACACATGGTGAGACACTCTTGTTAGGAGGATCATCATGGTTGTTATCATCTAAGCTCATGCAAGAGGAAAATAGTAAATTCGGCTCATTTTGCACTTATCAATTTTAGCAATCTCATCGTCATCATCCAAGTTAATCACCACAGGAGGCCTAATGATAATTTTTATAGATGTTTTATGTGTTTATTGTTGTGGAAAAGGTGGAGAATCATCATTCTTTATTTCAGTTGGTGCTTGATATTGATTTTCTATTTTATTCTCTTCTTTTAACTTACGAGCAATAGCACGACATCTATGCCTATGCTTTTCATATTTTTGTTTCTCTTTGTATGATTTTCAAGTTATGATTGTGTAGGAGTGGGTTCACCAACCATAGGTTTCTTTTCTTCCCACAATGGAGAAACAAAAGGAACCATAAGAGTGGTGCAAGAGTACCTCTAATCAAACATTGTCAATTCAAGATGATGATGAGTAGACATTAGGATTTTGGGTAAAATGCACTAAATAAGGTTAGTAATACCATTGATTAATGTATTTGGGTCATGTTTGGGTGGTTATTAGGTGTTTATACTTCAAAAAGTGCAAAATATTGAAAAGTTGCTATTTATGCAAAAATGCAAAGTTGAAAATGTTGTGAAAAGGTAGAATTTGAAGACAAACGGTCACTCAAGTTCAAATGGTCATTTGGGGAAGTTTAAGTAGTTATTTTTAGAGGTAAAAGCATAAATATGGAGGAAAGTATCGATGTATGTTGGAATTTTGAAGTTTTGAAGAAGAAACTAATTGAATACCCTTGTTTTAATAGTATTGTCTATGTTTTTTCTATTTTCACATCCTGGTACGAACCCGTACTATGCAGAATAGGCTGAAAGCATTTGGGAATTGGATTCACATTAGTGTTAATAGTATTCTTGTGTTTGTAGAGTTTAATTTCATTAAGAAATAAAGTTGTTTGACCCAATTTTCTGTAACTTGGTCTAAAAACAAAGTTCTTTAAGGGTTTATTGCTTCAAATTAGAAATGAGCCCATTCCACCTTTTGTAAGTGTTGTGCCTTGGTGGAATGGATAGTTTTTAGTATGAATAAATTTTGGGAATGTTTGAGAGTATAGGAAAGGTTGAGAGTTATGTTGGGCATGAAGCCCTAGTATGAAGATCTGAGTTTTCCAAGTGGAATGGTGAGGTTTTGATATGGTAAAGTGTGTAAAAGGGTGGGAAAACGTTATTTCTTGATAGATTAAGAATATGTAGAGGTTTTTCGACTTGTGTGAGGTGGTGGAAAGTTTTATTGAGGTTTAGAAATGTGATGTCCATTAAAGCCCTAGGTTTTTTACTACAAAAGAGGGTTTTGGGTTTAGGCACTCTGGTGAATGAATTTCTAATAAATAATTGTGGATTCTTAGGTTATGACACATGCAAATTTCTTCCCAATTGAGCTTACTAGTTTTGGAAAATTTTTAAGACAAGTTTCTTTGTTAAAGTGGTCTAATTTGAGGCCTAGTTGGCGTAGAAAACTAGTTTTGAAGAATTTGTTACAAAGAATCCTATTGAAGTTTGTTGATATGTTTTTGAACACCTTAATGGGTCCCTAAAACGTTGTTGGCCCTGGTTTGAGAGGGCCTCATTGGAGAGATATACTTGATTGAACCAATTTTTAGTGCTACAAGGAAGAATGTAGTTTTGATGAGATAAAGAGATTTTGAGAGTTTGTGATTTTGAAATTTCATGTTGTTGGTTGATACTGTGTTGAGTGTGGTTGTAGGACCTCCCCTGGTTGCTATCAAGTGGTATCAAAGTGAAGGTACCAAATCTTAATGGAAATAGATTATAGTTTGTGAAAGAGAGATTAGAAGGTGAAGAGGAAAGATTGTGAAGATGCCTCCAAAATGAAAGAACATGACAAAGGAGATGAATGAATTGAAGGGTTAGTATATTAGAGAGATATGATAATTGAAAGAGAGATTGGTAGCCTTAGAGACAAACAAGAGAAGAGAAGAAGTTGAAATAAGTGATTCAAATGATGGAGATGAAGAAGAGTTTGAAGATATTGAGGAAGAACTTGATCCGGAAGATTAGAGAATGGCCAAATTGTTGAAGGTAGTCAAAGGTGACAAGTATAAGGTGAAAATTGATGTTTTCAAAGTTTGGAGGAAATATGAATGAAGAAGAGTTGTTATATTGGATAACATCTTTGGACAAATATTTTGAGTGTGAAGACATTCTAGAGGAACAAAGAGTCAAGATTGCAAAAAAAAAGCTAAAAGGTCATGCACTTTTGTGGTGGAATTATCTGCAGTCAAAAAGAAGGAAGCAAGGTAAATCCAAAATTGTAACATGGGACAAGATGGTAGCCAAGTTGAAAGGTAAATTTCTCCCTTCTGATTATTCTATTCAGATGTTTAAGAGGTTACAGAGTTTAAGGCAAAAGGAAATGGATGTAAAAGCATACAATAAAGAGTTTTATAGATTAAGTATGAGATCTAACCATAATGAAAATGAAGATGAGAAAATTGCTAGGTACTTGGGTGGTTTGAGATTGAACATATAGAATGAATTGACTTTAACAAATCCTAGGAGTGGAGAAGAATGTTATCAAATGGCACTGAAGGATGAAGAGAAAGTAAAAAGAAGACAAGAGAATATAGTTAGAGGAAGAGGGAGCATAACAAGAGGAAGATGATCTTTCTCTACACCAAGACAAACAAATGAGAATCAAGAAGAGACAAACAAAAGAGATGAGCAAGTTGTAGATTTTAGAGGTGGTTATCGAGGCACAAGGGGCAGATTTGGTGGTGGAAGGAATCCTAACATTTTTGCAGGTAGGTGTTTCAATTTCCAAGAGGTTGGTCATCCTTCTTGGAAATGCCCTAAAAATTTTGGTTCAACATGAAGTGGAGAAAGGAAAACTGAAAGAAGGGCACAAATTGTTCAAGAAGATGAAGCTGAAAGTTCAAACTCCAATAGTATTCATGTTGCTCCTGAAGTAGGTGAAATTTTGATGATGAAGAGACAACTCCTGAAGACATCCAAGGAGAAGGAGCTGATTCAAAGAAGAGCATTGTTTAGGACAACTTGTAGATGCAAAAATAAGGTATGTAAGGTGATAGTGGATTCAAGATGCACGAATAGCATGGTATCTAATGATATGGTAGACAAATTGCATTTGGAAAGAGTACCTAGAGAAAATTCATAAAAGTGTCTTGGGTTAGTGATAAAAAATCCATTGTGGTGAGTGAACAAGCTTCAGTTGAATTTCAAATTGGTAGGTATAGAGATAAATTTCTTTGTGACATATTGCCTAGGAGTTGTTGCCATGTGTTGCTAGGAAGGCCCTAGCAGTTTGATAGGTCAACAATCTATGATGGAATGCAAAACACATATTCAATTGAAAAAGATGGGAACACATACATATTAACTCCATTGTTTGAGGAGACAAAAGAGCAAGGTGAAATCATCATGATTGGAAGAAAAGAATATGTGAGTGTTGAAGAAAGTAAGAACAAAGGATTGGCAGCCAATGCAAGGCATGAAAAAGTTGGAATAGTAGATAGAATAAGTGAAGATAATGTGCAATCAGATGTGAAGAAGAATTTTTTCATATGGAAGAAGAAGGAAGATGGAATGGTGTCTCAAGTTAGTATAGTAAAGAGCGAGTGTGAAAAGCTTGAGGAAAAGCAAGAAACCAATGAAGGAATATTGGTAGGGACAATCATGTGCCCTGTAGAAATGAAGTCAGTGAAGATGTAGTTGAATGGTGATAAAAAAAAGGTTTGTGATGATGATAGGATAGTGGAAAAGGTATGTGTAGGTCTAACAGAGGCTAATGAGTATGATGGTACAAAAATTTGTAGGTTTGAAAATGAAAAGGATGAAGACAAAAAGAGCATTCGACAGAGGAACAAGCAAGAAGTGAAGATGGAAGTGATGGAAGTTGATGAAATTATGTGTATAGGTGTAAAGGAGAATGTGACATCAATGATTGGAGATGGAAAAGCTAGGGAACACCCCACAAAGTAGTATGAAAGAGTGAAGCATGTTTCAAGAAAAGACAAGGTTAAGGAAGACAAGGACAGTGAGAATCAAGAACAAAGTGATCCTGTTGAAGGAAAACATGAAGGTAAGAAGTATGAAGAGCACAAAGGTGGACAAGCTACAACAATATTTCCAAGGGACTTGAAAAAATTACAAGTTGGGGTGTATGGTGCAGGAGCACCTTTGATCAAACATTGTCAATTCAAGATGGTGATGAGTAGACTTTAGGATTTTGGGTAAAATGCACTAAATAAGGTCAATGAGACCATTTATTAATGTATTTGGGTCATGTTTTGGTGGTCATTATGTTTTTAGGTGTTTAGACTTCAAAAAGTGTAAAATATTGAAAAGTTGCTATTTATGCAAAAATGCAAAGTTGAAAATGTTGTAAAAAGGAAAAATTTGAAGACCAAAGGTCACTCAAGTTCAAATGGCCATTTGGGGAAGTTGAAGTAATTAGTTTTAGAGGGAAAAGCATAAATATGGAGGAAAGCATCGATGTATGTTGTAATTTTAAAGTTTTGAAGAAGAAACTAATTGAATACCTTTGTTTTAACAGTATTTTCTATGTTTTTTCTATTTTCACGGCTTGGTGTGGACCCATACTATGTAGAATAGGCTAAAAGAATTTGTGAATTGGATTCACATAATTGTTAATAGTATTCTTGTTTTTGTAGAGTTGAATTTCATTAAGAAATAAAGTTGTTTTACCCAATTTTATGTAACTCAGTCTAAAAACAGAGTTCTTTAAGGGTTTGTTGCTTGAAATTAGAAATGATCTCATTTCACTGTTAGAATCCAAGATCACCTACATGCAATCACCTATCACATGCAAAAAATATGAAGAACCAAAAACAATGTTCTGTAAACCTCTCAGTAAAAATGCATTAAGAGAATCAATTATTACAAAGTGATCAATCCTTATGAAGGAGATCAAGAAACCCTAAAAGGGAAACCCTAAATGAAACCCTAGTGTGCACACTTAATAATTAATAATTAATAATTATTAATGTGCCTAAGTTTAGCTTAAGTAATAAAGAGGAATAAGTGACTTAATTAATTAATCAATGTGATGTAATTAATTAAGCATAATAACTTATTACTCTAACACCCCCCTTAAGATGAACTTAGGAAGAAGCTAAAACACTAGAATAAGATGCATGAAAGCAAAGATGGGTCCCAAAGAACTAGGCCCCATCGCACCCATTTACAAATGCAATATGAGGTAGAGAAGGAAAATATGGAAGTAGAGTAATAAGTTATTATGCTTTAATTAATTACATCACATTGATTAATTAATTAAGTCACTTATTCCTCTTTATTACTTAAGCTAAACTTAGGCACATTAATAATTAATAAATTAATTATTAAGTGTGCACACTAGGGTTTTATTTAGGGTTTCCCTTTTAGGGTTTCTTGATCTCCTTCATAAGGATTGATCTCTTTGTAATAATTGATTCTCTTAATGCATTTTACACTTTGAGGTTCAGAGAACATCTTTTTGGTTCTTCATATCTTTTGCATGTGGCAGGTATCCATCTTGCATGCAGGTGATCTTGGATTTTAACATGGTATCAGAGCTCCAGACCTGCAGCTGCTTGTTCATGATCTGAAGATATGGCCTTTCAGTGAGATTCAAGTGCAAGGGTTTCCATAGGCATCTTTTCTGCAAGATCTAGGGGTAGCCTAAATTTCTAGGAATTTTGGGACAAAACGGACCTCACCATTGAGTCCGCAGTGCCCAAAAACCCCTATTTTCATATAAAATTTGTCTATTTTGGTGCAAGTTGGTCGAGAAGGCAAATTTTTTTTGTCTGAGGGGCCATACGGCCTCCCCAACACGTAGATCGAGGCATGTTTTTCTGAAAAGTTTCAAAAAAAAAATAAAAAAATGAAATTTTTTAAGTTTTTGTGTCGCTTCCGCCGCAGGGGCCGCCGCGCCACCCGGCGACCGCATGGAGCGGCATCCCTCCTCCGCCGTCGGCGTTTTAGCTACCGCGGGCTCCTCCTCCGGCGCGGCGGTCATGCATGACGGGAGCCGAGCCTCCAGCAGCGACTGGAACCGGCGATGGAATGGGGGTAGGCGGGGTAATATCGCATTTAATAGCATATTCAGGCAAACCAGAATATTAAACCTGCACCCACCCGGCCACAGTGTACAGGACCGGGGGCCCAATTTTTTTTTCATTTTGCAAGGAGTTTTTGCCCGGACGGCCGATGGCGTCAAATTTACGCTCGCTAATTGCTGACGTCGGCATGATGTCAACTGTCGGCCAGCCCTCTATGCCCCCTCAAACCCTAGTTTAAAAAGAGGTTTTTCTTTTGGCCATAACTTGGGCATACGGTATCAAAATTGGGCAAAGAGATATCACCGGAAAGCTGGTTCTGAGTACTTTCATTTGGTGTAGTTTATTTTATAGTATTTTACTATTTTTCTACATTTATTGCTGTTTGAAGTTAGATGTTGTTTTTGGACTTTCGAGCTCATAACTTTTTGCCACGATGTCCAATTTTCACCTCGTTTGCAGCATTGGAAAGGTATTGAGGAGCTCTATGTTGTTGTCTATGCATTTTTTCTGGATTTTTCCCAGGTTTATCACTTAGTCCAGATTTGGCCCGATGGGTTGTTTGGCGATTACTTGGATGTTTTGGTAGTTGGGAGAGTGCATCTTGCATCTTTGCACTTCATTTTTTAGTAATACATCATTCAATAATTGCTTGCTACTTCATAGATTCTAGGGTTGTTCCTGTTTGGAGTTTTCGAGTGTTCCGTGGCATTAGGTCTGCTGTCACATTATTTTGATTCCGGTTTTGGTTTCAGTTGTAGACAGAGATATCTTTCCTTGCTTGTCAGATTGCGGTTCTAGTGTTACTCTACAGAGTTCTTCCAGTGCTTCTTTGCAGCATGTTATCACATTGTAGGGGGGTTTTGTCCCACTGGGTTTTTCCTTCTCTACTCCATTCTTGCATTGTAAATGGGTACCTGATCAGGCCTAGTTGTCGGGACCCATCTTTGCTTTCATGCATCTTATTCTAGTGTTTTAGCTTCTTCCTAAGTTCATCTTAAGGGGGGGTGTTAGAGTTATTATGCTTAATTAATTACATCACATTGATTAATTAATTAAGTCACTTATTCCTCTTTATTACTTAAGCTAAACTTAGGCACATTAATAATTAATTATTAATTATTAAGTGTGCACACTAGGGTTTTATTTAGGGTTTCCCTTTTAGGGTTTCTTGATCTCCTTCATAAGGATTGATCTCTTTGTAATAATTGATTCTCTTAATGCATTTTACACTTTGAGGTTCAGAGAACATCTTTTTGGTTCTTCATATCTTTTGCATGTGGCAGGTATCCATCTTGCATGCAGGTGATCTTGGATTTTAACATTCACCTTCTAAAAGTGTTGTGCCTCGGTGGAATGGGTAGTTTTTAGTAAGAATAAATGTTGGGAATGTTTGAGAGTTTAGGGGAGGTCGAGAGTTGTGTTGGGCATGAAGCCCTAGTATGAAGATATGAGTTTTCCAAGTGGAATGGTGAGGTTTTGATATGGTAAAGTGTGTAAAAGGGTGGGGCAGTGTTATTTCTTGATAGATTAAGCATATTCAAATGTTTTTAGACTTGTGTGAGGTGGTGGAAAGTTTGATTGAGGTCTAGAAACGTGATTTGGACATTAAAGCCCTAGGTTTTTTACTACAAAGGAGGGTTTTGGGTTTAGGAACTTTGGTGAATGAATTTATGACAAATAATTGTGGATTCTTAGGTTATGACACATGAAAATTTCTCCCCAATTGAGCTTATTGGTTTTGGAAAAGTTTCAAGACAAGTTTCTTTGTTAAAGTGGCTTAATTTGAGGCCTAGTTGGTGTAGAAAACCAGTTTTGAAGAAGTTGTTACAAAGAAGCCTATTGTGGTTTGTTGATATATTTTTGAAGACCTTAATGGGTCCCTGAAAAGCTGATGGCCCTGGTCTAAGAGGGCCTCATTGGAGAGATATACCTGATTGAGCTAGTTTGTAGTGCTATAAGGAAGAGTGCAGTTTTGATGAGATAAAGAGATTTTGATAGTTTGTGATTTGGAAATTGTTGTTGTTGGTTGATATTGTGTTGAGTGTGGTTGTAATACCTCCCGTGGTTGCTATCAAGGAAGTTTTTCAACCACTTTCTCTTTAGCTTTATAAACTTGTTTGATCTTGGAAGGGACAATATGACTTATATTGTTATCTCTTAAACTTTTTATAGGAAATAGGTGAAGGATTTGTCATGGATTGGTCTTGGTTACTTAGAAGAGATTTTGGTTCAATCATGGTTTCATCAATGATAGGAAACTCAATCATAGGTTGAGGCATGTTGCTAAGGGATAATTTTTCTATGCGCTTTACCTTAAACTTTTGATTAGATTTGAAAAAGAAGTCTTCACGAGGCTTAATAGGTTCCATAGGTTTAGGCCAAAATAAATCCAATGAGAAATTCCAATGGGAATACACACAATTAAAGCCACTATGGTGCATAGTAAAGATATCATTTCCAAATGGAAACTTTAAGAATTTATGCACTATCGATGGGATGACATCCATGAAGCATAGACATAGGTAATCAAGCTTCACACAAAATTATTCTAACAATAGGATGATGGAGAATGAGACATTCAATTATTTTGGTCCAACTTTTAAAGGAAGAGTGATCAAACCTATCATAGGGCAAGAAAAATCATCACATGTTTTGACCATGCTTTCAGTTGTTCTTAAGAATATTGTTAAAGTTCATGCACAAATAAGAATTCCTCAATGATCACATTCTATACATACAGGATCAATTAATATTCCATTAGTAGGCTTTTCATTGATTCTTCCAGCAATGTAAAGAGAGCCATCAAGTGCATGTTTGATTATATCATTTTGTGAGAAAGAAATTCCAAGGGGAATTTTGGTTTTTCCCTTACGAGGTTGCACATCAATGAAGCCAACCATACATTCTAAGTCTTTTTCATTTTCATTCATATTGTCATTATTTGTATCTTCAATTTTTTCAACATTCATCGACAAATCATTCTTACTATCAGTAGCTTTAAAAAAAAAAGAGATATTATGATTTGGCATAGGGTTGGTAAAGATTTGCAAATTTTGGTTGGGTTGGGCAACAGACTTATTTCCTTGATCATTAACACCACCAATCTAGATGTGATTAGAATCAATGAGGTCTTGCACAATATGTTTAAGATGCTTACATTTTTTTGTATCATGTCCATTTTTTTGGTGATAATGAAAAAATCCACTCGAGTTAAAGTTTGGAGGTAAGGGCTTAGTCTAGTATCAATGGCTCTAACAGGAGGTAAGGTAACTAAGTTCTTACTTATATAAACTACAACATAATAGAGTGAAGGGTATCAGGTAACAAGGTAAATTGTCTACTCATTTCCCTAAATGGATATGGATTTTACATTTTTATGGTAGCCACTTGGGTGTTAACATATTGAATTTTTTGAGGTGTATTTAGTTGTAAAGAGCCCTTATTTTGTTTCTTGAAGGGTTGGAAATTGTTATGGGGCCCAACTTCAGATTTCTTAGGATGGTTAGAAGAATTTTTTGCTTCATGATGACTAACCAAATTTTGATAGTCACAAAGTGTCTTGCACAAGTGTGTAAAGGAGAGAAATTTCATCATCCCAAATTTATCTTGAATATCAATTTGCAAATTTTTAATGAACATTCTTTGAAGATCAACATCAAGAATCTTAATGTTTCTTTGTGAGTAAAGCAATTGATATCATGCTATGAAATAAGTGACCCTTTCATCTTTGTTTTCTTTACATTGCATTAAATCAGCTAAGGTCATCTTGGGACCCATGTGCACTTGGAAATGGTTAAGAAAGGCATCAAAAAATTCATTGAATGAATGAATTGAGTTATTCGGTAAAGAGAAAAACCACTCAAAGGCAATGTCTTTCAAAGACATAGGGAAAAGTTTAGCCAAGAGTTTATCCTAAAAAATGAAGTCACTACATAAGGCTATGTATGTCGAGACATGGTTACTAGGGTCCACTTTTCCACTATATTTCTCAAATCTAGGAATCTCTATGCCTTGTGGTATTTGTGCTCTCAATATCTCAAAAGATAAAGGGTTTTTTTTGACATATCGTGAAGGTTGGCCATTTTGATTTTGGTTCAATGTGGCAATTTGTTGTTGGAGGGATGAAACATTTTGTAGAAGTTGGTTAAGGATGGAATCATTAGTTGTGTTGTGAGATGGAGGTGAATAAGGTGGAGGTGTATATGTATTCAGAGGACAAGTGAATTGTAAGTTTGTGAGGGAAAATGGATTAGGAGATATGAGATTTGAATGCACAAAGCTAAAGGGATTCCTAGTGAAAATACCTAAGGTGGTATTGACATTTCTAGTGGGTTTTTTTGTTGTTGTAATAGTTGGATTAGTGTATGTAGGAATAGAGGTCATAGTTGTGGAAGGAGGAATTGGATTTCCACCTTGAATTTGAGTGTACCCCAAAGTTTGAGCACAACTAACTATTGTAGGAACATGTTTATCAATAATGTGGGCTAGGCTATGCACAATCTCTATTCCTTGTTCATTATCAAAAAAATTCCTCATATTATCTATGAAAGGAATTACAACACCAACTGTATACACCTAAAATCAGTCAAGACATTTAATTAATTAAAAACTAGTTATTTAATTAATATTTCATCTACTTATAAATGAATTTTCAATTTATTTATATAGTTCATATCTTCTAATTCTCCAAATCTAAAATCACATTCGTCTAATTTAATTAAATAAACAAATTTTTATAGTTTGTTTTATTTAATTAATTTTCACTAATCGCAAATTTGGAATTCAAGCACATGTCTACAAATTTCATGCCACCTCATGAAGGTCACATGAAATTAAATAATTTTAATTTTTAAATTAGAATTATCTTCAAAAAACTTTGAACACATGGTCTTTTTCTCACACACTTGATTCCTTTATCCATTTGGCATGTTGTCTTTGGTCAAGGGAACATCCTTCTTGATTCTCTCCATCTCCACCATTCATCCCTCATGTTTGAATCTGGACCGTCGATCGTTGCCACATCACAAGATGGTTGGAAATTGGCATCCCACATTTGAGTAGAGTTATTATGCAGGAATAGCTTTGGAGCACTGGAGAATTTGGAGTTTAGAGTTAGCATTGTTTAGCATTTTAACAAGTTTTCCTTGTAGCATCATGTTAACTTAGAATCATGTTTTGCTTTATAGTTGCATTTTAGTTCATCATATCAATGGTCATTTGAGCAAAAGCAGAATCATTTTAGCTTCTTATCACAAGCATTTGTATCACATAGTTTAACAACATTATCCATTTATCAATATCTCCATTATCATAACATCATGCCTTTCATCACTTAGATTTCTTGCATTTTTAATAGCATCTCATTTCTCAAGTTGTCATTTTAATAACCATAGTGCATATACAAAATCTAAGAGCCAATATGGTTTAATAAATCCTTGAGAATAGAGAACAATGGAATGTTTTTAGGAATTTAATCATGTTTCAATTTGATTCAATTTTATTGATTAAATCTCTAATATAATATGTCTCATTAGTGTTTGTGTTGATTTACTAACTCTCCCACATTTCACACACACATAAATTGGTGCCCACCATGGGGCTAGACCCCATTTAAAAGAATTTTCAGGAATTTTTTTTTTTAACAAGTTGGACGTGACATTTTAGCGCGACTGTGAGTTCTTTCGGCACATACGACAAATCTTTTGGTGCATACAACTTTTGTTTTGGAACATACGATAACTCTTTTAGCACATCTGGGGTCTGTTTCGATGCATACAACATTTATTTCGGCACATCCAACAAATGTTTTAGCGCATTCAGGGAGTCTTTTAGCACTTTCATTCAATACCTTAGTGCATTCATTACTTCTTTTAGCACATTCATCAGTTGTTTTAGCACATACATGAGTTATTTTAGCGCATTGGAATGATATTTTAGTGCATTGGATGACTGTTTTAGTGCATCTGTTTAAATCTGTAAAATTTTAAAAATCTGAGAACTAATTGGTGTTTTCTACTTGTAGGTACTTTTATATGCTGGCCAAAGACAATCTTATCAAACTACTGATGATTTATGTAGGGGATAGAGTTATTTAATGATTTCTTTTGATTAAGATAGGCATCTAGCTTAATTAAAAGGTTAAAGAACACCATGTTTTATGTGCTTGATGAAGGGTAGGTATATGCTCTCCCCTTAACTGGGTGACCAAAAATCTAGACCCATTCATTTTTATTTTTTTTATCCATAGAGGGCCTACCTTGTGGGAAAAAGTAATCACCCAAGGGAACGACCCAACCGGTAACACACTAAAGCCAAGTGACTTCCAACCAGGATATAAATGTGGGTACTTGAGGAAGGTTCAAGTATCACAAGGATTTTTCTAGAAATAAGGGAAGCAATGGTCTCTTATCGAATGGATGATCCCCCATGAACAAAATTCCTATACTAGAACCCTTTGTTATAGCAAGCAAAAATCCTTATTCTATTTGTTGGCACAAAAGGTCTAACCTTTGAAGTCGTCCCACATTTTTGTGGCTTTAGTAGAGATGAGAAGTATGCCATGGGAGATTCATGGGTATTGAAGCTTGGTTGCCCCATAGAAGTGAGTGTCATGGAGGGGAGCCAATGGGGTCAATTTTCTAATCATCCACTAAAAGTAGGCGCAACTAGAGTAAAATCCAAGTGGGAATCCAGTAAATATTGTCCTACACAGCCTTAAGTTGTACATGTTTGATGTGTTTTACCAATGTGTTTTTAAAAAAAATTCAAACAAAACGTCACACAGTGGAAGTGAAAACCTTGATGTAGAAAACATCCTTTGAAACAACCAATTCTCTGACTGGAAAATCAGAAAAATCAAACAAACTTGCAAGAAACTATGACATTTTCCCAATTTAGCACATCCACTGCTTATTCTGGCACATTTACACCCTTCTTTGGTGCATCGACCCTTTGTTATAGAGCACGCACTACATAGTTTAGCACATCAACCCTCTATTATAGCACATCCAAGCAATCTTTTAGTGCGTTTGTGCAATCTTCTAGTGCATTCAAATCTTTTAGCGCATCTGTCAAATCTTTTAGGGCATTTAGGCTTTGTTTTAGCGCATCCATTAAATGAAAAACCAGAGAGTTAAATTCACCATATGTTTGTCTGTTTGAACTAGAAAATCAAACCATCATGGTTGAAACTGAAAGAAATTATTTTCACAAATTTCATCAACCTGAAATAGATGAGGATCAATTGAATGCTTTAACTTATCAAATGAAAAACCTTCAACAACAAATCTGGGATATGCAAAGGGAAACAACCATAGAGAGATATTTGCTGCCAGACATTTGTTCTTATTCCTTTGACAAAAATCTAGACATGACACCTTCTCCACCAACAACTACATCATCCAAATTCAATATCTTTGAATTTTTGAAAAAATTAAATTAGAAGCCAAAATCTCAGTCCTAAAATACAAATGATATTGAACAATCTTACCATGTCATGCATCTATCTTCATCTCCCATAAGTCAAAATAAATCTCAGGATTCTTTCACTCAAGTTAACAATGCCATCCAACCACCTTCTTCTATCATATCTTCTATATCCAATGATTCATGTCAATATCTTAGTCCAAACCATGCTAGCATAGACTCCCTTACAAATCAATATCAAAGCATTCTTTCCATTTCATCTGAGGATATCAAAATTCCACAAGTTCTTCCAATCTTGGACCAAGATCTCATCTCTCAAGAATTCTATGATGATCCCCTCCTTTCACTTTTCATCCACAATGATTCCTTTCCATCTCAAGAGAAAATTATTTTTCCAAGTCTTTCTTCCACTCCATCTGATGAATCCATGCCAATTTTTTGCAATTTCTCTAAATCTTCACCCATTTTTTTTAGCTCTTCTTGAGGGATATTAACAACCATTATGTCAACATTAGTCACATTGGTTGTGGGTAGGGCAGTCATGGGAAATGAGGTATCCATGCTATGGTCCATATTGGGTTGGCTTGTATCAACACTATGAGTGAAAGAGTTGGAAAGCTCAAGATCCACGACGAGTGTAGTAGCACGGGATGGCATGAGTCTTGAACTATGTCTCACTACAGTATTGGTAATAGGAAACCAGGTTGTGAAGCTCATACAAGTTTCACCAAAACTAGGTGCAACCAAAATGGAGAATAGGCACTAGATAGATGCAAGCAAACACCTTAGGATATGAAGTGCAATGCAAGTATATAAAAAGAGAGAAAATTTCAAATTTAAAACAAGATAATTTACTGATTATGCTATGCAAAAACCTAGAAATCATGTCTTTTAATAGCAATTTTGATTTCAAACAATGCACTCAATTTGACCAATTGAACCTAATGCAAATAATGATAGAATTTTTTGATTTCTAAAATTGAAATATAGAAGTAATAGCATATTAGAATGAAGTAAAAAGAGACAAATCACTCCCCAAAATTTGAAACAATGCCTTGTTGGTATGTGGCGACTAATCATGCAAATATTATACACTCTTTACATATCCTTGTTGGGGCTCAAGGTTGGGTCAGGCCTCGAGTGAGGGTTAAGGGTGACACCCCCTGAAAGTAGGAGTTTGTGGGTGTTTCCTCCCAAAAAAAAATGTTTCCCTCTTTTTTGTCCATAAAACCCTAATTCTAGAAGCTTCCAAAAAGCTTGTTATAAGCAGTTGGGATGTAAGTTGTGGCATGGTATTCACGGGATTGTAATCTATTTTGTATTGGATAATAAAATCATTGGATGGCTAATTTTTTGTGGATGTAGCCCATATTGGGTGAACCACGTTAAAATTCCATGTTGATCTCTTTTGTGTTATTCTTCATTGTTATTTTTGGGTTATTTTATTTGCATATAATTGTTAATGTTTATTGCTCTGATCTCCTTGAATCCTAACAACTAGTATTAGAGCCGTGTGTTGTAGTCTAGAAAAAATATCCCTTTTTTCACAGTTTATTTGGGAATAATTAATACTAAATTGAGCCTAATGTTGCCTTGATTTAGTGTTGTGATGTGTTTTACATATTCACATCAAGTTTAGGGCCCTTTTAAACTAAACAGATCTAATTTTTCCTTAATTTAGTGTTGTAAAGTGTTTATTTACATATTCACACTAATTTTTAGGCCCTTGTGCATTCATGGCCTTTAAATCATCATTAATAGGCCCCTGAGACCCTTTATTATACACCCCAAGGCTTATTTCAACCGAAATCCTGACATATTCAATAAATGCATTTAGTATTCTAACCCTTCGACATTCTCTCACCCCGAAAATCTAAGGTGGAACTCATATGCCACCTTAGGTGTATGAGTCCCCCTAGGTGGGACCCATACACCACTTTGGGCGTATGAGTCCCATTTGGGACATTTTTAGGGTTTTGAGTGGGAAATCAAGGTTTTCAATTCAAATTTTGTGAATGTCAACATCTGGGATCTAATAAATGGTAAATTAGATGGAATGCCTCTATAACTAAGGTTTCAAATCATTATTTCACCTAAGCAACCTAAGAATATTCAAGAAAGAGAGTTCTACCTAAATCTAGAAAATTTGAGAGCATTTCAAGAGCATTCAATGACATATTTGAAGAAGATTATTGCAGCAATTCAAGATCCATTATAATGTCAAAGGCTTGATGCATCATGCATGTGGTTTTGAGATAATGTTGTGATGTATTGTTCAAGATCAATTCAAGTATTCAAAGGCATTATCTTTCATCAAGAATCATGATCAAGATCTACATCCATTGAAGCCACTTCATGCTTGTTTGTAGATCTACAAGGTTTCAAACAAGGTTCTATTGTTTCATATTATGTTTCATGTTTCATTTCATTCATGCTTCATTTCTCATTAAGGTTTTATTACCAAAACAAGGTTTGACAAAGGAAAACCCCCATTCCCTAACAAATCAACATTTCTCTCTCTCTACATGTGTGATTGCAGATCTAGGTGTTTTGAGCTTGAAGATCCTTTGAAGACTAAGTTGCAAGATTGAAGAAAGTTCTCATAGTTGTCATCCTCACAGAAAGTCACCTACAAGTTAAAATTCAAAGTTTCAAACTTGGAAATCGGAAGGGAGAGAAGCTATAGAAGATCACAAGAGGATATCAGAGTTTCATATCAACCCTAATACTGGGACTAAATCACCCAAAGGGGCGTATGAGTCTCAGATTAAGGTTTTCACACTAAATTTAGCAAATTGAAAGTGAATGTTAAGGATTTTGGTTTGTATGTTGTCTTCACTATGTGCAATTACATATTTCATAACCACTTTTATTGCAAATTTATTTAAATATGGAAAATTGAATTATTGATGAAATTCAAATAAATATTAAATGGAGATTCTGGAATATTCAAAAAATTGAATATAAGGAGTTGACTAATGTTGACTTTGTTAATATCTAAAACCTATTTTATATGCCATCAAGAATTGAATGTTACTTATCAATTTGCAAGTGCAAGTGTGTGCAGTTGCAGGGTGACAGGTTGAAGGATGAGAACATGGTTGAAGTAGGATTGTTTATCTGGATCAAATGGTAAGCCAGTTGGAATCTCGGTGAACACACCATAAATGGCATGATGACTTGCATTTGAGCTAATTTTGAATATGTAAGAAAACAAAATTTCCTGACTTGAACTATTTTTGTGCTTGAAAATAAATGGCTTGAAGATTAAAATTGTCTATTTAAACTTTGTGTTTGAAGAAATGAAATAAACTTCCTTTTTAATATATATATATAGATGCTCTAATTTGAATTTAAGTTCCCTATTGTAAGTAATAGTGTATGGAACTTGTAAGCCATAAAAAACAAATTATACATGAAAGTATATATACATATAAATATATACACATACATATATATATAAATGTATATATATGTATATGCAATATTAGAAAACATGGTAAATAAGAATGGAACCATTTAAATACACACAAAAATATATGTGTATATATACATAAATATATATATATATATATATTTGAATGCATATTCAAATTTATATGTCAAATTCAATTCGATAACTGATAGGATTCTAATATCATTCTATTAATAAAATAAAATAAGATTATGGCAGTGTATTCTACCAAAAAATTAATAGCAATATTCAATAATGTAGTGGTCGGAGGCAAGGCAATAATGCCTCCACCAGAGGCATGCAAAAGAATAGGTTGTTGTTTCCATTTTGAACGTACAGGTAGTGGAGCAAAGAAATCATGAGAAGAAGTGGATTGTTGGGAAGGAAAAAGCAAAGAAGGTCAGGAAAAAATCAAGAGAAAAGCTCATTCGAGTACGATATTTGAGGTAATCCAAGCGCTTAAGAAAACAAACTCAATTTTCTCTATCTTTTCTTCCACATTATCGAATGGTAATCTTTCATTTTATATGTCGATTTCATCATTCAAATAGAAGTTTTATTTTTATAAATCCCATGTCCTTGGGCTGTATGGCATGGCGTTGACCACTATTGGGTCGCTCGGTCTACATTGTATTGCATGAATTATTTTTTGTAGAAGCCATGCGGCTAGCTCTCTGAGCTAAGCCGAGGATTAGAATATTAAGTTCAGGTTGTTCTTAAGATTGCACTCTCTCGTGCAAGCCATTCAATGGAAATTAGAATCTCTACTCCATTTCACTATAAATTATGTTGAATAAACATTGTTATGGATTGATCAATGATCCCTTGAAAGAGGGTTTATAACCCTATGTTTTTCTTAAAAGGTTTTGTTACCATCTTAGCGGTCAGTCAAGGCTCGAAGAGCTTCAAAGGGATCGGTCATTAACTTTTTTTTTGCATCTAAATGTTTAGCCCATAATGGCTATCATAATCTATCCCAATGATAGTGTGTATGTTGCCATTATTCTTTGTGTAGGATCGACTACGATCTGGGAGGATAAGGGACCCCTCTATATATTGTATTTTCTTGTATTTTATCAAAACCTTGTTATCAAATGGCACGATAACAGAAAGGGGGCTATGTCAAATATTTCTTAAGCCTTTCAAATGTATGTAGGTTGTCATTTGGTAAGAAACCAACCCTGTTTGTTGATAACAGTGGCATGAAATCCATTTCTTGGATTTAGACAAGGTATGCAAGTAGAATATCTTTGCATGCATGGTATAAAACAATATACCCACATGAGAAAATTTCAAATATATTATTGATGTTTAGGAAGGAGGAACTTGACCATTGGGGATTGGTTGACTCAGAGCAACCATAGTCTATTTTTGTAGCCTAAAAGGCATGAGTAAAGTCTGAACACTATTCATACTATCCTTATGTATGAAACAGGGAAATTTTGACTTGATTATTTTCTGTAAATTGTGGAAGAACCGTTCTATTTTTAATAGTGAACATATGCTTGTAAAGTGATCAGTTCGCATGTAAATAGCTTGATATCTACAAATAGAGTAAACGATAATACTTGACTTAAAATGTAATTGTTTAGTCAAAACAAAAATTTGTTGATGTAAACAGTGGATATTCATATGCAATACAACTCTGTTTTGTTAAAAAGTTATCTTTATAGATGAAAACAACATGTTTTATGACTGTTTAGTAGGAAATAGTACATGTTCTATTTAAATAATGAATGTACATATGTGAATAGATTTCTTATAACTATCTAGTAGGAAACAACATTTCTTCTATTCAAACAATGGATGTACAAATGTAAACAACTAGTTTTACAATTGTTTAGTAGGAAACAATATTTGTTTTGCTTACACAATGAATGTTCATAGGTGAACAACTAGTTTCATAACTTTTTAGTAGGAAACGGTATTTATTATGTTGAAACAATGAATGTTCTTATTTAAAGAACAATGCTAGAGAAACACAGTAGTGAGAATGAAAAATAGTATGTGCGAAACATTTAGCATAGACTTGTTCTATTTTCTTTATTTTGAAAATGAAATGTCAATTAGAATACTATTTAAAGATTGCAATCCAAATTAATGATTATTTCATAATGTATGCAAAAAATTAAATTCTAGTAGGCGCATATATGTGTATGAACATAGACTTTGTCTATGAACATACACATACTTGTGAAATATCTTCTTTTGTTTTTATTTCACTTTTTTTAAAAGGAAAATGCTTAAGATGATAAGTAGAAATAGTCATAAGAATGATGTGACTGATTGATGAATTGCTCTGTGAATCATAAATCTAATTTTAGTTAGAGTATAATTAGCAATCAATTTCTTCTATGGAAGACATTGTAAAAGAATAGTTTGAATATTGGAATAGAACAATGATACCTTAGTTGACTAGAGCCTCTATGGGTAGTTGTTGCTAGAGTGTAGATAGTTGTTATAGTAGAAAGTTACATTCCAGGATGGGTGCCAAAATGGAGTTCAGAGAGTATAGGTTTTCTTTACCATAACCTATTGTTTGTTTTTGTTGCAACACACTTGTTATGCTTGGCCAAGCAATATTGTTCATTATGTATGTATGAATTAATTTTGTGATTTCACTCTTTGCCATTCCTACCATAGATATTTCACTTTCTTTTCTAACTTGTAGATAGAGATTGCATGTTGATGTTTGGGAACACACCAGATTCCACCTTGAATATTTTTCTCTTGCTAAAATTTTCGTGCAGGGTCAGACATTCTTCAAGTCAAAAGAATACCAGGGAAGCCTAAGCTTTGTGGTTGGGTGGTAAAGTGCTTCAACCATGTTATCATCCACCAATGGAGGTGATCATTGAAGAAGAACCTAGTTGTTCACCAGACTTTTATAGTCTAAGATGTAACTTGATGTAATTCATTCATGTACTTGATCTAGAAGATGTACTATGTAATGACATTGTGGCCTTAGGAGCCAAGTAAAACTTGATATTGTAATTTGAATTTTGAAGTGAATATAAGAATCTTTGACTCATTTAAATGGACCTATGTAGCTATGATTGAATTTAGCCACTAGATATGTCTTTTTAGTTTGGAGTATATTCATGTGTCATTTACAATAATATTAATTAAGTAATAATTTTGAATGGGTTATTACAACATATTTCAAATGGAATTTAATGATGCAAAAATGCAACCTATATGCACTTTCACTAATGCAAGGTTTAGAAGCCCTAAATGAAAATTAACTAATGCAAGACCTAATGCAAAGTTAGTGTAGGCTAGATGTATGACTGTGATGCACTCCAAATCAAAAACAAGGTGTCCAAAGGCTAGGTTCACCAAAATGAAACAAAGAAAATGGGGTGTGCCCACCTTTTAGGAGATGGACAACTTAAGGGACCCTATTTTGCTCTACATCATTAAAGGAAACCAAGATCCCTCAACCGATTGAATTGATTGATGAATGGGATTGGGTTAGGATGGTTTCCTTGGGTGTGATTAAACAAAGGGGGTTCACCATTAAGAAAGGCTTAGAAAGAAGGAAATGCAAATGATATGCAAATGTAACTAGGTAACCTAGAATTTGAAACTTCAAATTAGAATAATAAACTAGAGATAAACAGAGGTGCACCTAGAAAACTAAAGATGCTTGAAACATGGTCTACAATCCTGAAATTGTGACTTTTTATGCACACTATGACTCATACGCTGGGAAATTTAGCCCCAGTTTAGGGTTTCACGTGGAATCCAAAATCTGCAACTAGTAAACTAGGATCTATAGGAAATCTCTGAAAAGTGGTATAGTGGAACTCATACGCCCAAGGTGGCAATTTAGTCCCAGTATAAGGGTTGATCTAAAACTCTGATATCCTCTAGTGATCTTCTATAGCTTTTCTCCCTTCCAATCTCTAAGTTTGAAACTTTGAATTTTGGCCTATAGGTGACTTTCCATGAAGATGACAACTTTCTTCAATATTGCAACTTAGTTTTGATTTGTTAGTGGATAGGGGTTTACCTTAGTCAAACCCCAATTTGGTAATCAAACCTTGAAATTAGAAATGGCATGAAGAAATGATGAATGGAAAAATATGATATGTTGCAACTCACCAAACCCTTATATCAAAGGATGCAAACTTATGTGAAATGGCTAGCATGAATGTAGATCTTGACTCTTGATTGAAGGCTATGAATCTTGACTTGAATGCTTGCTTGAATCATAAGAACCTACATCATAAATGTTAGCTCAAAAACACAAATGATGCATGAAGACTTTGACATGATGCTTGATTCTTGAATTGATGCTTCAAAAGGCTTGATAATCAACTCTTGAATGCTCTTGATCTCATAAACTTGCTATAAGAATGCTTGCATAAAACTTCTAGGAGAAAATGTGTGAAATAACCTTGTTTTATACTTGTTTATGCCAAATTTCCCAAAATTACAATACTACAAGTAAACATTAGATCTAGGAGAATAAAATCCTGCCAATAATTTAATTCAAACTAGGTCCAAGATAAAGTGGGACCCATACAACAGTTGGAGTGTATGAGTGTTAGTAGTTTAGGCTTGGTACACAAATTTCAAGAAATGTTAAGTTCTATGTCAAATTCAGGTTCATGCCCCAAAACTTAGGTGGGACCCATATGCCCAAGGTGGCGTATGAGTCCCAGATCACTAAATCTAGAACACACAAGCCAAAAACATTAAATTATGATTTGTCATTTGATATGTGTCAATATTATCCTTAGAAAGATGCATTAAATAAGGCTTTTGGATGAAAAATAGGACCAAATAAGGTATAAAGAAGCCCAATTTTAGTAGGGAGGGCCCAAACAAGTGTGAAAATGTAAAGGGATACATTTTTCTACACTACACTCATAAATCCCTATGCCAAGTCATATGTTATCGAATGAAACTACATCATGGATAAGGGTTTTTCCCCCAAAATGCAATATTAAAGATATCTCAATATGTCACATGTGATCCAACTTAAGGCATGCCATCCACATCCCAATCTTGATCTTATATACATGGGAGGTGGTAAACTAGCCAAAAGAGACAATCAACAAGTGTCATACGAGGACAAGGCTAACCTAACCCCTTGCCCCCACTTAGTGCAAGACAAGGATGAGCCGAGAATGGATGATGATATGCCGCTCCTTGAAAAAAGGAAATGATTTACAATGAATGTAAACCATGAAATAGTGAGTGTGTTATGATCCTACAACTATTACATGGAAAGGGATAGCATCTATTGTTATTAATTAGAATGAGTAGAACAAGTATCAACTTCATGCCTATCGAATGAGATATTCCCGTGCATGTAGTATCGATTAGTTCATAATGCATCAAAGTTAAAATTACCTTGGAAGGATCTTTTGTAAGAGTGTTGATGTTAAGTGAAGGTTTGTTTGAGGCTTTTTTTTCTTTCAAAGGACAATGACAAAGACCACTAGTTGTTTCTTGCATGTTAGGCTCTATAGGGACATAGATACCTTGTTCTCTAGCACCACATCCTTTTCCACCATACCCAAGTTGTTTCATAAGTTCATAACCTATTTCATAAAGATTTTTCATTTCTTTTAGATTTAGTGGTTGATCATGGTCAACTTCATCAAAGTTTGCTGTGTAATTTTCTTCTTCTCCTAATGTGGTTGAGGTGGATGCTTTCAAATTTTGTGTTGACATTGTCACTTTTTCTTTTCCCTTTTTAGACTCTTTTGTTATGATCTTGTAAGCTCCCACAAATGTAGGTGTGAAATCTAAGGAACCTCAATCATCTTCTAACAACTTAGTGACTTCATCAAAGTTCTTCTTGTGTTCTTCTTCCTTCATGAATTCCACTTTTGTAGTTGATTTCCATGCTTTCAAGGGATCTCATCCTTCTTTCTCAACAATCAAACAAATTTCAGGTTCAAGATCAAATTTGAGTGTTTAAACTTTGTTGTCATAGACGTACTTCATTTTACAATGAAGGGTAGAAGGCACCCCATTCATATCATGAATCCATGGTCTGTCGAAAAGAATATTATATTAAAGATCGTGAGGCATAACATGGATTGGAGTTTTCAAGGTAACCTTTCCAACTTTAATAGGTAATGTGATGACTCCAAGCAGTTGTTTTCCTATGTTATCAAAGCCATGAATAGATAAAGAATCAAGGAAAAAGTCACTCTTATCCATATGAAGCTTATCTAAAAGGATCATACTACACACATTAAGAGTTGAACCACTATCAACAAGAGTTCTCTTTATCCCAATTCGATTAACATAAGCTATTATCATGAAGGATTCATTTTTTTTTGCTCTTCTAACAAAGGTAACTCATCTTGACAGAAAGTAATGTCTAAGTTAACCAGAGTTATAGCTTGAATTTGGGCTGCCACATCATTTTATTGTACATTAGGAGGATAGGAACTTGTTGTAAAGAACTTTGAAGCATGTTATGATAATGAGGGGAAGCTTGAATAAGATCCCATAAGGATATCTTGGAATGAGTATTTTTAAGTTGTTTAACAAGATCATAATCCTTTCCACTATGTAAAGGAAAATAAGGGGAACTAGGTAAGATAGGTTGAGGCAACGGGAGGGATGTTGGAGTTGGTTGTCTAAGTTGCAGATTATTCCTCGTGTTATATGTATGAGAAATAGCATTGGAACTCGGTTGCTACGAAACATTATCATTATCAAGTTTCCTTTTAGGTGGTTTTAAGATAAGCATGGGTTTTTTTTGAACTTGTGGTTGTTGTGAGGGTGGGTATATGACAACTTTGACAACTTTGAAAACTTTGCAACTTTGATAACATTTTTCAACTTTTTCTCTCCAATTGATCTTCAACCTAAAACCTACAATCACACATCAAAGAAGAAGAAAATTTTTGATTGTTAGGGAATAGGGGTTTTCCTTAGTCAAACCCCATTTTGGTAATTAAACCTTGGGATGAAACAATGCATAAAAGGAAAGATGAATGAACCATATAGTCCCATAACTCACCAATCTTCAATTGACCCTTGGAGTACAAATAAACAATCTTGCATGAAGTTGCCTCAATGTATATAGATCTTGATCATGAAGCTTGATTAGAAACAATGCTTGAATAGGATCTCCAATGCTACATCAACACATTAGTTCAACAACATGCATGATGCTCTATAAATTTTCCCTTGCATTCCTTGTTAAATGCTCTTGAAATTCTCTATAATGCTCTTGTGGACTCTTAGGATGCTTGCATAAAAATTCTTAGATGAAACTATGTGAAATAACCTTGTATTTATACTTATCTTACTCTTAATTCTTGAAATTCAAATATCACAAGGCGACATCAAATCTAGGATTTGAAATCATTAAAATACCACCAAAAACATATCCCAAGGGGGGGTCCAATGGTTAAGTGAGGACCCATTCGCCATAGGATGAATGAGTCCTAGCATACTTAACTAGGACGCAATTCAGGAAATATGAAATGTTATGTCAAAAGGGGGTCCTAGGAGCTAGTGAGGACCCATTCACCACGTGGTGAATGGGTCCTAGGTCACTAACCTAGGACACATTCCTTATAAAATTAATTGTTGTGTAATATTATTTATGAATGCCATATTTTATCCCTCAGAAAGTGCAATTAATTAGGCTTGGATTTGAATTTAAGGGGCCAATTAATCTCAAATTAACCTCAATTAATTAATAAATCCCTAGATTAGTCTGAAAGTGTAAATATACACTTTACAAAACCCTAATAAGGCACAATTAAGTTCCTTTTATTAAAAAGGCCCTAAAACTTCACGTGAATGTCAAAAACTCATTACAACACTAAATCAAGGCAACATTAAGCTCATTTTAATATTAGTTATTCATTTCCAAACTAAGGAAAAAGGGATAATTTTTTTGTTACTACAAAACCCAAGCCCAATAAACTCAAAAAATTACCATTCTTACACACTATAACAAAAACTGAATGAAAAATGGATCAACTCCTCTGTCTAGGATTGATTACACTACCATCCATCAAAGAAAGTACAAAAGGAAAAAGTACAAACATGAATTGCTTTGCATTTCATAAAACTATTAGGCATATTACTAATGAGTGTTGTGCTTTACAAAGACTGATATGTGAAAATGATATTGTCAATGTAATTGGATAGAATGTACACACTTTGCTCCTTGTCACTTGACAGTTGTAGAATCATAGAAAAATCACAATTACATGTATTACATTTCATACAAACCATTTCTATATTGCAAGGAGCACATTCTCATCACCTATCTCAACTCATCCTTATCCTACCTTTTGGAGGGGCAAGGGGTTAGATAGCCTTGTCCCAGTATGGTACTCATTGTTTTCCCTTTGGCTAGTTATCCACCTTTTGTATATGATGAACAAGATTGGGATATAGATGAATTTCTTTAGGTTGGCTTGTATGTGTCATTCTAGATTTATGTCTATTCATTTTATTTTTGTGATTGCATGTGCATAATGCGATCCCCCTATTGTGCTTCTTGGTGTGCCTTTATGTTTGTGAGCCTAATTTGGATGAACATTGTCACTCTGTTGGCGCAAGAATACAAAGGAAGAAAATTTGTTGTGACACTCTTCTATTTGTATCTACATTCTTCTATATGTCACAACCATCGTCTTCTCACTTGTCTTGTGTTTTCCTTTTGGGGACAATGCAAAGTGTTGAGACATTTGGGTCTCCTCCATGTTGACCCAAAAGGATTATTTGTTTTTTTATCTCTCTATGTATCATTCCTCCTTTTTGTTTGTTGTTCTACAAGTATTTGGGTAATGATGATGGTTCCAAGCTCTCTTATAACATTGTAGCAAAGACATATGCTAACCCCAATCCATGGATCCCTTTTATGTTATCTTAGGATTGCATATGGGGGGAAACCTCCTTTCCATGACATAGCTTCATTTGGAAACACATGTTTGGAATAGGGCTTTCCAAATAACCTCTCATGTGTTGGCCTTTATCATCTTCTACTTTAAATTAATTACTCATAGCATGGTGTTTAGCAATTTCTTTAAAGTGGTGGGCATTATGCCTCCCTCTCATTACTTGCATAATGACATGATTTTATTCAAAGTGTGGTCTTCTCAATTCATGTGATGTGTCTTTTTTATGGTGACATTAAGTTTTATGTCCTTCAAGAGTGTGACCTTGATAGCAACCTAGGTGGTGAATACCCCCCAACCAACTCAAACTTATCAAACTTAAACAAGGAACCAACCTCTTCAACACTATTCTCTCAACTTGTCTCAAACACTCACCTAAAGGCTTGTAGCCCTCAAAAATTGAATTTTCTCAATATATTTTAGAGAAGGTCGTACAGATACCTTCTTGACACCTTTTGAGACTCACTTCATGACCCAACATAACATATCAATAGACTTCATGAGGTTTCCTTAAGACAATATATAGAATCAATAGACTACCTCAGTCCTAAAACCACTAATTAGCCCTCTTTTACAAAGGAGATACCTTCTAAACACCTGATAAACATCCAAAATCAATTGAAAGAATCAAGTTGTGTTACAAAACAAAAAAATCATCATCAATTCACAGATTCAAATCTTCTAGGATGTTGATCCACCAAACCCTCACTATACATACAAAAAGACAAGGGTTTACACAAACTCATAACACCCGAGCTAATCTAACTCAAAAAATTCCTCCAACACATCAAAATTACCCTGCAAAAACTCACAAATCCTTTACATGGAGAGTTCCATCATTGTTTTTCCAAAACCCTACCTTAGCACCTCAATTTTATATGGAAAATCACATTGCTCAGCCCTAGGGAATCATCCCAAAACCAACAACTTGACTCTGCCTACAAAACCATGACGACACCGAAATTAGAATTTTTTGGACCCATTCCATGAGTTACAGTAGGTACAATGAGTGGAATGGGTCAAAACAACATTTTATGAGACAATCAACCCTTAATACAATGCTAACAAAGCAACTACAAAAAATTGAAGAGAACTCTCACCAATCTTAATGAAAAACACTCAAACCTGATTCAAATGAGAGTTAAAACACGCTTCCATATAATACAATGAATTTCAAAGCATACCACAGACTGTATAGGCCGTACAAATCCTGGAAAGATAAAAAAATATAGTGAAATTGCAGAATTAGATGTTGTTATTGCTTTTGAAACTTCAATACAATCTTCTCCAACTAATGCTCGAGCCTTTTTGAGGATTTTTATATTTGTTTCCTTCAAATTATAACTAACAAACACCTATAACTTCTTTTCAAATTCCTAGACCCTTCAACTTCCTAAAAGTTGCAATTTTGCAATTTGTTGTTTTTGACAACTTTTAATAACTTGACACCAATGACTCAAAAACCACCCAATTACATAATAAATGGTCTCAATATACCTTATTTAGTATAAATATAGCATATATAATGCCTAAAGAACTTAACATCTATACTTGTCATGTTGACCCACATTTGTAATCTTCATGTGCTTGGGTGCACCTGCACCAGACCTTTCTTGGCATATGACAATCCTCTTGGTATTAATGTTATGGCTTGCATTCCCTAAGGTGTAAATCTTTTATCCCTCGAATAGTCCTCTCTTGGTAGTTATATCAAGTGTGATGTTTCCTAAAGTGAGACATTCCATGAACTAAGAAAAACCCCTTTGAATAGCTTAAAACTAATTCACCGCCACCAAGTGTAACACAACTTGCTTTCCAATGGTGCCTTGCCATAAGTTCCTAGCATAATGCAACTTTCTAGCCTTGTGAAACCTATAAAAATTAAGTGTGTCACCTTATCAAATTTACTAGGGGTTATAACTTTTGGTATGGTTTACGTATGGGAGTATGTAGACTTAGTGTGACTTGCTCATCTGCCACCTTTATGTGAGTTCACACCTTGTAGACCTAGTGTGTTTTTCTCACCCTATTGCCTTAGGGATCACCTATTCTATATCGTACTACACTAGCCCTTGTGGGCATATTTTTGGAAAAATAGCCAAGGTTTGATCCACCCTTCTTCCTCTTTGCATTAATTTTGACATTGTATGATGGTGTATCTTTTGTCGCTATTGCATGCATGTGTCTCTTTGTGCCTTTGTTGGTTTTTCCACGAGACCTTACATATTGGGGGCTTGATCATCCTCCTTGATATTTGTAATCCTATATTTCCAATAATTGTACAACTAGACCATTCTTGACTTATTTGTCTACTTCAGTGTGAGTTTGAGTGTGGGTTAATACTCTCACTAAAGTGTGGGCTAAATTTAGTGTAGAAAATTGTACACCTTTACAACTTCACACTATGTTTGCATCCCCTTCTAATTGACCAAATTATGCATTCCAAAACCTTATTATTCCCATTTTTCGAAAGGGAAAACCACATTAAATAATTGACAACATTAATTTAAACAACTTGGAAATTGTGTGTCCTAGATTTAGGTCCTAAGACCCATTCTCCCAAGGGTGAATGGGTCCCGTTTAAGAACCAAGACCCAATTTTTAATATTTTTTTGGTAGTATTTTAATGATTCAAATTCAAGTTGCAAATTTCATCTTGTGGAATCTAATTTTTGAGAAATTAGATAAACACCTATAAATACATGTATTTTTATCAATTCAAATCTAAGCATTAGAACATACTTTATGAGAGCAATCCTATAGTAAATATTACTATCCAGAGCATTGAATAGTGGATTTATCAATCATCCATAACAACAATCATGATCATATCATCATGTCAAAGTTCATGTGTGTTCATGTTATGTTTTGGAGCTAACATTGTGATGTAGGTTTCAAGCATTCAAGAAAGCATTGAACCATCAAATCAATCAATCAATAAAGCCAATTCATCCAAGATCCAAGACTTAGAGAGATTTGTTAGACTTTAGTCCTCTAAGGGAAACCATTAAGGGTTTGGTGAGTTATGACATAGCTTTGTTCATTCATCAATTCCTTCCATTTATCATCATTTCATTATCAAGATTTAATTTCCAAAATGGGGTTTGACTAAGGCGAACCCCGATTCACCCAAAAATAAACATTTTTCATTTCTCTTTGTATGTGCAAATTTATAGGCAAAGAAGGATTGGAGATTGATCAAAGGAGCATATTTTCAAAGTTGTCATCATTGTTGTCAAGTCATAGAAACTCGGGTTTAGATTTTATATCTAACTTTTTGACAATGAAACCTGGAGAAATTGGAATCTTAGATCCAAAAAATTATATTTTGGACCCCTATAGTAGGACTCATTCACCCTAGGATGAACGAGTCATGCTGTAGAGCTCAAAACCTACTTTTTGGGCCAGGTGCACATGGTGCAGGGGAACCATGGCAATTTTGCTTAAATGTTGTCATTAGGTATTTAGGTTTGTGTTTTGTGTGTTTTAGCACTTATTTGATGTAATAAGGTTGAATGGAGACCATATTTAATGTATTTGAGTCATGTAGGGTCCTTTAGTGATGTTTTGTAAAAAGTTGTCAAATGATGTAAAAGTTGCTTTGCAACTTGACAATTTTTGGCTTTGTGGGAATATGAGCATCACCTATTTGAAAATTAGTTGTGGACCATTGGGATTCAATTTTTACATGTTTAAAAAGCCTCACAAAATTTGAGGCAAGGTTGTTGAAGCATTTGGAGGACAAACAATAAGAATTTACTCTATTTTTTTGTAGATTTTTAGTGTTTTCTGTAGATTTCAAGTTTTGTATGGCCCTATATAGTTGTGTTATGATCTGAAACTAATGTAAATAGTTTTAGCATTGAATCACCTACAATTTGGTTTTGCTTTCATTGAATTTCATTGTAATTGAAGGAATTTTGAAGGATTTCTTTGAAGACCACCTGTAAACCCTAGTTTTAAGGGTTTGAAGTCAAGAAATGTGAATA
>VDFB02000008.1:175396744-175418772 GCA_007258455.2 Sequoia sempervirens | reverse complement strand
TTTTTTAGCAAAATTATTAATCTTGATTTTCAAAGAGTTTCTAGTGTGTAAAAGAATTAAAATCTAAAAAAAATAAGAAAAAATAAGAAAAAATCATGGGAAAAATTGATAGGGTAGCATGCCTAGGTTCTTAGGTAATTTCGCAAGTAGAGTTTCAAGAAAATGACAGTAGCAAATATTTTTTTGGGGCCATTGCCCTCTACGAAGTTGAACTACCCAGTATTATTTTGCAAGCCACAAGGGCTTGTAGCCCATGGATTCGAGCCCTTGTGTGGCAAGAGATCAACCCTATCCACCACGTCTCGATATCTTTTATTTTATTTTTTTTATATATATATATTTTTAAATTTGTATTCAAACTATAATTTAATATAATAATTATTACAAACAATGGTTTTCCTCAACAATAATATATTAATAAATTGAATTATAATTAATAAAAAAATGAGGGAAACCATTGTTTATAACCATATAATATTAATCATTATTACTACAATATAATAATATGTAATCATAATATTAATATAATATTATAATATATTAAATTAATAATAATTATAATAATAGAATATAATTACTTGTGGATGGAAGACATGAATGTTTGAGAAGAGAACGCATAACAATTTTTTTTTTTTATTTTTTTTTTATATTTCTATGTTATGTAAATGAGTTTAAATTTCAAAAATAATAATTTTTATATTTTTTCTATATATTTTACTAATTTTTATTTTATTTTTATTTTTTTTCATTACCATTTTTTCCAATTATTTTTTGCTATTATGAATTAGATAAAATATTATTATATTTATATTTATTTTTTTTACAGTTCATCTTCTTAATGGCTACACGTGACCAAAAAAACAAAAACCATATCAAATACTAACAGATGATGCCTGCCTCAAAATTAACATTTTTTCACTTCTTTTTGTTTCCTATAGCGCCTTGGACCTGACACAAAGCTTACTTTTATGGATCCCTAAATTTTTTTTCTAGAACTAGCTTTGCGAAAACAAAACCATAGTGAACTTAAAAAAAGAACACATACAAACCATTCTTTTTCTACAAAAAAAAAAAAATCTAATGCTGTTGGAAAGAGCGCAACAATCTTCTGAACTTCTATTTCTGAATAATGTAAGCACAAAACAACATCCCTAATTCTTGGATTCATGGCATTTTTAGAATTACAGTCTTCCCGACGACCCACCACCCATAAATCCTTTACACACTATTATCTATATATTATAACACATTTCATTGCTTGGAAGCTCTCATGGAGTGTGTATGTTCTAGATACAACCATAGCTCCTATGGCTTCTCCTGTTCTTTCTCCTTTCAAGAAATGCAATTATCACCATGCATCACTGTGTCTATCATCTAGCAGTACAATATTTCTTCATTTTGTTATAACCAACCAGTCAAGGGAAGCAACAATAGTAACTAAAAGATACTGTGCTCACCAGGCTCACAAGGTAAGGGCCACAGTTTGTATGATAGCAAGCCAATACAGTGAAAACTACCTGTTATGATATTAGGGTGAGAGAGTAGGAAGAAGATGGTGTACCTGGGGCTGGAGAAATGAGAGAGCTTGCCAGTTTCAGAGAAGATAATGAGGCCCACTTGCGCATCGCACAACAGGGACAGCTCCTGCGCTTTCTTCATCAGCCCAGCTCGCCTTTTACAGAATGTTACCACTCTACTCTTCTTGTCCTGAATTTTTTTCATTTCGATCCTTCCTCGCCCCATTTTTTCCTTTTCCAGCGGAGGTGATACTTTGCCCAGAATCACATAGCAATTTGCAGTTTTAAGGAGTGTGGAAGGACGATAAGGCAGTGGGTAGGTGCTGTTTCGCAATGGAATTCAATCCTCTTGATAATCACGTCTCCAATAAAATGTGACATTTTTACCAGGAGGACATAAATAGCCATAAATCCACACGAATGATAAATCAAACCATGAGAATTCGACGGCGAGGACATAAATATTAATAAATGTTGAGTTTCAAACGTGGAAGGCGCAGATTGCATCCATATAGGTAGCCCTGTGTTTAGAGTCGCGCACAGTGTTTTCTGGCGAGGAATTTGCGCAACTTCGGTCTACTTCTTAATAAATATGTCTGGTGAAAATGGGTCTCTCGTACACCAAACAGATGACTTTTTTGTACGAGCAATTAACTTCTTCCTGCTGGAAAAGGCAACAATAAGGAAAACGGGGACGAGCAATTAACTTCTTCCTGCTGTAAAAGACAACAATAAGGAAAACGGGGATGAAGCCCGATAACACCTCGGCGGGCTACCTAATTCTAGACAGGACGTTCCTCCGTATAATGACTTTTTCACCTTCAATAGCAAACAAAATGTTTTTAAGGATGTGCACGGAAAAACTGCATATCCTTAACAATTTTCTGTATGGATATTTTTATTAATGTATGTTTTTAAATCTTTTTATACTTATTTTCATATCTAATTTAGCATCTCGTTAGATTAGCAATCGCACCTTGGTGTGCAAAGGGTACATTGAAGAGGTGTGGAAGGTTAATTATGAAAAAAATCGGTCTATTGTTTGTATAGATTTGTGTAATATATGAGATCTTATGGTAGATCATTTAGCAAATGATGTTTTTTGTGCAACAAATGTCTCAATGGAGAAGTAATAGCTTCAAATCAACTATGCATCCACTTACATGGATTGAAACACAACTGAAATAAAACCTTTGAATTAGGAAGATAATTAGGCTCCATTATCAATAGGCTAATGTTATGTTTCCAATAGGGAGGGAGGGAAAGATAGAGAGGAAGAAATAGAGAGATATACAGGAAGAGAGAGAAGGAGAGGGAGAGGGGGATATTGATAGTAGATAGAGTGATAGAGAGATAGAGATATAAGGAGATATAGAGAGAGGGGGAGTGGAAGAGAGATAAAGCGACAAATAGAGAGGTAGAATAGAAAGATAGATAGGGGGATAGAGAGGTAGAATAGAAAGATAGATAGGGGGATAGGGAGGGAGTGAGGGAGGGAGTGAGGGAGGGAGAGATGGAGAGAGATAGAGGGAGGGAGAGAAAAAGAGAGATAGGTAGGAGAGAAAGAAAGAGGGGGAGAGAGGGAGAGAGAGAAGAGGGGGGAGATAAAATGACAATAATGAATGGAATAAAATGGAATTGAATCCATTTAATAGATTTTAATGGAATAATGGAAAATGGACATGGAATGCAAAAAACCAAAAAAATAGAGAAAATAACTATATTTATATATTTTTATTAGAATATTATAGTATAAAATTATATATTTAAATTAAATATATCATATGTGTAATATACTTATAATAGAATATTTATATGTTTATTATGCAATTATATTTATTTTATAAATAAAATATATAAATATTCATGTTGCTTATCATATAGTATTTAATATAATGTAAATTATTAAATATATTTTAACAAATTATTGTATTGTAAAATTATATATTTAATATTTATGTAAAGTAATATTTATATATTTACTATTCAAGTATGTTTACTTTATAAATATAATATATAATATATTTATATGTATTAGTATATAATATATAAAGAATGTAAATTAGTAAATATATTTTAAAATTATATATTTGGTATTTATGTATATTTATTATTTAATTATATATTTATTTATAATGATACAATTTATATCATATCAAAATTTATATATAATACTAATTGTTAGTATAACATATATAATGTGATTTGTACTTTAGTAATTTATATTATATTAGAAAATGGCATATACATTAAAAATTCAATTTATATTATATCAAAAATTATATATAACAATAAATATAAGTCTGGGCCTCTAAAGGTTAATCCCCTATCGGAGGACTTCTCCTATCTCTATGATGACTCCACCTCTATGTTTGAGCTTCTTGATATGGCGAGAGCGAGGGCTACTGGTACTTTCAAATTGGCTAAATTGACTCTACAGGAATTCAATAGGGTCAACATCAAACTAAGGGGATTGGAAGAGAATCTGCAGAACATTTCGAAAGGTTTGGCCTTGGATATTTTGATAGACAGAATTGTTGATCTTGAGTGTTAGTTCACTAAATTCAAGTCCCTTTGTAAGCAATGCTAGGCTGGTTTAGAAGCCAAGGTATTGGACACCGATGTGAATATGAAGAAACTTCTCCATGCCTATCACATTTTAGTAAAAAATAGTGTGGAATCTTTGGAGGTCTTGTTTCACAAGATTAGTGAACTTAGAGAGGACTGGTTGTATTTTTCTGAGTTAATGGAGAAGGAACAATTGGCCAAAGGTAAAGGGAAAAAAGGTGTGAAGGATGATTGTAAAGGCCCTGCTGCTAGAGGGATGGCTAACGGGAAGAAGTCCTTTGAAGCTGAGAAAAAAGAATTGTCGAACATGATTGGGTTGTATAGGAACTAGGAGCTTGAGGTGGCCAACACCTTGAGTAGTATGAAGTAGTGCCATGTTGTATGTTTTTTGTTTTTTTTCTACTGCTGGGTCTCGGTTTCTTTCCTGTTATTTTGCTACTTTTTGTTGATGGTTGTTGTTGATAGTTTAGTGTTATATCTTTGGAGTAGCATTTTTTAGTTTCTGGTGTTTTGGGTTTTGGGTTGATGTTGATGTTTCAGTTTAGTATCTTTTGAGCAGTATTTGTACCTAAAGTTGTAAAGGGTTTCGGGTCCCTTCAAAACCTATTTTTCACATATAATCAAAACAATAAATATAATTATATTATATATAATTTAATAAGTAATATATATAATTTAATTTAAAAATTTCTACTATAAATATACAATTATAAATATAATTGTAATATTATTTTAAGGAAAAATTACATTATATAAAATATTAAATATAATATTTAGTCCATAGACTATATATAGTGTGAGATTTGAGACTGAAACAAGTCTTACATCTATTACGTTGAATGGTAAAAACCTCCAAAATCTCACTTATCACATAAAAGCCAGATAAATTTATTGATTTGACAACTAAATGGGAACATTTTATTTCCATTTGTAATGTTTTTTTGTCAATTTGATGGAAACTTTATTTTTCATTTGCATTGCTTTATGTTTTAAATCTACATGCATATATTTCATAATAAGATAATACTTAATTTCTTAAGGAAAAAAACTAGATTTGTCTAAGTTTATTTCATTTAATTTTTTAGCACTTATTATTGATTGTTTAATCCAATCACATATAACTAGAATATGCAATACATCCATGCGTAAACACATATTCTCTAACATATTAACATACATATAGCTTTCTATTCAACCTAATCCTTGAACCTTCTTTAGATGTGAGTGCTACTATAATTTATTCTAAATATAAGGAAGAGTTGAAAATGCATTAAAAAAATCAATTTATATTATATCAAAAATTATATATAACAACAAATAATTTATATTTATATTTAAGAATTTCTAATATAGATATACAATTATATATATAGTTCTATAATATTTAATAAAGTAATTTACATTATATAAAATACTAAATATTGAAACATAGGAAAATGTAGGTGAGGTAGGTTATGAATGGGGGTAATGCACATATTTCCTTATTTTCATTAGGAAAAAGAGATCCCCTAGGGAAAGATTGACTTTCAACCCTTAGGTGAGTCAATCTTGATGGAGATCTTGTTGTTTTCCTTATGATTGAGGATGGGGTAAATCAACCTAAAATGCACTTTTGGGAGATAAATGAAAAATACCAAATGAATCCAATTATGCAATGTAAAACATGAATCATCAATTTAAAACCTTAATTTAATAGAATCCACAAACTTCTGGAGGATCTGAGATGAGTATGAACTTATGCACCTATCACCAAAAGCTCATGCTGAGTGTCCTCCTAAGATAGATTCACCCTAGGGTGAATGAGTCTTTGAAGGGCTTTGCTACTCAACTTTCAAGGTCCTCTGGAGATGGATCTGAGCTTATATTTTCGCTAATTTTCACTATCAGAAAGTTTGAAATAAATTTGAGATTTGAATTTATGTGTCTTGTCAACAATGTTGATAACTTTGCAACTATTGCAATTTTGCACTTTTGATCAATCTTCAATCCTTCTTCAACCTAAGATCTACAACACACACAAGAGGGAAAAATTGTTTGGTTTTGGTGAATGGGGGTTTTCCTTGGTCAAACCCTGTTTTCATAATTAAACCTTGAAATGAAATGAGACATGAATAGAAGGAATGATGAATGAACACTTGCTATGTTGCAACTCACCAAACCCTCGAATGCAAACCCTTGAAGGATTGAAATCTAACACATCTCTCCAAGTTCTTGATCTTGCATGAAATGGATTGATTGGATGTTTGATTTGATAGCTTGAATCTTGACTTGAATGCTTCAAACCTACATCACAATGTTATCTCCAAAAACATGTGTGAAGGAAGATAACTTTGACATGATGCTTGAGATCTTGAATGTTGCACAAATGACTGAGAAATTTTCTTTAAATACCTTTGACAATAATTTTTGATAGATTGTAAATTTTACCTCCTGCTAGATAGATTTGAATTAATAATATACCTTGTATTTATAGGTAATTTTCTAATTTTCCAAAAATTAAGCATCAAAGGATGACAATTGCAAATTGAATTTGAATCATAAAAATTCTTCCAATAAACATATTAAAATTTGGGGTCCTAAACTTAAGGGAGACTAGGCGAATGGGTCCTAGCCCCCAAACTTAGGACACACCGATTTCAAGGCAATTTAATTAATTCTTGTAATTGTTTAATACAAGTTTCCCTTTCAGAAAACGAGATTAATTAGGCTTTTAAATGCATAATTGGGGCAATTAGAGGCTTAATTAAGTCTATTTTATCAAGGGACCCAAACATAGTGTGAAAATGTAAAGGAGTACATTTTTCAACGCTACATTTAGCCCCCAATTTAGTGAGAGGATGAGCCCTACGCTCAGACTCACACTAAAGTAGTCAAGCAAGCATCAAGATAGGTCTGATTATACAACTTTTTGAAAGATAAGAAAACAAAGGTCAGGGAAGATGATCAAACCCCCAAGATCTAAGATCTCATGGCAAACCAAAAAAGGCATAAAGAGACACATGCATATGTTAAATATGCAACAACAAGACAAGATACACAAGCATACAATGCCAAAATTAATGAGAAAAGAAAGAGAAAGGGTGGATCAAGCCTTGACTATTTGTATAATTAATATGGATCAAGCCTTAGCTAAACTTTTCCAAAAAAAATTCACAAGTGGAAACTCGTTGTCCACTATGCAAACAAAATGTACTCACATGAGCTAGTGAAAATTCATTGTCTACTAAGTGAGCCCCAAAAAGTGGCGAATGGGAAAGTCATGCCAAGTCTATAGGCTCCCATTGTACTAACCATACCAAAGTTATGCCTCCTAATCATGTTGATAAGGAGCCATAGAAAAATGGTCATAAGACTAAAACTACATTATGCTAGGCACTCATGAAAAGGGCTCCATTGGTAAGCAATTTGTGTTATGCTTGGTGGCCTTGATACATGCAATAGGATATTCAAAGGGGTTTTGCTTAGTTCATGAAAGGTCTCACCTTAGGGAACATTGTGCCTAATGTCTCCAAGAGAGGACTAGTCGAGGATAAAAGATTCACAACTTAGGGAATGCAATTTGTAGCATCACCACTAAGAGAAATGTCATATGCAAGTGAAACACAAGGAAATAGGGTGCTCCACCTTTTAGGAGATGGAACATAAAGGATAAGGGCCTATTTCATTCTAGTTCATTAAAGGAAACCAAGATCCCTCAACCAATTGACTTGATTGAGGAATGGGCTAGAGGTAGGGTGGTTTCCTTGGGTGTGATTAAAGAAGGGGGTTCACCACTAAGCAAGTTGTTAGAAAGAAATAGATAAAATTAATATGCAGAACCTAACTAAATGACCTAGGAAATGAAACTTGAAATCGAACTAATAAACAGAAGGATACGAAAAGGCACCTGGAGGATTAGAGATGACTAAGCAAGATCTAAAAACCCTAAATAAATTGTTATTTATGAACTGTATTGGGACTCATATGATAGACTGGGTGATTTAGTCCCAGTTTAGGGTTTTTGGGTAGAAACTAGAATTTCATAGTGACAAGTTTGAATCTAGTGAAATATGGTAAAAGTGCTATACCAGGACTCATACGCCCAAGGTGGTGATTTAGTCCCACTCTACTTTTTCAGAAGATCAAGATCTGAAACTGTTCTCCTATCTCTACACTTCCTTCCTTTGTTTTCCAAACTTCACTTTTAGTTCTAAACCTGCAAAAATCTATAAAACAAAGTATTGTGTTGATTTGCTTATGGGGGGTTTGCCTCAGTCAAAACCCCTAGTTTGGTAATTAAACCTTGATAGAAAGAATAGATCTTGAAAGGAAATGTGTGTGAAAGTCCTAATCTTAAGTGCATCTAAGATTAAGAGATCTAAAATGTAATGAAACTAGGTACTCTAATGTGTTAGAATAGGATGCATGAATGAAACATAAAGATGATGAATCATTTTGGAGACCTTTAATCACCCTAATAAGCCACAATAATGCATGTACCTTCCTTTGGGTAGAAAGTAGAATTATAATGGAGGATGGAATCACTTAGGAAACAAGTCATTAGGCTTGGTTCAATGGCTAGTTGCATCTCCCTAACCTAGAATCCATCATGATTCTCCATAGGCAACCATCATCAATCCTTGACAATGCTAGATCTTGAATTAAAAGTGAGCTTGAAGACCTGCAAAAACACTATAATGTTGCTCCAATACTTCAAATTTATTTGCTCCTTTCTCTTGAATGCTTGAAAATCTCTCTTGAAAACTCTTTCCTGAAAATTTTAGGATTGCTTAGGTTACTTACGTGAAATAATGATTTGAAACCTTAGTTTCATAGGTATCTCAGTTCCCAAATGCCAACATTACCCAAAAATTTGAATTAAAAACCTTAATTCGCCACTCAAACCCTAAAAAGGGGCCACACGGGACTCAAACACCCGTGGCGCATATGGGTCCCACCTAGGGGGACTCACATGCCCAAGGTGGCATATGAGTCCCTCCCTAGCTTTTCGAGATGAGAAAATGTTGGGTTGTTAGAAAATTAAATGCATTTGTTGATTTTGTCAAGATTTCAATCAAAATAAGCCTTGGGATCTGAAATAAAGGGTCTTAGGGGCCTATTGATGATTATTTAAAGGGTCATGAATGTAAGGGTACTAAAATAGGTCTAAAATAAGTGTGAAATTGTACCATATCCAAGAAGGGAGTACAATTTTCTACACGACGTTTAGCCCCCACTTTAGTGCCCATATGACACTATGTGCATATGCAAGCTAAAGGAATTTGAATAGTAAAATTCATCTCATAAAAGGATAATCATATGGATCCATTCACAAACATGGTAGAATGAAGCTCCCATTGTAGCTATCTGAAAAACCACAATGTTAGGAGCCGCATCCTATAAAACCAATTCATTAGTCATACAAAAAAATCCTCTTATCTAATCTTCTTCTAGGAATCAAATTCGAGTAGATTTATGCCCCCCTTGATTTTGCTTGCTTTATGGAGGTGGAATCAAGGTAGTAGTCTAACCGCATTGGATTGCATAAGTCATATCATAGGGTATTTCCAAGTACCATACCACACAGTGATAGAAATTTGATGAGAATGGGTGTTGAATTATGAATCCAATGCAACAAACAACGTCAAAAATAGAGTTCTCTAGCCCCTAATATGCTAGTTTGAATGATAAAGCACTTTTACCCCTAATATGTAAATGACATAATTTGAAAGTATATAAGAGTAAAAAGTTAAGTAATTTGTGATCATTTTGTCTTTTACTTTTTTTAGTTTGATTCTGGTGGAGATGTAGTGACAATGTCGAGCGTACGACCTTACGTGCCTCCAAGACTCGAGAGCCTACACAAGGAGGTGGCGTAGGGTGATCTGCAACATATAGTCAGTGGATTCTTCTCTACCTTAGCTTCATTTTTATGCATTTATTTTATGTTTTACGTATTTCTAGATAGATTTAGGACCTTGGAAGAAAATTTTGAAAAGCATCCCTTTTTTTGCAAAGCGTCCCTTTTTTTCGCAAAGTCTCTCTTTTTTTCGCAAAGTGTCCCAAAAAAGGAATAAAGTGTCGAGGACCCTTAGAAAAGTACCCTAGAGCAACTTTAGCACAATTTTTGATTGTTGATGTATAAATTTAAGATTTTAGAATGCTATAGGTGATATTTTTACTTTTTTCTATTAGATTCCTCCTCGATCGTGACAGTGTCTCGATGGTAGGCTATTTTGTCGCTTACGAGATCTAGTCACAACAATTTTAGAGGAGGAGAGGGAGATATTACAATAGACATGGATATACTGGGCATATCTCATGCCTCCCATGAGATACCATGATGCCATGTTGATGGCATTAGCAGAGAGGTGGGATGCAGATACCTACACCTTTTATCTACCCACTAGCGAGATGACTATCACTTTCGAGGATGTTCATTGCATTCTTTGAGTTCTTAATTGAGGTGAGATTGTCCATTTTATAGAGGACCATTCATACAGGGAGATGAGAGCAGATATCCAGTACTATCTTGGAGGTTTGATTCAGGAGGAGATCGTGGGGCCACGTATTGAGCTGCAGTAGCTACTCTACACACGATCGTTACTCCTGAGGAAGATTATGATTTTTATCATAGCATTAGCACTAGTCCTAAATGGTTGGGGAGCGCACTTGGATGGAGGACTAGTGCACATGATATGGGATATGGAGTGTCACAAGACCATCTACGCATGGGATCAGAGCATACTGGCACATCTCTACTATGATTTGGGATGGTTCATTTATGAGGAGGTGGATAGCATGGTTCATTGTACACTACTATAGGTTTGGTGCCTAGAGCATATCACATGTACCGGGTTGATAGGATTTCCTTCTGTATGTGCCCTGGGATACCCACGTGCTTTTAGTTATCCATTGAGATGAGTGTGGTAGTATGGAGATTTTATATTCTGGAGAGTCAAATTTGACCATCTAGATCAAGAGATCTTATGGATACCTTACCTGTTGATATCACAATGGCTAGATGAGAGCCGCTAATTGACGAGGATGAAGAGGGAATTTTTTTTAATGGGGATGCTTAATTATGTAGTGAGATCATTCTACTATGATTTTGTCATGAGAAAGTTTGGATAGGTACAAGTGTTGCCAGTAGCACAACCATTTTACAAGAAATTAGTGTGAAGTGCCTAGAGGACAGGAGATACGAGACCACTCATAGTTGAGGATGTTGTATCCAATGATTCAGATGATGAGGATCTCAATATGCCCCCAATCTCCAGTGTTGATGATGTGGGTGCTATAGATGCGTCTGAGGAGTGTTGGGCCACATCACTACTAGCTCCAGTGTTTCCTATGGATGAGCCTATAGGTTTTGTGGGGCCTCTTCCAAATCACAAGGATGATGAGGAGGTGACAGGTGCATGGGTCAAGGTTGCAGACCTATTTTTGGATGAAGTGGAGGAGGATTACGATTAGGAGGCAGACTTAGACTATGAGGAGGACGAGGACGAGGACGAGGGCTAGTTGATAAGTGAGAGTAGTGATATAGTAGATGATGATCTAGTTTCCCATGAGTGGAGATATTTAGTTCACACCCGGGTTACCAGATCAAGTCAGGAGCCACAGCACATGCTAGCACCTATGAGTATGTAGAGGCTAGCACATCTTCTATACCTCCTACATAGGATGGGTTTTTTTTACATAGCAGGTTGGAGACCTAGGAGATGACACATTATTTGTGATTATGCTTATGCTTTTATAACTATGCTCATGTTTATATGTTATATATATATATATATATATATATATATATATATATATATATATATATATATATATATATATATATATATATATATATATATATATATATATATATATATGTCATGATGTGTACTAATTATCTTTATAATTTATATCTTGTAAGTTTCGTGAGAGAGTTGCAGGATCTCTATCGATGGGTGGCTGTAGAGATAGTACCTCCTTTGCTCACAAATGAGGTTGTTGGAACATACTACATACCCCCACCTATTGTGGACCAACATCCAGAGTTGTTCGAGCCTTTCACAAGGTTTAGAGGAGCATAGGAGAGAACTACTAGGCACATTGATCGAGCCAAGGATGATCTATCAACACTACAGGCTGCTTATGATGAGCTTCGATCATCTCAAGATCTGGTAGAGGTCAAGAGACTTCATGGAGAGATTTTCAGATTGCAAGTAGAGAGAGACTACATAGACTGAGAGTGCATGGAGGCCATCATATGGGAGTCTATGACTGTTGGATGAGCACATGGCCTACAATGTGCATTGGATTCTATAACCATGTCACAATCAAACACTATTGTCTCTCAAAGAATGTGATCACCTGGTCTCGAGGGACCTGGGAGCCATAGGCCATAGTAGCATTGTATATTTGATGATGTGTACTTAATTTTTTTTGATATATATGTATATAAGCATATATGTTTGGTTGTTTATGTTTATATGTTTAAGTTAGATGGCAATGTGGTTTATAAAATAATCTTTGTAAGACTATTTAATAAATTTCTCCATGATCTAGCATGTTTTATGTGATCTAATTAAAACTATCTTAGTTTTCTTTTAGATGCAACATTATGATTGAGTATGTTATGCTAAATTAAATGAACCTATGATCTAATTATAGAACATCAAATACATATAAGGAGCTAATCTAACACAACATAATAGATTAACTTGAATAGTATGAAACCTAAAGTAACAACCCAAAAGTAATTTGAATAATTACCTTAGTATTCAAGACACACCGATGATTGTTTGTCAATAATGAAGCAATGCGAGAGAAATAGCATATTATCTACTAACTCTAACATCATTGATTTATGACTCACACTATTCAAGGAGGTTAGGCATACTACCGATGCAAATTCATGACATTAATAGGTTCTTTAAGAGGTGTACCATCCATTTCTGTTAACATGTGTGGCAATGGAAAAAGTACCCCTCTACATTTTTGTACTTGTTTGGGCCCTCCCTGTTAAACTAAGCTTAATGCGGCCTTGATTTATTGTTGTAATGTGTTTAACACATTCACATTAGATCTCGGGCCATTGTAAACTAAATGGACTTAGTTGTTCCTTATTTAGGGTGTTGTAAAGTGTATCCTAGCACTTTCACACTAATCTAGGGTTTCATTAATAAATTGGGATTCTTTATTCCTTATTTGGCCTTATTTTACATCCACGGGCCTTAATTAATGCACCTTTCCAAGGATAATCCAGACATAAACCAAAATCCAATCATAACTCATGTCTTTTTGGATTGTATGCCCTAGCTTTAGTGATCTGGGACTCATACGCCACCTTGGGCATATGGGTTCCACCTAAGTTTTGGGGCCCCAATCTAGATTTCACATGAATCTAGTAATTTCTTGAAAAATGTGTCCCAAAGCCTAGCAAAATGGGACTCATACACCACTTTTGTCTTATGAGTCTTGTGTGGCTTAAACCTAAATTAAATTCAAATTCTTGGCTGGATTTTATTCTCCTAGATCTGATGTCGGCTTGTAGTGTTGTAATTTCGAGAAATTTTTCATAAACAAGTATAAATACAAGGTTATTTCACTCATTTTTCACCTAACAACTTGATTATTCATGCATTATAGCAAATTAGAGTTTACAAGAGCATTCAAGAGTGATTATCAAGCATTTTGGAGCATTATTCAAGTATCAAGCATCATGTCAAAGTCATCATGAATCATGTTTGTTTTTGAGCTAACATTTGTGATGTGGGGTTTCATGATTCAAGCAATCATTCAAGTCAAGATCCTTACCATTCAAGCAAGATTCAAGATCCAAATTCATGCTATCCATTTCATACATGTTTGTAATATCTTATTCAAGGGTTTGGTGAGTTACAACATTGCATATTTGTTCATTCATCATTCCTCATTTTTATATTTCATTTCATGTCAAGGTTTAATTACCAAAACAGGGTTTGACCAAGGAAAACCCCTTTCTCCTAACAAAACAACATTTTCCCCTCTCTTTAGTGTGTGATTTGTAGATCTAGGTTGAAGACATATTGAAGAGCAGGATTGGAAAGAAGTTGTCAAAGTTGTCACCTTATTTGGAAGATCATTAGAAGGCATCTACAACGCAAAATTTGACATTTCAGATCCAAAAACCAAGTTGAGAAGACAGAGAAGATATTGAAGAGTAGATTCAAACCTTGATCCTATGAAAAATCCAAGTAGGACTTATATGCCACTTCTAGCGTATGACTCACAGTCTAGTGATTTTTCCAGATTTTAGGTGTTCTAGACTTGTCACTGCCAAATTTATGTTCTTGCCTAAAAACCCTAATTTGGGACTAAATTTCCTAACCTGGCATATGAGTCCCATTTTGCATTAAATTCAACTTTTTCATAATTTCAAGTCTTCATTCAAGCTACTATAGGTTTCTAAGTGCCCCTCTTTGCTTCTCTAGTTTTCTATTTTGTTTTGCATTCATTTATAGGTTATTTAGTGAAGGTATACACATCATTAGGTTTTCTCATTAGATCTTGCATGTTACTAGTCTTTTCAAGCCCTAGCTTGGTGGTGAACCCCTCTTTAGTCATTAATCATACCCTAGGACACCCTATTATAGATCTCTTGTTCTCATCGTATCCTTGGATTGAGATCTCTAGGGTTTCCTTGAGTGAAACTAAGTAAAATAGGAAACCTATCCTTGTGCTCCATCTCCTAAAAGGTGGGGCACCCTATTTTAGTTGTTTCATTTTGGTGAACCTGTATTTAGAACATCTTAATTTTGATTTGGAGGGCATCATAATCCTAGATCTAGCTTGCATTAACATTGCATCATGTTTTGCATTAGTTAATTGGAATCTAGGGTTTCTAAATCTTGCATTAGTAAAAGTGAATATAGGTTGCATTTTTTAATCTTGCATCATTGAAACTGACTTAAAATCTACATTTACACTTACTCTAGACATCATACAAACCCAAAAACATAACATTTACACATAATTTTCTGAAAATGGTGTAAAAACCCTAATTTGGGACTCATACACCCCTCTAGGCAATTTAGTCCCAGTACATGTGATTTTTCTTGATTTTTGGGTATTCTATGGTGATTGTTATTCAGCATTCAGACCCTTGAAAAACCTTGATTGGGACTCATACGCCCCTCTAGGTGATTTAGTCCCGTTTCAGATTTTAGACTACATTTTCCAGTATTAAATTATTTGTTTATGTGTTTCTACATTTGTTGTTGTTAGTTATCTGTTTCAGTTTGTAGAGTTTATATTTTCCTCATTTCATTACATCTATCTTAATTTCATTTGAATCAAAATTATACTATAGCATTTATCTTGTGTTCATTACATCTTGCATTTCCCTGATTCTCCCTTGTATAAGCTTTTCTACTTGGTGTCCTATTGCTAATACTATTGTGAGACGAAGTTCATGATCCATGTCATCCCATGATAGTAAAATCATCATGGATCTTGGGTTGTCTAGCTCTTTCACTCCTAGTGTTAACATTAGTTCATTAGGTATGGACCATACCCTTGACAACTCTTTGCCTTCAAATAGTGTGACAAATTTTGAAACAATGGTTGTTAGTATTCCACAAGAAAACATAATCCAAATTCATGAAGACTTAGAAAACCTAAAAAATAAATAAATACTAAAAATATTTCAACTATCGCTATCCCTACCATAGATAACATTCATCGCATGCTTGAAAGTGAAGATGAAGTTGACCTTGTGAGTAACATAGTTCATATTTTTGGAAAACATCTTACCCCAACCACTAGTTGTGCATTACCTTTGAACAATGTACCAATACAAGGAGGAATTCATATTCCTCCTCCCAAAACAATTGCCTCTATCCCTACCTATACCGACCCTCAAGTTACAACAACAATGAAACCTACTAGTGATGTGATTCCTTCCTTGGGTATTTCTGCTAGCATTCTTAGTACCTTTGTGGAATCACACGTCATATCCACTACCACTTTACCTCCTATAAGCATTCCATTCACTTGTCCCTCAAACACATACAAACTGCCACCTTATTCACCTCCATCTCAAAATGCCAACAATGATCCTCTCATAAATGAAATTTTACAAACTATTTCATCATTGCAAAAGCAAGTTTCCACCATAAACCAAAATCAAAATGGCCAACCTACATACTATGTCAAAAGCAATCCCTTATCCTTGGAGATATTGAGAATGTTGATGCCACAAGGTATAGAGGTGCCTATATTCAAGAAACATGGGGGGAAAGGAGATCCTTCTGTTGAATACCCAAGATACTAAGAGGGGGGGTGAATCAATATCTTCTTAAACTTATTGAACACACACCATCTAAATACTCCAATGCATATAACAACAAAAATGAGCAAGAGAATTAGCAGAACATAAAAGCACAAAACACATGAACACCCATATTTTTTAGTGGAAAACCCAAAATGGGAAAAACTGTGGTGAGGATTAGCTCACAATATAGTAGAACCAGTTATAAGATATTACAAAGGGCGGCTCACTACCAGAGCTCACTGTCCAAAATGGGAGCCTCACTTCCTTCAAAGATACAATGTAGAAATGGATTACAACTAGAATATGAACTGATAAAGTTACACCTAACAAGTGTTGATTTAGTTCCTTTGATGCTCAGTAAACTGACTTTACACACTTCATCATCTTCGCATACTTATCTTTCCACTTTAACACAATCAATCTCAAAACTTTCCAATATATATATATGACTCATCCATAAGCATCAATTAGGTCGGCCTAATTAGATGCAACCTTTATTCACCAAAAAGATTAACTATCAGCTTCAAGCTTGTACAAAAAATTTCCAAAAACAATTCAAGTGTGTAGTACGCTACAATATGTTGGCATGGACCTAAGATAGGTTGCAAATACATTCACAATACAAAATTAATTCATTACAAAATTAACTATTGATTAGGTCAGCCAGGGATAGACCTAATTACAAAATGCAACAATAGAATAATGCCAACTCGCCATACAAGCACCTGTACACAAGAAATTCTAAACATACAAGCTTCTAGCAACTAAGAACCATTTCCCAAAACTGCAAGTTATGATATTCATCAGCGAAGGATTGCAGACTAAGATACCAGAGGATAATAACTACATATCGGTTCAGAATACCAGATCAAGCTAGAACTTAAAATTGCAGTTACAACTCATTTAACATAGTGACATCAATGACAACATAAAAGCTACATAATGAGATGTTCTTCTTCATTCTTCCAACAATCTCCCCCTTTTTCATTGATGGAAACATGTGCCAAAATAATTTACAAACCTCCTATGTGCAACACACTCTCTCATTTTCTCTTCCCTTTTCTCTCCCCCTTTGACATCAAGGACAAAGGGCGGTCCAAAAATATGAAAACTAAAAAAACATTACCCCAAAGGAAGGTGAGCCTTGAAGCTCCTTGATACTACCTTGCCATGTTGTCTTGCCATTCTCCCAACTCTTCTTAGCAGATATTAGCATTTTGTTCAGAGATTCTAATTCCATCAGGCTTTCTTCTGCATCATCTAGAGTGCCTGGATTCAAATTGATCTTTTCTAGCTTTTCTGCATTTTCCAAAGCATTGGCCACCAGAGTGTACTCCATTTTCACAAGGTCACCTAACTAACTGAATCTTCTAATGATATCTTATTTTTGCTTCTGTAGAATAAATAATTTCTCTCTGAGTAGAGATAGCATTCCAAGTTGACCTGTCTATGTCTTTAGATGCACTGTATGTACTGGAAACAGCTGTCAACTGGGACTCAATGGAGTCCATGAGATCTTTGATACTCTGTGTGGCATCCGACCAATTTATATAGTAAGCAAATACAATATTTTCTTTGGACTCACAAGCTTGCACAACTTCCAAGCTCTTTTCAACATTGGTGTGTGCTAGAGCACACTTATCATGCAGTTCCTAAATCCTTTTATCTGTTATTTTCTCCTCAATCTCTTACCTTTTCTTCTCACCTAGTCTGAAGGCATACTCCTTAAAGGAGTCCAATAGAAGTTTCATATTTTCTACCGGAGTGAGAGATGTATCAATTGATATACTAGGGTGGCCTTGTGCAAAGCTTTGAGGGCATCATCAATAAGCTTTGTCCCCTTTTGGTGTGTTTCCAAAATTTATTTTCTTCTGGATGCATGCAATGCATCCCCTAACACCAATTTATGAATGAGAGATATCTTGTCCAAATTTACACTGCCTTGAACCATGAGGAGTTGTAGAAGTTCCAAAGGAATTACCGGCTAGAATATAATTTTCTTGGATAACAAGCCTTTTAATACAGCATCACTGGAGGAGGATTCTCCGGAGGACCTTTGTGAACTATTAACTCACTCCGGATCTTTATCGCCCGGTTTCGATGCCTTGCCCGACGCCTGAGCCGACTTTTCACCACTTTGTTCAATGAATGATAATGATCGTTTTGTTTGAATTTATCGATGCCGACCGAGGATCATCAACATTTATATTCATCATCGACTTTGAGGGAATGTCTTCCTTTCTCCGAACTTACCTGATGAACTGATGGAGGCACTAAATATGCTCATATTTCGCCCATAATTCCCCTGATATTGGCTTTATTTTCTTTATTTGCTTTTTATCTTTTGTCATCAAAGTGTTTACCCTTTTCTCCATCTAAAACATCTCTGAGCATACCTTCTTCAAGGTTTCCAAATCATTTGGGGTCAAAGAGGACCCAATTTTCTCAAATGCCTCATTTCTTATCTTTTCTTCCAACTCAACAGCCTCTAATCTTCTTTTCATTAGGGCATTCCACAATTTCTCAAGTACATTATTCTTAACATAGTCCCAACTAACTTCCAAAGTAATAACATATTGAATAATAGCTATAATCAATGTTTTTTCTATCCTCTCTACCTACTTGAGTATAAATTTCAGTTGTAGGCTACAACATATCTTTAAAATGTACCAAGCTATTAACCAATGCCTCTAATTTGAGAGGGGAACCAAGTCTTACCAGTGAGGCTTTTTGTTCTTCTTGGTTTGGAGATTCCTCTCATGACATCTTTGCCTTCTTCGAGTCCAATGTGGTGTGCACATGAATACCAAAACCCTGTTCTTCATGTTCTTCAAAGGATGACACATATATATATCTCTTAGTCCCAACACTAGCATCCTGTGAAGCACCTTCACCAGAGGGCATGTTCCCTTTCTTCTTTCTTATCAATTTAGCTTCAGGATCTTCCTCCTCATGTTCTTTCTCTTCATTGATATTGAGGTTCTTTTCCCTTGTTGCCTTTTCCTTTGTTCCTCTCTTGAATGGTGCCATTGGAGGATTCTCTTTCCTTTTTCCAAATCTTGTAGTGGTTCCAGAAGGAGTCGGGCCTTTTCCTTTACCAGGAGCATTGTGATCTACCTTCACTAATGCAAGAGCTACGGTTGGTTTTGAAGGAGTAGTCTTTCCGGATCTCTTTAGTCTTGATGATTCTCTAGCCATTTTCTCTCCCATGGATCTACCCTATGCAATCTATTCATCAGTGAAGTCAACCTTACTTATTACAAGCATCCTATGCTTCAAGTGAATTTTCCATAGATTTTTCTTCATATGTTCCCACTCTTGGTTCACTGGTATCTTTTGGGCTTTTTAATAAAATTTGTACATAGCCTTTTGCTTCATCCTCTATAACTTCATAACCCAATGGTTGTATCCAAATAGTCTGGGGTTCAACTACCTCAATCATGCTCTCATCTATGGAGACATGAAATATGATGTCATTCTTGTACTTTTCAACAATTTTCCTTGGGATACTTTCATGCTCATTCATGTTGCTTTTGAATACAACAAAGAATGTTGTTAGAGCATTGCCTTGACTTTTCAAATCACCCAAGCTATGCATATATTTAAAAATTTGATGTGCAATAGGTCTTGATGTATCTCATATTACCACATCATTTCTTCTGTGAAGATGTCTAAGAAAGTAGAACAACAAACAAACAATCAGGGAACCAAACTTAAATGCATATTTATTCTCCCTTTTCATCTTCAGGTTTTCAAACAATTGCTACCAGAGAAGTTCACACAGATAATATTCTGCTCCATTTTCTTCCATGTCATATCCGGTGTATATAGCTGTAGCAGACATGGAATTTTCCCTATTTGTGAAGTAGATCTTGTGACCGATCATTATAGTTTCATACTTCACAGCAATATTGGTGATAGGCTTTGTTGCAAGAGCCCTTTTGTCAAATGGTGTTGTGGTGAGTTCCATCACCACTTCATTTTTCATAGATTTCAACACTGGTACTAGTCTAGTATCACAAAGTTCGGTAACTACCTTAATCACTTGTGTGGTTATTAGGTGAGGTATGTCAGCCCACAAAAATTTATCATGAATTCTACTAAGAGTAGGTTTAACATACTAGTCATCAACAGTGGAGCTAAAGTTAGGAAAATGATTCCACCGATCCAACTTCACAAAAATATTTTCTTTCTCTATTTTTATCAAGAAATCATCCCCAGTGAGCTCATTGTGCCACATATCTATCAATTTTTTGTGATTATATTTCTTAGTTTTAACATGAATGTACATTCTAGTGTCTTCAGTGGGCATGACATTGTGAGGAATCGATGAGAAGGCACCCAGAGGGTCGTCTTCAAATACCTTCATGGAATACTTCTTGTAGGAAGTTCTATGTCTTTCTAACATGTTTACAACTACAGGGGTTGCCATCTTTTTACAAATTGAGCTCTAATGATTTTAGAAAGAAGATTCACACAAACCCACGACAACATAGAAGAGTAAAATACCTTTTTCTTTCTTGAGAACTAGAACTAGGGTTTGCACAACTCACTCTTCAAGTCGCCTCAAGAATGCTCCAATTCGCTCTCCACTTTCTTCAAATGCACAATTGATCAAAACATCTTACAAATTCACTTTATAGATCAACGAGCTTCCCTAATTTGCATTAAATGTGGTAGAATTCAAAATGATGATAAAAAGCTTCTTCACTGCATTGAAAAATCCTAATTTTCTCCACAAATGATCATGCCTGCAACTTTTCTTCCAATACCTTTTGCATAAGCTTTGTTTATTCATTCTTTACAACATATCTCCATGCCAATGTCTAACACACTAGATATCTGTAGATGAGAGAATAGACACGTTTGATGTCACTAACTCTTCTTTCTTCTTCCATATCTCATTCATTTCTTGCTTAACTTCATTCTTGTTAATTGTCTTTACTGGTTCATTCTTCTTGAACGGATCAAATTGCTTTCCCCCTTTACTTTTGCATACTCTTGAAATGTGTTTGGATTTGTTACAATTGTAGCAAACAACATTTTTCTAATTCGTTTGACCTCCATTAACCCTTGATTTGTACTGATTAGCTTTGTGTCCAAACTTATTACATGCATAGTAGTAGCCAATAAAAGATTGATTCATTCTTCCTCCATTAGACCAATTCATCATCTGAGATTTGCATTCACTAGCTCTATGTCCAACTTTCTTGCATGCAAAACATTGTCCGGAGAAGGGACTAGAATACTAGTTTATTCTACTTCTACACTACATTGCCTTGTGACCAAATTTATTACATGAAAAACAAACACCATTGAAAGATGGGTACCTTTGAGCATTTGGTTGTCTGATAGGCGTTCTTCTAGCAAAGCTTCTTAAATTTCTTGTCTGTTTCCCTTTATCTCGAGTCTTTTGATTGTCCACTGTGTTTGAGGTATGCATATAGCCTTAGAGCTTTCACTTTCTTCCATTCCCAAACCACCTTTGTCTTTAGTTTGTTTATGTCTTGCAATGAACTCATTGAGCTTGGTGGAGCTTGTTTTGAACTTATCTTCATAGAGTCTTGTTTTTTCTAGATCTATTCTTAGGTTTACCACTTCTTGTTCAAGCTTTGAGCATTCGCCAGTCTTGCTTTGCACCACTATATTTAGAT
>VDFB02000008.1:175086399-175396644 GCA_007258455.2 Sequoia sempervirens | reverse complement strand
TCTCCATTGTCATCATCTTTCTATCAAGATTTAATTACCAAACTTGGGGTTTGACTAAGGCAAACCCCCATTCAAACAAAATATTTTTTCTCTTTGTGTATGTGCGGATTATAGATTGAAGAAGAATTGAAGACCTTAAGAAGCAATTTTGTATTGTTGCATAAATTGTCATCCTAAATAGTTCAATCACTATAGAGATCAATATTATCCACTTCTACAAGGCCTTGTGCAAATGCGTCTTCATTTTTTATACAAAAATGAAGGTTATTTTCAAAAAAATAGGTCATTAAGGTGATGTTGAGTCAACTTATTATGCTTCTTCATGTGAATGGACTAAAATAAACTTATTTGCATTCACATTCAAAAGCACTACAAAGTTGAGACAAAATTCAAAGGGTTAACTTTGGAAGGTTTGGGGTAATTCCACCCAAATCTTTCTACTATGTTTAAAAGTTTGTATGCAATATTAATAATTGTAATTTATAACTTATATGATATATGAAGGCTTCAATTCTTTTTACCCAATATCTAAGTGGGTCTCTCTTTGATAGCTAATATCAAAGAAAAGAGTCATTGCCTACCTTCTTTGTACTGTTATAACTTTGAAATAATAGTCCCTCACGTCAACCTCAAGTGCCATCCTCTCAATGCAAAATGAGAGTGTCTCCATAACCTCCCCATTATGATATGTAGATCTACCAATGAGTTAAAACTTGGGGTTAAGATAGTACCTTGCTACATAGATGGGTTGGTGGAGTTATTGTTTTACCTCCAATCAATGATCTTCTAAACAAAATCACATTTGTTTGTATCTCCTTGTAATATTTTTGGATGGTCTCTTTGGCCCTATCCATGACTTTATAAGTGTATTTCTTTGGGGTTTGATCCTCATCTAGAACTAAGCACAAAAACCTAATTGAAAGATATGAAACCTACAAGTATAAACAATTTAAAGATACAAACTTACAAGGTAAATTCTCTTAAAATTAAAGATAAAGGATTCAATTTAAAATTTAAATTGAAGTTTGAAGCTACCTTGATGATTTTTGTAACATTTTCGCAAAGACACTATCAAAAATTATATTTATAGTCCTCTCTCCATTAACCTTCTTTGAATATGTTGAGTCTATTTATGCTTTGACTTACAAATATTTGATTCAATGATGTAAAAAAAAAAAAACTAGTATTGTTTTGCAATGTTAGGAATTTAGTTGAAAACCTTGTTACACTTGGTCACACAAGCTCTTTCCCCTTGGTATGATATCTCATCAAGTTGGGACCCAAGAGTGATTATAAACGTGTTTTGTGATGTTCTTTGTATCTTCCATAATCATTTTTACATACATCCTCCAAAAAAAGGTCAAGGTAATGTCACACAAGGGATCCAAAAGAGTGATGGATTCCTCTCTTCAAGCAATTTCATGACTGGCACATATTTCATTAAATTGTTAATGACAAATAACACCACATTCTGTATACCCACCTTGAATACAACATCCTCCAAAATTAAGCTCAAATATTTTTCATCCTTTACATTTTTAGAGGTATCAACTACTTCAAGAAAAATCTCACCATTTGATGCTACCAAAACATTGATAAAGGTGTGGATCCTTTTAGTGGTGCATCCAAAGTTTTATCATTGTCTCTTTTGTTCTTCCAAAATTGACTTTGCATTTGCAATAACCTAGAGCAAATTCCCACTTTAAGTCTCTTGTAGAGGGCACCATGTACCCTTTCCCTATAATTGTCAATTTCATCATCAAATTCTCCTACTACAAGCTCTTTACCACATTGAAGGGAATATTGTTGTAAAAATAGAAATTTGTGTGCACCTTATTTGTTACCTAGTGCACCTCCTTGTTCTACTATGTACCTTGCAATGGATGTTATGGTCCAACTACATCTAAGTACAAACAACTCTGTGATTCAACTCTACTCTAATTGGATGAGGTGGATGAGCTCCTCTATAAATGGACCATAACTAGAGGTAAAATTTCCTACTATATGTACCAAAGGGAAGTCATCACAAATGGCCACCTATCCTAATTTCAATAGAACATTGATTAGCGCTAGTGTTATATCATCAACCAAGTTGAGTGACAATCTATTTCAATAAATCAATATTCATGAAATATTTTTGCCACTAGAAGGTAAACTATAAAAATATCAATTGATAGATATTTACATGCCCCTTATCTATTTCCTAGTGCACCTCCTTATTCTACCTTGTACCATGCAATGAATGTTGTTCTCCAAGTACAATCTAGGTACAAAAAGCCATGTGATCAGACTCTACCCTAATTGGATGAGATGGATGAGCCTTAATGTATGAACTACAACTAAAATCACAACATCTACCATATCTACCTATGTTTGTGCTAGTATGTCAAGATTAATAGTTGTTGCTATGGTGACTTGTGTCCTCATCCTCTCTAGTTTCTTCTCATCTAACAATGCAAGGACTACCTACATCTCTCTTTTTCCTCTTTGGTGGCTTGTTCACATGGTTTGGTGGTGAGACAAAGAATGCATGTAATATGGTACTTGAGGGTCAAAGCAGTTGATCCCTCCAGTAAGCTTCTTTGAACACAAGAGGAAAATCACACTCCCCAATACTGGTCCCCTTACAAAATATTTTCAAGCAAGGTGTTAGTTTCCCACATGATGGTGTCCACTAGTTGATGTTGAACCTAATGTGAAGTTGAATGCCATCATATCTAACTTGTAGCAAGTTTAAATACTAAAAATTAGAAAATTGAATATGAAAATCTAATATTTAAAATATATTACAAATGTAATATGGTAATTGAATAGCAATGACATTAATTAATTTTACTATAATAATATTTTTTACTCTAGAATGTAAAACCATTTGTTTAAATAAATCAGAATTTCATTCAAAAGATGGCATAAATCAGCAATAAAATTTCCATATATCAAATTCATTGCATATAAAATTATATATAATGTTTACAAATTTATTATTTATATGCTAGAACTAATTTATATGCTAGGAGAAAAGAAAAAAAAAAGAACTTACTTGAAAACGCAAAATTCTTCAAATTCAGATAAAATTTCCATATATCAAATTCATTGCATATAAAATTATATATAATGTTTACAAATTTATTATTTATATGCTAGAACTAATTTATATGCTAGAAGAAAAGAAAAAAGAAAAAAACTTACTTGAAAACGCAAAATTCTTCAAATTCAGATTAAACTCCTTCCAAATTACTCTCAAGGATGCTCAAATATTGTGTGGGATTCAAATATGAGCTTGTAGACTTATAGAAGAAAAAAATGTTCTTTTTGAAGGTACATTTGGATGCCTACCACACATGGCCAAGTATTCTACTCAAACTTGACTCATTGAAAACTTGACCTCAACAACCTATGAGTTTGCGTGAGAAAAAAATACTTCGCAAGTTTGTGAACTATATTATTAGGAACCAACTACTTATCTTATATCTTGCATGCTTCTCCAAAAGAAACTTCACAGACCTCACCACCAACTGAAGATTTGATTTTAATGTTCAGACAAGTTAACTTTGAATAGATAAATTACTCTTTACAAGTGTTGACAAGTCCAAAGCAAGCAACTCAAATTAATTCTCTCTCCTTATGTATGAAAGGATCTCATTTAATACCGGTAACAGCATTCTATTGTAAGAAGCAGTCATAACGTTCCCTATCACTCAGATTGCTTTAGCGATCCTTGCTCCTGGTCTTCATGTCCTTGTGTGCAAAATATGTATTCATATCAACCATACAAAGTCCCACAACCAAAGAAAAATAGAGCGTCAATTTTCTTTCATTAGTATTCATACACACCACATCAAGCACTAATTAAATTTGAAATTAGCACATACCGGGTTTCAAAAAGATCTTTGCAATATCCACAACCACGACCCTAAGCCCGCCTACAACCTTGTTGTTCATGTTGGATCTCAACCGCCCCCGCAATTTGCATTTCAACTTATTAGCTCGTGGCACACAAATTGGCGAACGCCATGTGTTATTTAAATTTCTCAAAGTTCTCTACTAGACACAGGCAATATAGTGCTAAATTGGCCTTAAGGCTCACAACGGACGGGCAAATAAATCCAAAAAATGCATGCAAAATGGCCTGTGACAGCCCATGAATATCACCTTGTATTGAGCTAAACCATCAAACTTAATCGAATGGCACCAAGTGAACAACAGGGAACGGGAAGCTACTGGGCAGTCGCACTCTCTGCTATGAAAGGTACTACCAACTGGCCGGTTTCTTTGTGAGCATGCAGTTTAAAATGCATTCCGCTCAGACCTAAATAACGACATCGCTCAATTAACCAAAAGCAATCTATAATCCTCGCCACCTTAGCCTTCTTATGCACAGGTGCAAATTTTCCCATCATGCCAGAACACACTTTTATGCATCAACATGCTCTATGTATGGAGTTTGGACCAATAAAAATAGTACGTGACATATGACCTCTGGTCCTTAAGAGGACTAACAGTGTCTACCACACCATCGTGGATGACGTGTTAAGTAACTGAGCTAACAGTGTCTAACAGTGTCTACCACCAAAGAAAAGTGGGTTGGTTACCATCCATTACCACACTCCACATCGGAGAGGTGAATCCACTGAGTGGTTTGCTAGAAACGTGGAATTGCCTACGTCCAGTTAATACTCATTACGCAGTTAAAGTCTTTTGATCCAGCTCAGTCACTTTTCAAGCCCACGGGTCTTTATCGTCTTGGTTCATGCTGCTCAATGCTTATATAATTAAAATGGGGAAACATTAATATGATTATAGTTGAATGTCCACGAAAGGTGCTGGAAACGTAGAATTACTTATGTTCAATTAATACTTATTATACGGCTAAGTCTTAAGACCCGTCTCGGTCACTTTTCAAAATTTTATCGTATTGGTTTATGGCGTAAAACAGGGAAACATTGAGATGGTCATAATTGAATGATAACGAAAGATGTTAGAAATGTGGTATTTTCTATATTATCAATTAATATTCATCATTATGCAGTTAAGATTCATTTTAATTATTTTTCAAGTTAATAAGTTTTTCTCGTATTGGTCTGGGAAATAAAATAAGCCACATCTAAATCAAAGATGGGTTGGTCCTATAGGGGTCAATAGTTCAATGGTAGAGCACTCCAACAGCAAATGGAATGGTCCTAGGTTCGAGTCTGAGTTCATCTATGAAAAGCTCAACATGATATCAAAGCCATGCCAAACTAAGAGCCCCAAGCATTCTATAGAGTGACTTAAGAGGGGTGTTGGAAATAAGCCACACCCGAACCAAAGATGGGCAGGTCTTATAAGGGTCAATAGCTCAATAGTAGAGTACTTCAATAGGCAAATGGAAGGTCTTAGGTCAAGTCCTAGCTAGACCATGAAAAACACAACATTAATATGAAAAAAGTGTTAGAAATGTAGTATTTTCTATATGATCAATTATCTTAAAATTTTAAGATTCATTTTAATTATTTTCAAGTTTACAGTTTTTTTATCGTATCGGTCTATATACAACTAAAATGGGAAAGAAAATAAGCCACATCCAAATCAAAGATGGGCTGGTCCTATAGGGATCAATAATTCAATGGTAGAGCACTCCAACAGCAAATGGAATGGTCCTAGGTTTGAGTCTGAGTTGGTCTATGAAAAGCTCAACATGATATCAAAGCCATGCCAAACTAAGAGCCCCAAGCATTCTATAGAGTGACTTAAGAGGGGTGTTGGAAATAAGCCACACACGAACCAAAGATGGGTAGGTCTTATAAGGGTCAATAGCTTAGTAGTAGAGTACTTCAACAAGCAAATGGAAGGTCATAGGTTGAGTCCTAGCTAGACCATGAAAAACTCAACAACAATAATATGAAAAAAGGTATTAGAAATGTGGTATTTTCTATATGATCAATTATTTTAAATTTGTAAGATTCATTTTAATTATTTTCAAGTTTATAGTTTTTTATCGTATTGGTCTATAATGTTCAATGTCTGTAAAATTAAAATGGGAAAGAAAATAAGCCACATCCAAATCAAAGATGGGTTGGTCCTATAGGGGTCAATAGTTTAGTGGTAGTGCACTCCAACAGCAAATGGAATGGTTCTAGGTTCGAGTCCTAGTTGGTCAATGAAAAGTTCAACATGATATCAAAGTCATGCCAAAATAAGAGCCCCAAGCATTCTATAGAGTGACTTAAGAGGCGTGTTGGAAATAAGCCACGCCCAAACCAAAGATGGGTAGGTCTTATAAGGGTCAATAGCTCAGTAGTAGAGTACTTCAACAGGCAAATGGAAGGTCCTATGTCGAGTCCTAGCTAGACCATGAAAAACTCAACAACATTAATATGAAAAAAGGTTCTAGTTCAATTGATTGAGCACAATTGGTGAGGGTGATATAAGGGATTAGGGTAGGATCATGACCCAAATGACTTTGATACAGTGGATACTCCTTGATCCTCCACTCTCAACTGAAGAAAATAAATTTATGGATAATAAAAAATTTTGAATGTGACCTCAATTAACAATTTTAAAAAAATAGATACCCTTTAATCTTTGATACTTAACTGAAGAAAATAAATCTATAGATGATATAAAATTTCGAATGACAACACAATTACCAAATTTGAATGAAAGCACAATTAACAAAACAACAAGACCATTCCGAATTCCATAGACATACTAAAATCAGTCGTACATAAAACTTAAGTGGACCAAACCTTATATAATTTTGAAAGACAAATGAACCAAGACTTAAAACAAGGCACCACTAAAAAAACCGCATTGAAACTCTCCTGAATTAAAATCAAGAGTAAATGAAGCCTTCCACACATAGGTTATATCCAACCCTTTGGCAGATCATGCAAACGGGATATCAAAACAGAGGAAAAGAATTCAGAACGTGTTATGCAAGCAACAAAAAGGACCTAGCAGACTTTTCCACTTAGCAAGCAATATGGTCTGAGTTAATTTCGACAGGATATCATAAAAGAAAAAGAAATCAGGATGTGTTATGCAAGCAGCAACAAGATCTTGCAGACTTATCCACTTAGCAAGCAATATAGTCTGAGTTAATTCTATCTGCCCGTGTTGGAATGTTTAATTTCTCCTACTGTTTTGATTATTATTTAATTGTAATTAAGAAAAGTCTAAAACTGATTTTAGAATGTTACTATCAGAAAGTTTTTATTATAATATGTTGATTACATATTTAGAATATTCTTTATATTCTAAAAGATCTCTATATTATATGGGAGATGTAAACAATTCTCTCATCAAACTGAATAAAAATTTATCCTTTGTACTAAAGCACAATGTCTATGATTACTCTATCCACTAACAACCCGAACATTGCCAAAGATCCAGCTTTCACTCCAATGTTCATATTTTCTGAAAGTGAGAACCTAGGTCCTCTCCATTCTAAAAAAAATACTTCTATAATAAAATTCACCATCTGTTCACTTCCTTTTTTTAATACAAAACGAACCTCTTACTTGAATTTGATGATAAAATTATTAAGGCAAAATGCATCCTGACACGTTGAAATTCTGCTAATCATCCAATGATAAGTAGAATCCACCATACGAATGTATTGCATATTTTTGTTTGCAACTCAAAAATCTGGGCCTCACATTCTCTTAAATCGATTTCCTGGAATTCTTTCCTGTTGAACATAAATTAAAGTTAAACAACAATTGATTTTAATTAAACGTAGTAATTCTTGATATCTTAGTCCTCCATGGTTCATTGTCGGGCAATTACTTTCAATGTGTCCCCATTTTCCTTAATGTCCTCCTTGATCTCCTTTATCTCCGACTCTAGTACAAGAAGCTTGTCCTGGGTGGCGTGAATATCTCACAGCATTCTGAAAAATTTCTGATACTCTTTTCCATTGTTTGCCCCAACTCCTTCGGAGCTTCAATCACTCCCCTTAGCACCAAGTTGCCTTTCTCCTTATATTTGAATTTGGGAACTAAGTATCTTTCAATTATATTTGAATGGTGTTGCTTCCACCATATTAATGTATAATAATTTTAAAAGTACCATGCATGTCTAGTATAGATGGATGCTAGCAACATTAGTGTAATCTACGGGGTGGAGAATGGTTGTATACCTTTGTTAGAAAAATGTGATAATGTTGGCAGATAGAAATTGCTTGTACTATTTATGAAATGTCAAGCACGATCATGATATTTAAAATTAGAGAATATAAGATAGTAATGCAATCTTTTAGATGGTGAGACATGAAATTATAGTTGTGTTTGTGGGATGTACACATGTTTTATTATAATATATAGGCAGTATATATGAAAAGTTTTGTGCTTATAACAATTTATTTATGTACTCTCCCACGAGGGATCTCTGATAATTTTTAAATAGTTTTTAGAAGGGTTTATCAAGTTGAACTTTGATAACCTGCTTCAAGAGGGAATTTGAGTTTGGACGGTATTAGATACATGTGCTTAGTCTTAGTTATAGGATGACATTCTAACCAATTTCTATGCAACAACATCGAGAGAAAGTATTATGAAAAATCATACACAACACATAATGTATTTATTTTTCTTATCTTAATGTTTCTGATCTCTTTTAGATCCAAAGGTCAATTTCAAGATATACATTTTTGTGATTGAACCTAGACTAAAACTAATTGTATTCATGGCATGAATCAACCTATAGTATATATAAGTTAGTCAAAAAATCCATTAAGGATATGAGCAACCCAAGTATAACTCAATCCACATAAGGGTTTTATGTTAATCCTAGATGAAAAAATGAAATCTCTTGTCCAAAGGCTAATACTAGAGTATTCCTAATGAACCAATGACTATGTTTAATAGTGGAAATGCAACGTTCCAAGTTGGATAGAGATAAAAGCATTGGTCATTTTCTACACAACCTCAATTTTAAAACATGTGGGTTTCGTCTAGACAAAACACAAATTGTCAACATGCTTTTTTGAGGGAATAAAACCATCAAAATAGCCAATCAAAGTGTTATATGCAAACCACTAACATGAATGAATAAATGCAAGCTTATCTAACACTACATAAAACATAGTTCAAGTTGAGGATCATTACCTTGTGGAAAATCTTAAATAAAATAGCATTTTTTTGGGCACCATGATCACCAACTCTAGCATTTACAATCGACACAACTTGAATTATTTTGATGTTGTATTGGTCATTATAAGATTAGGCATGCTACTTAAAGGTCCAAATGGACATACTTAGCATAATATATGTACACTAAATATGAGGAACATAAAAAACCTTGTGTTGATCTATGCAAACATAATATGACAAGTAGGAAATACTATAAATGCAAGGAATATAAAACCCCTTTGTTGATCTATGGTACATGATGTGACAAGTAAAAAAAATAATAAAAAATCTAAAAATTTCCATACTTTCTCCTTAGAAGTAAGCCCTGAATTGTAATTTTTTTTTAAATTTAAGCTTTGAAATGCTTGTAGACATAATAAAATTTCCACAATGGCTTAAATATTGATATCAAAAATGTTATAGGTTAACCCATTTCCAATTATAGTGATGAGAAAAATCACGTTTATGTTTCCAACAATTAATTTTTGACTTATCAAGATCTCTTTTTGATGAATAAGGTCTTTATTAAAGTTTAAGAACTAAAAATATAATAATACAATTGTAAGAGAGGGGGACCAACCACGTCAAGGCTCCAGGTCATAGAGAGTCGAGAGCGGAGGGATGTCCTAACTTACCTCACTCTAAAAGATGTTTTGAGACAAGAATCGAGAATGATGACAACTATAATGTACTTCAATCACTTTGCAGATCCCGAACTTAGGTTTGGGCTAGGCGAGCTCGTTTTTAGAGTCGGTACTGTGCCTCAAACTGCTCTCTGTCCGAGGATGACAGCACAGTTTTGGGATGACAATGTAACACCCCTCCATTTTGCTCTTTGATCGAACAGTGTTCTTCTATGATATGTTTTATTTCTGTTGCATTGTGACTATGGAACTTGGTTATTTTAACCACTATTTGTTAAGCGATGTAAACATTATGTTTTGATGTGATGGTACTTTATTCAGATGTTATTATTATTTCATGTTATGGATTAAATTAGCATGTATGTGAATTACTGATGCTTTATGTTTGGATTATATCATTGATGATTAGATGTGTCGGTTAGTGATATTGTATTGGTGAAGGGGACGGGATCACATCACTCGCATGCGAGTGCCCTGGGATTCCGCGATTTCCTCTTCACGGTGTGTTTTAATATATTATATGCATGTTTCGACACTCGTATTGTGGGCAGGATGCAGGTACAAGACATCGACTCCACCTGGTTTCACAGGTCTGAGTGTGTCCCTTGACCAACTGTATCGATTGGGAGATAGTAACTAGGTTTTCTGTGTCAACCATCACCCTAGTTATTGTGTGTCATCGAGTTTGTAGTCGGGCTCAGTTATTTTATGTTGTAGTTTCCTCCTTGGCTTTGTATTTAAAATTGCAAGTTAAAAGTGATTAAATGGCTTTTGAAATTTATAAATGATTATTGTTTTGTCTTATTGAAATGTTGGGAAATTAGTGATTAATTAATTAATTTAATTTAATTAATAAAATAATCTAATTTTGAATTAGATTTATTTTATTGACTAATTAAATTAATAGTGATAAATTAAACCAATTTGGTTGGGTTGGCACCTTTAGATTTTTGGATTAAGTCAAAAATTAGAATTATGCTTTATATTTTACTTTTAGAAATAAAAGATTGAAAAGAATTTTATTTGTGAATTGTTAAAATCATTTGGTTAAAGAAAATTTAAATTGTCATTTGGGTTGTAATGAATTTTATTTAAAGAATATTTTTGCAAAATGCATTTGGAAAATGAAATTGTTTTATTAAATCTCAAAAAAATAAAAATATCTAAATTAGCAATAAATGTTGGTGGGTGGATTCAAAGTTAGGGGTTTGACAAATTTGGAGAGGATGGCATAAGGTAAGTGTGGTTTTATTTTTGAATGGGAATTGGAAAAAAATTGGGAGAGCAAACTTGCATGGAAATTCTGGGAAGAAATTGAAAAGAGAAGATTGAGGATTTGGGTGAAGCTAAATTGGAAAAGAAAAGGGAAAACCTCCATTGAAGAACTTCAAGCTTGGAGAGAACACAAGGTTCTTACTTGTTTATCTTAATTTCATTTTGATAGAAAATTTAAATTTGTTCATATTCCTTGAAAGATTTAATCTCTTTGTAAAACCCATCTTAGATTGTGTTTAAAAATAAATAAAAATTTTGAAATAAACTCTTGTGATTACAATGAGAAAACCCATGCCAAAATCTTATTTTAAATTTGAAAACATGAACAAAAGAGGGTTCCTATTGTGTTTGAAATCAAAATTGTGCTTGCAAATTTAAATCTGTTGGATATTTTGTTTATGAAGAAAATTTCCTCAATTTAACTGATTTTTTTAGCAAATTAAACATATATATATATATATAATATATTGCATACATATATTTGATAAAATATATATATATCCATATACATATAAATATATATATATGTTTTTATGTTTCAATTATTGACTGGTAAAAAAAAAAGAGAAAAATGAAACCTTGGTTCAGATTTTTATTTTTTGCGTCTGGTTTTTACCAGAAACGTGTTTTTTAGCGAAAATTGTTTTTTTTATAAAAAATTTTAGGAGGTTTGTTGGGGGTTCGGCCCCCATGGGCATCCCCATCACTGGGGAGCGTTGCCTGTGAAGGCAGCGTTCGCGCTGCACTCACAGGCCGCAGCCCCCAGTAATGGCGGCCGCGCCCCTGTGCATACAGGGCCGCGCCCAGCTTAGGGTTCGACCGAGTGTTTTTGGCGTTTGACCTTTTTTTTTTATAGTTTATATATATTATATAATATAATTTATATATATTTATATATTATATTATATATATAATATAAAATATGTTAATTATTTAGTTTTATTTTAATATTATTTTTATTATTTTTTTATATTTAAAATATAATATAATATTCATATTATATTATATTTTGAAATATGTGGGTTACTATTTAGCATTTAATATATGATTAAATATTATTTAAATATTTAAATATCATTATTAAAATGATAGTTTACAAGAGTAAATGAGAAAATGATTGGGAATAAAATATTTAATTTATTTCAAAAAATTGTTTTGTTTATAAAATGTTGTTATATTTGGAAAATTGAGTTATTTAAAAACCTTAGCTATGATCGAGAACTTCAAATAAAACAATAGGTAAGCATTTTATTTCGAACAAGGTTATGCATTTTGATTGACTACTTCATTATGTCTTTCTTTGGATTGGGTTTAGGAAACCCGAATATTAGTTAATTTAGGTGCCTAAGATGTTTTCTAATGATGTTTTGTTTATTCTCGATGCTAGACAATTAAGTCATTTGTTTCTTTCTAAGACCTACTTTGGGGTTGTCTTATCAAAAGTATGGGTTGTCAGTATGTTAGTCAACCGTGTGTTTTTGCTTTGGGTTGTACTCGCGGATGTAGTGGGGTGTTACCCAGTTATCGTGGACAGGTTAGGTGATAGGTTATGGTTCCCCGAGTACTACGATCGGGTTGTGTAACCTTATGTGTTAAGGTTGGATTTGGCTTTTAGTTTTGTGCATCTTGTCTACCCTTAGATTGGGGGTTTTGTATCCTAGTGTTGTCAGTAGGAGAGTGGCCCTCTGTGGGGGTCCGACGCCCAAAGTGGTGTCAGGGTAACTCACCTAGGGTTTAATCAACTGATAATTTAAAAGAATTAATGGGGAACTTCACACTAATAAAGTTAAAGAATGCCTCTCTCATGGAACATGCATTGTTAAGACTCGAGATGAGATGGGACGCATAGTTTTGCATGAGGGTCCGGCGTCGGTAGAGGCTAGCTAGGGTAACCCATGATGGGGGTCCGGTAGCCTAGGAAGGTTGAGCTAGGATAACTCATGGCAATTTATGTATGACATTCTTCCTACATCAACAGTGATTCAGTTATTTTGTGTTGTACAATAGTGTACTTGTCCTATGTAACCCAGAAGCAATGTATTGTCTTGTGAGTTTTTGTACTATGTTAAGTGATGTTGTTTCGTATTTGAGTCGGTTCAGTTATGTTTAGCCCTTGTCTAGAGGTAGTTGGTCTTGACCAGAAATCCTTGTTACTATCTCCTAGCACGGGGGGTGAGCCTTTGGGTTTCACTTGGTTGGGTGGAACGTGCACCTTACACCGTTGGCTTTGATCGTGACCTTGTGGACGAGACTTTCATGTTGGGGAGCTCGTTGATTCTTGTTACTCTTCTAGTTCTTTCATTCCAGCTATTCTTGTATTTCATTACCCCTCACTTGTATCGAGGTGGAAATTGTAATATTTTATCATGTTATTTGATCTACCTCATTCGGGGAATGAGTGTTGTAATTATATTGTAAACAATCGTTATTGGATATCATGTTGTATCTTTTAGTCTTTGATGTAATTATCCTGTATGGAATGTATGTACTTTAATTCCTTAATTGAATGATGCTATGTTTTCATTCCTTGGTTGTTTTATTCGGGTTTAAGTAATCTTTGTCTCGTAGCCTTAGGGGATGTTTGCAAAGTATAGTGAACTTGTATGTTATTGTTCTTTTAAAAAAAAAAAAAAAAAAATTGTTGCATTTGGTTAGTGAATTGCAACTTCCCCTAGGGTTGCGTGGCGGGGCATTACAGATAGCGTGGCGCACTAGCGTCTCTCGAGCGCGTTGGCGTTCGTACAGTCAAAAACAGTGAACACAATACAAACTACCGAAAAAAAAACTGACAGCCTAGCTAATGGACTTTAATGAAAACAACAAGATGATAAAATACATAAAGTAAATATGTAAATAGTGGAGCAAATAGATAAAGACTAATGTTATAAAAACCAACTCACAGAAGCACTAGTTTGCCAGCTAGCTCCACGCATACTTTTACCTGCACACAAGCAAGAAGGGGAAAATTGTTGGGGTTGTATAGGGTCCTGCCTCAATCAGACCGTCGTTTTGGTGTTTCCATCTCCACAAACAACTAGATAGCAACGAGATAGAAATATGCGATAAAGAGGTAAAGAAAGTAGAAGTTGCAATAAACACTACAAAATAGTAAAGTGCTACTCAACCAACTCACAAAGGAGAGGAGCGAAATGTTACCACCTCCACCCAAAAGCTCACTAGCCAATGGAGGAGAATGTGGACTTGGCAAGGTCACCACAACCTCAACTGTGATGAAGGGAGGTCTCACAAGACTCCAATCCCATGCTGCTATAGCTTGCTTCACACTTGCTATGTGGAGTTGATGGAGTGTTGCTGCTACAATGGAGTGTTGAAATGTTGTTTGAGAGTGAAGAGAATGATGGATAATGCTAAGAGATGGCTTGAGAATGTGTATAGAAACTGCAAGAGATTGCGAAGAGATAGAATGAATGAAAAAAGAGTATTTTTGAAGGAGAAGTGGGAAGAATCTTCCATTTTTGGGGTCGGTTGGTCGAAGAGGGGCATTACAAATCGACCCCAATCGGAAGTGTAACGCCTTTGCAAACTTCAGACGCGGGAATCTGTCAAGGACGGCAACACGTCGCGTGACCATCTGCGTGCCGCGTGTGCATCCCTAATAGAAATTCTCTCACCAACACAACAAACAGATGCCAAGTGTCCAAGGAAGGCAGTTGGGTGATGTGGAATTTTCCCTCCAAATTTGATTTTCTAAGGTGAGGTTGTGTAAAAGGGGAATTTGCGTAAGGGGTGCAAATTTGCTCCTACACAAAAATATTCACAAAAAGGTGGGTGATAAAAAGGCACAACATTAAAGTCTATGTGGGATGAATTCCAAAACAAAAGATAGAAATTGTTTAAATGGGATCAAATCCGAAAACTAATAAATGTAAAAAGCCACTAAGTTGCAAGAGCACCACTAGCAAGAGGGGGACCACAATCATCTAGTTTATCCCAAACATCAATAAGGATGGGACCATCACCAATAGCCCCCAACCAATGAGAGCACCCTCCTCATAGTCTCCATCTACAAATTTCTAAGCACAAGCAAAAGAAATATCCAACTCTAGGCAAGAAGACTTTCCAAAATATAGCTAGCTAAGAGCACCATGCCCATGAGAAGGGGTAGAAGACAAGCAAGAAGGCCAGGACCAACTATAGGATTCATGGTCCCTAGATTCTTGAGGATAAGATCCTTGAAACTAGTATCCTCAAACTCTTTCGGTAGATTGACTAAGACCATGCCTACGTCCACAAGGTGGGGGAGAGGCGAGAGTTGAAACTTTGGTAATTGTGCAAGGGGCATCACCCCAATGATCTAAAATCTCTTGCAAATGTGCAACTTCAAGTCTAACCTTGTGAGCTTGTACCTAGTTAGGCATAAGCACATTAGAAAAAATCATAGTTTTAGTGTATAGAGAAAAGTGAACATCAATCAAACAACCTGAAAAGAGAGATGAATTTCTATCTTTCCAAATACTAAAAAGCAATTCTACCTTGAAAGCATGCCAAATATAGATAATTTTAAATAAGAGAAAGGGCTAATATCTCTTCAAAACCATATGCCATGAGAAGGGTTCAAGATTAAAAGCGCTTGAAGAAATCATGTATCCAAAATCAAGCTTCTTGAGCTCAAATGCAAACCAAAAAAGATGCTTTAGAGTCTCGAACTACCTAGATAAAGATAGTAGGGGTTGAGAACTCCTATATAAGACAAAAGAGAGCCAAGTGGAAAACCTTGTTATAGAATGCACCATACAAAATGAGACAACTTAGGCTCAAGAATGGCTGCCCAAGAAATCTAGAACCACTAATGCCAAGTGTTAGGAGAAGTCCAGAGGCGCTAATAGTGGTTTAACTAACCCACCATTGGTAAATGAGGTAAAAGTCATAAGTATCCCTTGTGGGGTTTGTAATTACAAAATGGTGTTTTAGGATATATTTCCAATATTTCTACTAGGAAATAAGAAACCCAAGACATTTTTTGTGAATCAAGGAGGGATGGCATCACTAACAACCTAGAAGGTCTCTTAATCCTAATTGGGTGGTTAGAATATTAATTTGGCCTCAAGCCATGATAAGAAATTCTTGGCAGCTCTATTAAGGAGATATGATAGAATTTTGATTTCTCTATCTAAGAATTTCATAGCATGAAGCCAAGGGGGTCTAAAAAGAAGATAGTATTAATTGGATAGAACTAGAGACCACTAAATAGATTTATGATTAACTAAGAGGCTAGTGCATAAGTCATTTCCATCCCTAAGAAGTTAAGGTTTGATGGGTTCTTAGGCCTTACAGATGCTCCTAATAATAAATATACCTTGTATCAAGCTCCCTCAGGTGAGGAGAGTATAGAATACAAATCCTTTCCAAGTTAGTTGCCCAACAAACACTCTTTAATGCCTAGACTTGAGAATTTTTCAAAAAGTGTTCACTTCCAAAGCCCTGATCATACACTTAACACAGAGATCAATGCCTTGATGATAAATTGAGAGTAATCCAAAAGCACCAATATCATTCAAGGGATACAACAAAATTTCCAAGCAACACGATGAAATCCTTTTTTCTCATAAGTAGAGGCCCAAATAAACTTCTTAAGCATCTTCTCAATTTTTAAATAAGAAACCTTATAAGGACCCAATGAGAGTAATAACCATGAGTACAACAACCATAAAAAATTTAAAGAAAACATGGATTTTTCAGCCAAAGAAAAGGAGCTTAGTGATCTAATAGCTCAACTTTTTTCAATTCTATCAATGATAGTTTTTCATAAGATAGGAGGCAAGAAATGAAAAGTAAAGGGAATGCTTAGAAATAAAAAAACTTCCCCATTATCAATCCATTACCAATCGAAAGAGTTTATCCAACCAAGTTTAGGAAGAAAGGATTACCTATAGCATCAAGTCCTTTTCCATTAAATAGTCAATACATAAGCTTGGTAGAATATATCAAGACAAAGAAAAGTTTATTTAACATTATTCTTGTACTCAAGAAGAGTGAGAAATGAATCATCAACAAAATGATAATTGACCAACTTGTTAGTCAAATGGGCAAGGAATTACTCATAACAAGATTTTGGGAGACTATATTGACCAAATGATAATCAAGGACTTCAACAACAAACACATAAAGTGTAGGAGCTAAAGGGAAACCCTATCAAATACATTGGTAAAGCCCAAAATGCTTGAATTGCTTTTCATTGATGGGGATACAAGCCAAGGAATTGATGAAAAGCATTTGAATGAAATGAATAAAATGAGTCCCAAAGCCTACTGCCTAAAACGTGACAAGAATGAAGATCATTCAATGCGGTTGTAAGCCTTGGCAAAATTAATGTTGATAAACATTGTAGGTTATTGAAAATGTTGGGTCCATTCCATCCCTTGCCAAACAACAATAATATTATCGAGAATGTACCATGACTTGATAAAGGCATACTACTTGAGAGAAACAACTAGGGAAGTAGTGGCCCCAAATTGAAAGAAAGATCTTTGGAAATAATCTTGTAGGGGAAATTCAACAAGGTGATAGACTATTGATTGTGAACTTTATCTAGATCGTTATCTTTAGGTATGAAGCTAATGTTTCTTTTAATCTCATGGAAAGCTTTTAGCCAGACTTTGTGAAGGTCTTCACCCATATTGTCCCAATTGTTTTTATAAAACTCACATGGGAATTCATCCAAGCCAAGGGCTTTGTCATTGAACATAAAGAAGAAAACCTCACAAAAATCTTTCTTAGTGAGACACTGATCACAAACAATGAGTTACAATAATGATTATATTTAGTTGATTTTTAACTATGTTATAGTGGTCACCACAACCTCCAAATTATAAATAATAATAAATAAGATACAATATAAAAAGAATGTAATTCTATGTCACTTCAAAGTAATTTAGAATTAATAATTAGTCATATATTATAAATTTAATTATATAAAATAAATAAAATTTGTCAATTAGAAGTATATTAAGAGATAATATATGAACTAATTAATTTAAAATAATAATATAAAATTAGTAAATAACCTACTTATACAAAGGTTAAAATTGACCCAAAAAATCCCTCATATATACAAATTATAAACTTGAGCTAAATTTTAGATCAATAGAAGCAAAAATCATGATTAATCATAAAAAATGGAAATTGTCAGTTTGTTGATTTATACCCCCAATAAATTGCATTTTTTAGAAAAATCATTGATTCTGATTTTCAAAGAGCTTTTGGCATGTAAACATGTTAAAATCTAGAAAAAATCAAGGAAAAAATCCATAGGGCAGCATGACTAAGGATTAAGGAAAATTCACAAGTAGAGTTTCATAAAAATAATGCTACCACAATTTTTCGGGGTTGTTGGCCCTCCGTGGAATTGTGGTTCCCATTATGGTTGTGCAAATCATAGGGGCCTATGGCTCATGGGGCCAAGCCCCTTTGTGGCAAGGTGCATGTGACAGGGTGTCAACCATATCCGCCACACCCTAATATCTTTTATCTTTTTTATACTTCAATTTTTAATTTTATTTATTTACTTTTTTTAATTTATATTCAAATAATAATATAATAATCATAATAATTATTATTTTAAACAATGATTTCTCTCAATAATAATATAATAATTTTATCATTATATTATAAAATTGAAGAAAACCATTTTTAATCATATAATATTATTATATTATTATAATTATAATAATAATATAAAATAATTACAATTATAATAATAATAATAAAATAATTATAATTATAATAATAATTATATTATAAAATTGAGGAAAACCACTTTTAATCATATAATATTATTATATTATTATAATTATAATAATAATATAAAATAATTATAATTATAATAATATAATATAATTATTTGTTCTAAATTGCCCTTTTCCTCTTTACAATTCATCTCCTATTATAATTAAAATGGTGCACAGCCCTTTAATTTCAAGTTACACTTGAAGAGGAAAAAGAAAAGAACAAAAAAAACAACTAAAAACTACATCAAATACTAACAAGATGATGCCTACCTCAAAATTTAATTTTGTTCAGTTTCTTTTGTTTCCTGTAGCAACCCTGGAACTAAAACAAAGCTTATTTTAATGGATCTCTAACAAATCTTCTACTACTAGCTTTGCAAAAACAAAACCACAGTGAAGGAAAACAAGAACACATACAAACCATTCTTCTTCTGCAAAAATATTAATCTTATGCTGTTGCAAAGCACACAACAATCTTCTTAAATACTATTTCTGAATAATGTAGCACAAAACAACATCCCTAATTCCTGGATTCGTGGAACTTTTTTAGAATTACAGTCTTCCCCACTAACCACCACCCATAAATTCTTGACACACAATTATCTATATATTATAACACGTCATTGCTTGGAAGCTCATTAAAATTCTCATGGAGCGTGTATGTATCTTCTGTCATAAGACTAAAATTTCTAGATACAACCATGGCTCCTAAGGCTTCTCCTGTTCTTTCTACTTTCAAGAAATGCAATTATCACCATGCATCACTGTGTCTATCATCTAGCAGTATAATATTTCTTCATTTTCTACAGCATCTGCCAGCTTCCACCAAAATACATCCCCGGTTTTCGACTACCAAGAAATTGTGTTTCCAACTCGCGCCACTTACCAATTCTGCTATGCACTCTTTCACGTGCAAAAGAAGAAAAAATCCTTGATCAGTGAACCAGTTGCTCGTTATTAAAGGAATATTGTAGATTCCATCGAGATCAACTTCAGTATGAGTGTTCATAGCTGCCCACAGAAAGTACTACTGCCTAGACCAACCGTTTATATTTTCAGAGATCCACTAAAACCATCTAATACAAATAGACATTGATCTCTTTATGTTATGGAGGTAAAGACGTAGAAAACACACATGGAAAGGGGCGGATAATTTTTCTCTAATAACCAACCAGTCAACGGAAGCAACAATAGTAACTAAAAGATACTGTGCTCACCAGCCTCTCAAGGTAAGGGCTGTCAAACCAGATTAGTGTTATAAATTGTCCTTTCACTCTTTACTAACTATTGTCGAGAAATTCCGTTGTTGGTGGTTAAACCGCTCTTTTAAATAAATAAGACATGAGAAGTGTCAAATGCCTTGCATACGTGAGTAATTAAGTGCCACTTTTATCTGTACAAATTAGTCTTTCCACTTTCCATTTACACCTAAACGTTGAACTTGAGAATCTGAGATGCTCTGGAATCGTGGACACTTCTTAAAAGAAGTGAGCAGATAACAATTTCACATTCACAAACTTAGCAATAGTCATAAATTAGCAGAGAAGTGTTAGAAAGCTGGCAGTCTATCGTACTGTAAAATAACGGAAATTAATTGAATAGAAACTTTTAACGCCAATGGGACTGCATACTTCAATTATTAATTGATGCCAATTAATAATTAAAAAATTAATGAAGCGATCTCTTACAATATTCCGATTTGATGTTTTGGTAAGAAGTTAAATTTCACAAATAATTAGTCGTCTCCACTTCCAGTGACACAGGTGCATGGCTTATTTTATTGACGAGTTCTTTTCTATGGTTTTCAGAGGCTACGCTTCGGTTCCTTCACACCAAAACACAAGAACAGCGGAGACAGATTTTTCTCTCAAGTTTTTGTTACCTTCTATTCTCCTTCCCAAATCTAAATATTTGTAAGAAAAATCTCTAATCTACTAGCACTTACGATTTATCATTAAAGAACAACTAAAACTTGTTTTCCGATGACGACTCAACAGTAATTTGCAGACGTGAGATTTGTTTCAGACTCGTATCTCATGAAACATATCCGGCCAATACAATACAGTTTGTATGATGGCAAGTTAATACAGTGAAAACTACCTGGTATGATATTAGGGTGAGAGAGTAGGAAGAAGATGGTGTACCTGGGGCTGGAGAAATGAGAGAGCTTGCCAGTTTGAGAGAAGATAATGAGGCCCACTTGCGCATCGCACAACACGGACAGCTCCTGCGCTTTCTTCCTCAGCCCAGCTCGCCTTTTACAAAACGTGACCACTCTACTCTTCTTGTCCTGAATTATTTTCACTTCGATCCTTCCTCGCCCCATTTTTAACTTTTCCAGCGGACGCGATACTTTGCCCAGAATCACATAAACATAACAAGCTCGACAACACGACCATGGAAACATTGTATTTGCAGTTTTAAGGAGAGTGGAAGGACGACAAGGCAGTGGGTAGGTGCTCTTTCATAACGGAATTCAATCCTCTTCATAATCATCTCTCCGACAAAATTTGACATTTTTACCAGGAGGACATAAATAGCCATAAATAGACACGAACGATACATCTAACCATGAGAATTCAACGGTGAGGACATAAATATTAATAAATGTTGAGTTTCAAACGTGTAAGGTGCAGATTGCATCCATATAGGTAGCCCTGTGTTTACAGTCGCGCAGTGTTTTCTGGCGGGGAATTCGCGCAACTTCAGTCTATTCCTTAATAAATATTTGCCGACGACAAATAAATATGTCTGGTGAAACTGGGTCTCTCGTACACCAACATATGAGAGAGTTTTGTACGAGCAATTAATTTCTTCCTTGCTGCAAAAGGCAACGATAAGGAAAACAGTGCTGAAACCCGATCTTACGTCGGCGTGCTAATTCTTGAGGGGACATTCCTCCGTATGATGAGTTTTTCGCCTTCAATTGCAAACCAAATGTTTTAAAGGATGTGCACGGAAAAACTACATATCCTTAACAACTTTCTCTGTCTTTAATGAAGGATATTTTGTATGGATATTTTTATTGATGTATGTTTTTAGATCTTTTTATACCTATTTTCATATCTAATTTAGCATTTTGTTAGATTATGTTATTTTGTTTACAATATTTTTAATCTATTTATTTGAACATTATTTATTTTGAGTAGCATTTATGATTTTGTATTTTAGAAGTGATCAAGGGTATATTCTTTTTTTCTATTTGAAAACTTCATAATATTCAAAAGCAAATTATTTTAAATATGATTATTATTCATTAATATAATATCACAAAATTCAAATTATGTATCTATGGCTTGTATTTAAAGACATCACCTTAAGTCATTCTAACAATTAATGGATGATATTTAATTAAAATAACACATTTAAATGTTTGTCATAATGTTTACAAGTTTCATCAATCAACAAATTTGTTTGCATCAACATCTAACTTATTGCTTACTCTATGTTTTTATCATTGTTGACTCTATTATGAGATCCAATTGCTAATGTAAAAAAGTTGATCACTCTTCCCCCATTGTTATAGGCAATCTCAACAATACTTCTTAAGACCCCATGTTCTTTCTTATGTAAAAATACATCAAGAAAACCTCTTCTACAAATAACAAAGTGTTAGTGTATTTATTACCTTTGCATATACTTGGCTTACTTAAGCCTAGTTAGACATCCCATTGACCCTTTCTTAATATGGTGTCGATGATAGGTGTCTTGAGAGGTGTTGACTCACTTTCAACACCTGTTCCTTCATCTGTGGTAGGCAACTCACCACCACTCTACTCGTGAAGAGTCCTATCCTCATTTTGTAGATGTTGGTTGCCTATCTCCTTTTATTTATATACGCCTGTTTGTCAAATGTATTTGATCTACTATTATGTAGTTTGTGTGTTCATTGTGCTTGTTAATAATCTCTGAGTGTTGCAAGTTATCACATGGTATCAAAGTCATACAAGATTTTAGTAGGCCGTCGAGGTGAATTCAATTAATTGTATTTTTTGTTTGGATCGTTTGTGCATATTACTATCCACCGAGAGGCGTGTTGGCATTTGGAAGGCGTGATCAGAAATTGTGACCCTTGTAATACTTTGCAGCTTCGGCCATTAGTTGTTCCATGTTGAGAACTTGAAAACACCCAACCGAGTTTGGGAAGCTCTAGACAAACTATTTGGGAAAATAGATCAACTTAGAAGCCACAAGTTGGAAAATCAACTCTTAGGTCTTATCCTAGTAGTTTTTCAACCTTACAAGGCTTTTTCACTAAATTTAAATCTTTAAAGTTGCAATTAAAAGATTGTGGAATTGGCAACAAAGAGGATAAATTAATCATTTATGTACTTTCCAAGCTAGGTCCAAATCTTTTTGTGTTTGTATCAACCTTCTACTCTACTAAACAAGCTCTTGGAGCCTCATGGTCAATGCCTGCACTTGATAACTTTATTGTTGATCTCACAAGGGAGCAAGAAAAGTTAATTAAAATGGGCACTTTTAAGTCTTACTAAGCCTCAAGCCCTACTTGCGGGGAATGAAACACATCAAACTTTAAAAGGGGAGAAGAAGAACACTAAAAAGGATGAGGAAGTTAAAAAAGAAGGAAAATTTGACAACTCCAAAGATTCTTCTCAAAGTAAGAAGAAAGTTAAATGTTATTTTTGTAAAAAACTTGGACATGATGAACATCAATGCATGACGAAACAAATTGAGTCTCTACAACAAATTCTCAAAAAGAATAATATAGGGCTACCTAATTCTATCAAGGCATCTTCATCAACTCAATAAAATACTAACAAATAGAAATCATACGGCAAGGCCTTAGTTTCTACATCATCTTTATGTCCATCATCTCAATTATAGAATTTGATGCTTCACACCATATGGGTTCTTCACAGGTTATCTTTTCATCCATAGAGCCATCGAGTATGTCCACAATCACCTTAAGTGATGATACTCCAGCATTGGTAAAAGGGAGAGGGTATGTTGAAGTTGAAGGAGGAACATTTGCAAATGTTCTAAGTGTACCTTCACTATCAACTAATCCCCTTTCATTGTATCAAATAACTCATTTAGGTTCTAGGCATGAGAGTACACTTCTCTCCAAATTCAGTTCAGATAAGAGACTTGTAAAGTAACAATTGCTAGCAATAGGGGAGGAAAATCACCAATCTAGATTATATACCTTCTCCAATTTCACCATAGATATCTCTCCAAAAGCACTACTAACTCATTCAGATGAAGTTAGAAAATTATGGCATGAGAGGTTTGGTCATCTTAACTACCACTATCTTGAGTAACTATACCAATAGAATATGGTCAAGGGATTACCTAAGGTTAAATTTTCTAAAGGGCTTTGTGAAGGTTGTGCACTTGGCAAGCATCTAGAAGCAAAATTTGACAAGGCAAATCATGAAGGGCAACACAATTTTATAACTTGTTCACAGTGATGTTTCAGGGAATTTTCCCCATCCATCTTTTAAAAAGGCTAGATATGTTCTCACCTTTATTGATGATTTCTCATGTTTTACATGCGTCTACTTCCTTAGGCAAAAATCGGAAGTGTTTAAATATTTTCAAGATTTCAAAGCTCTAGCCAAAAATAATGAAGGAAAGTCATCAAGGTTCTTCAAAGTAGATAATGGGGGTGATTATTTCAACAACCCTTTTGAGTAGTTTTTGTATATCAAAGGGGATATATCTGCATCACACAATTCCATATACTCCTCAACAAAATGGTGTTTCATAATGGAAAATTAGATCTTTAAAAGAGATTGTTAATTGTATTATTCACTCTAAGGGCCTCGCACCATCATATTGGGCAAAAGAAATCAACTGTGCATGTTACATACATAATAGAGTTCCACATAAAGCCTTAAAGGGTATCACTCCCTTTGAAGCTTGGAAAGGATGGAAACCAATAGTTGATCATTTCAATGTTTTTGGCTCTTCCCATGGCACACATTCCAAAAGAACATCGCAAAGCTATGGATCCACAATCAAAACCTTGCATCTTTGTTGTATATCCAGATAGTGTAAAAGGCTATCACTTACTCCAGCCTACCACACGAGTTGTTTATTGAGAGAAGTGTTAAGTTTCAAGAAACATCTCTTGAAACTATATTTGAAACTTCTCAACATATTATGGAATCTCCAAATTTTGATTACAATACTGATGCTTTAGATCATTCTCAACAAATTTCTAGTGCAGTATCTTCTTCTTTTAGTTCTCACAGTGAGGATAGTGATGAGGGTTCATCTTCATCTAGTTCAGTTAATGCATTAGAAGTTGATATTTCCACACCAAACTCACCCACATCTCACACTCTACATAGGGCAGATATAGGGGTACATGATTTAGTGGATGATAGACAGATTCAGGTAGATTTTTAGGCCTGGGGGACATGCCTTCTTTACTTTTGTTTTTTATCAACAGATATTCAGAGAGGCATCAGGCATACCAGAGTGTGATATTTCTATGGATGAGGAAAATCATTCCTTGTTTAGAGATCACAGTTGGGATTTGACTTCACTTCCTAAGGGAAGGAAGATAGTTCGATGTAGATGGATATATCAAACTAAATATGTAGTAGATGGTTCAATTGATAAGTATAAAGCATGATTGGTTGTAAGAGGTTTTTCACAAGTTACAGGCATTGACTATACAAAAACCTTTGCACCAGTTGCTAAGATGACTTTCATTCAACTCACACTAGCTATAATCACATCACATGGATGGGGTGTACATCAAATGGATGTGAAGAGTGCATTTATTCATGGAGAGCTTGAGGAGGAAATCTACATTGAACAACCACTAGGGTTTTTTCAAGATTCATCCTTAGTTTGTAGACAGGAAATCTCTTTATGGCCTCATACAAGCCCCCAGAGCTTGGTATGCTAAGATGGATTCCTACTTCCTATCTTCAGGTTTTACTAGATGCCATTTCGATCCTAATGTGTATCTATTACGGTAGGATGATTCACTTTTGATACTAGTTCTATATGTTGATGATCTTTTGATTACTGGGAGTACTTCATCTACCATTGTAGCAGTGAAGACATCACTTCAGGATAGATTTGACATGACAAACTTGGGTTTATTGAACTACTTCCTTGGCATTGAGATTTCACAATCAGATTCAAGGATTACTCTTGCACAACCTAAGTATATTCTTGATCTACTTGCATGGTTTCAAATGACTACTTGCAAACCATCTTCGACTACCTTTCTATCTATATTTAAGCTTGAGACTTCCTATACTACATCATTGGTTGATGCTACATTGTATCATCAACTTGTTGGTAGTATTATATATACTTGACTCATACTACTAGGTTGGGCATTTCCTATGCAGTAGGCATGATTTCAAGATTTATGCAGACACCTCATGAGCTACATTGGAAAGCAGCTAAGACGATCTCTCATTACCTCCATGGTAGTATTGGGTTTGGTATTCATTACAGAGTTGTTTCTTCATTTGACTTGGTTGGCTTTACAAATTCAGATTGGGTTGGTGATATGGAGCATTGCAAGTCCACTTCAAGTTATAGTTTTTCACTTGGTTTAGGTCCTATCAGTTGGTCTAGCAAGAAGCAGAATGCTATTGCTATATCATCTACAAAGGAAGAGTTTAGGGGGGTTGTTAACTCAACTATTGAGGCTATTTGTCTTGAAGGAATTATTTTCGAGTTTGGTATTCCTTCCAGGCAGTCTACAATCATTTATTGTGACAACCAAAGTACTATTCAGATCTATGCAGGACTCTGGTTCAACATCAACAAACCAAACACATAGATATTCATATGCATATTATATTCGAGAGTTGATTCATGGACAAATCATCGACTTAGTCTTTTGCCAGTCTTTAGAGCAGGTTGTTGACATCTTCACCAAACCCCTTATTGAGAGCAAGTTCATTCATCTACGAGCTCTTCTTAGCGTGTGGTCTACATCAAAATCATCATCATCATTGGGGAGGCTTTCTAGTCTTCTCCTAATCTTCTCTCTTTTTGGAGGAAAGTTTTTTCCCACTGGGTTTTCTATCTTCATTATTAGAGAGATTGCATTGTACATGAGTACCTTATCAGGCTTCATGGTCAAGACTCATCTTCAACACCTCTTCCTTCATTTGTGGTAGGCAACTCACCACCACTCTACTTGTGAGTCCTATCCTCATTTCATGGATGTTGGTTGCCTATCTCCTCTAATTTATGTATGCATGTTTTCCCAATCTATTTGGTCGACTATTATGTAGTTGTGTGCTCATTGTGCTTGTCAATAATCTTTGACTGTTGCAGGTTATGACACAAAGGACCAATCATCTTCTAATCTTCTCATGCCTTTGACTTCACATCCAAATCTAGCTTCCATTTTTTATTTCTTTATCAGAGTCTTAACATCTAAAGGTCACATCACATTAATTTCAAGATAAGTTCTAATTCTATCTCATTTGGTTTACATTATATGCTTATTTGGTGTGCTCAATTAATCATAATCCATTCTTTATTTATCTAATGTTTCACCTTATATAGTGTGCTCTATTACATACATTGCTTCTTACCCCTTGATTCTTGAACATATAATGTCTTTTTAAACTAAAAGAATAGTGTTCCATGTTTATCATATACATTGTTCCAACAAATTCTAATTTATCATCGTTTATAATAAAAACTTGCACCTTTCCTACTGTATTTTATTAATTAATAATAATCACACACCTTACATGACATGTGATAAGTATTAAGCTTTAAGCACATTCTTATGTTCTAGTGATACATCCAAGGATGATGATACTCTATCTTCTTTTACTATATGTCAATCAATTGTTCTAATGTATTGTTGATGCATTTAGTTAAGAGCTTACTATAGGGTGGAAAATGTACTCCTTTACATTTTCACACTTTGTTTGGTGGAAAATTTACTCCTTTACATTTTCACACTTTGTTTGGGCCCTCTTAATTATGCCTTAATAAGCCCTATTTTAAATCTACAAGCCTAATACATTACATTTTTCGAAGGGGAACCCAACAATAATTAATGTCAACACAACACTTTATCTTGAGCAGTGTGTGTTCCGAGAATAGGGCATGGGCAAATGGGTCCTCCCTAAGCCTTTTAACCCATTTTTTAAAACATGTTTCTGGCAGTATTTTAAAGATCTCAAATTCAAATTGCAATGTCAGCTTGTAATGTTTATTTTTTGAGAAATTAAGGATACATATCTGTGGTGTATAAAATACTGCATTAATTAAATAAAAATCCAACACATGTTAATAAGACATTAAATCAAAAAAGCTATAAAAGAAAAACGAAATAAAGCAAACCGTAATCGCAGCTTCTCGAAACCATCTTATCCTCCTCTAACTTCACCTTTTTGTTGCTTCGAATGGCTCTCAGATCAGCAGGTAGAACTCAACAAAATGACATCATGAAGAACGAGATAAAAATAAGAATGCATAATATGCAAAATGCAAGAAAGCTACGCTAAAACGAAAGATATTACTATGATATTAAAACTACTATTGTATGCAAATGCTGGTGAAAATATGGCTATGTAAATGAGTATACGAAGTGTGCGAACGTGAACGATTATGCATATTGTATGTGGATGATTAACCAAGGCTTGGATTTGCACGGGCTTTTATAGAGTTTTCGAACGAGTTTGATTGGCTGAATCGATCGACAGTCTGGATCAAGCTTGTTTCGAACGGACAGCGGGAGATTTTCGAAAGTAGAAGAGGAGAATGGAAGGTTTCCCATTTCTTCGAATTTCGTCATTGAGTTTCGAAGGGAAACTTCCATTTCGAAGGATGAGATGCAAATTTGGAAGGGCGAGTTAGCATGAGTTAGAAAATTTGGGAAGTGGAGATGAAAAATGGAAACCCACATAATTAAATAAATTATGTTTTTAAAATAAAAATAGGGTGAGGTGGAAAATATTAAAATAAAATATTTAATATTTAATTGGGGACGAAGAATACTCCATTATTCAAATATTCAAAATATTTGAACTTATAGGATAGAATGATAATTAAATGTAAATAAATTATAAAAATTTATTTAATTTAATCAAGCGAAAGGTAAAAGATGAGATGAAGAAGATATTCTATTATTTAAATATTTAAAATATTTAAATTCTAGAATAAGATGATAATTAAATATAAATAAATTATAAAAATTTATTTAATTTAATTAAGCGAAGAGATGGAAATGTTAGTAATTAATTTAATTAAAGGTAGAAGAATTTAGAAGATGAACGATATTAATAAATAATTAAATTTATTTATATGTAGATGACTTTTAGAGGAATTAATTAAATAAATCATATTTAATTAATTAACAAGCTTAATCATAACCATTTTTAGACATATACAATATCTATAAATACAAGGTTATTTTATCAAATCAACTAGAGATTTTCAAAAGAGAGTTTACAAGAGTTAAGATTATTGTCAAAGGTGGTCAAGAGTAGATTTGTCAAGTATTTGTTGCAGCATTCAAGATCTCAAGCATCATGTCAAAGTTATCAAGCATCATGCATGTTTTTGGAGCTAACATTGTGATGTAGGTTTCAAAGATCAAGTCAAATGTTCCAAGTCAAGTGTTCCAAGTCAAGATTCAAGTATCAAGATCCACATCCATTGAAGTCATTTCATGCAAGATCAACATCAACATTTCAAATTTCTAAAGATTTATTCAAGGGTTTGGTGGGTTGCAATATAGCATTGTTCATTCACCATTCCTTTCCATATTACATTTCAATTCAAGGTTTAATTACCAAAATAGGGTTTGACCAAGGAAAACCTCCATTCACCAAAAACAAACAATTTTTCCCTCTTGTGTGTGTTTTGTAAATTTTAGGTTGAAGAAAAATTGAAGATTGAAGATCTCTAAAGTGCAAAATCGCAAAAATTACAAAAGTTGTCAAAGTTGCAAGAAAAGTTGTCAAGATCACGAAAACTCAAATCTCGGATTTATTTTTCGCCATTTTTAAGTGAAACCAATGGGAAATTACATCTCAGATATGTCTTCAAAGGCTCCCAAAAATTCAGCTCAAAAATCTGTCTCAGGACACTTTACAACCAAACAGGACACTTAGCAACCGATTTTTGAGGCAAGTTTTAGGTGTCTTCCACTCATCCAAAAAATATAAAATTAACTATTTGTGTTAGATGTAGAATTCATCTACAAGAATCAGGTCTTAGATTACAAATTTGAGGTCATTTTCTCTTTTTTTTTAATCTCCCAAAAGTGTTGTTCGAACTGTAGTCCATCCACACACACACAAAGGAAATTGTCAGATCTTCCATAGAATTGACTCACTAACGGTTGAAAGTTAATTCTATCTTGGAGGATCTCATTTCCTTAATGAAACAAAAAATAGGTAGGCTCATTACATCCCATTTTCCCCTTTCTATTTATAGTAATTTCTGTGAAACATTCCAGATTTAGTATAAAACCCTATGTTTTGGACCTATCACCTATTTTTCTATGTTCCACTTACTAATACTTGTTAAGTGATAACCATCATTTATCCTCTCCCTCACATGATGTTCTCAATGGTTCCTTGTTTCATGAGGATTTGGTTCATGATATTTCTTGTGCACACACTTAAGTGTTAATGATAGATTCATTTAGTGAAAACAAATATGAAATACTTTCATGTCTCAAAGTATTTGTATCTCTATGTTATGATCATATACATGATGATGGTTTTGGCCCACACCTAATTTTATGACTAAGTCAAGTGTTAGTGTTCACTACAATATCCTCATATTAGTCTAAAAATACGCTACAAGTCATATCTTACATGTGTGTTCATAACTTATGAAAATGCATTCTCTCATTTGTAGTGATATATTGTAACTTATTTCATTGCCCCTGCTTCCTCCCATGGTACATGATATCTTGTTTTTAATCATGGTTCCCCATGTTGCCATATTGTGACTCCCTGCCACTTTTTATGCTTGTAGTTGGTATTGAATAAATTCCTCATGTTATCATTTTCACCAAAAAGTTTGTCCTTATTCTTATGATCCTTTTGTGTGGGATGGTCCCTCCTAACTTGCAATGTTCACATTTTTACTATAAGCACAATCCTATGTCACAAGCGTCTCTCATTGTCTTGATATTTTGTGATAATACATTGATTAGATCAACCTAGTTTATATTGTGGAGTTGCAATTGCCATACTTTGGATATTCGTGTATGTTTTGTCCTCATCTACTTGTCATGTAGTGTGCTTATATCGTGTTGAATGGTGTGTTTAACGGTGTGTGGTGAAGTCTTCTCCTCATGGCTATTATCATCCTTTATAGTTACAATAATTCCTCCTATTCAATTTGTAGAAACCTATCCTTTTTATGGTGGAAGAATTTTTTAGGATTTCTAACAAGATCATATAAAAAAAAATTGGTACTTCCATAAAAATACTTACACACAATGAGCCTAATTTACATTATCAAAGAGATTGATAAAAGAATTTATTAAAATGTACAATATGATCTTGCCTAAATAGGCAAGGTAGTGAAGGTAGTCATGCGAAACACAATGATTGACTAAACCTTCAAAGATGGAACACTTTTTAGCTCACATGAAAATTGTAGTGAGTGGCAAGTGACCATGCAAGAGGTGTCTCACAAAGTGAGAACACTTATCTCAACCACATGAGGTGAGACAAAACTCTAGAAGTCCTCTAAGTGAGCTTAAGTGTAGTGTGAATAGGAATCTACTAATTAGGTTAAAATCTAACTAGTTTAATAATACCTCTTTTCACACTAACACCCCCCCTTAAGTGATACTTAGGGAGTAAGATAAACACTGAAAAGATGATTCCCGACAACAAGCCCTGGTGAGGTACTCGTGTAAAATAATGATCTCTCACAAATGGAGAAAAAGGAGAAAACCTAGTGGGAAAAAAACTCCACTTGAAAACAGAGAAAGAGAAGGATAAACCCTCCTAAATAGATGTCCCATGATGATGATGAAATCTTGAAGCATGTCAAAATTATAAACTCTACCGAAGATGAACTAGTGTTTGTTGGAATCAACAAACCTACAAGAAATGTAGATCAAGATAAGAGATATAAAACACTACATGAGTGGACATATGAAACACTACTCAACCATGAATACACAAATGCCTATGAAGTTGAAAATATAGATAGTACTATGATTCTGGAGTTTGGTCAATAAATGCACAAGTGACATGTAGTACACTACTAAAATATGCATCATGGTGCTCTACATAAGTACTAGTATCTCACAAAATCTGATCCATTGAAATAATCCCCCATAAGAGAGATAAATATAGAAGGTCTATGAGACTCCCAAAAGTAGAAGATTCCTCCACTGCTCTATTGATAGAAGCATGCTACATTGAAAGAAGCATTAGCATAACACTGTTATAATCCCCCCTTAATGCTGACAAGAAGAGGTATAAGCAAACCAATTGAAATTATGCACACAATGTACACAAGAATTTAGACCCAAAATTAGGTTGAAAAGATGTACAAAAAACTGAAAAATGGTGTGCATCAAGGCACACATGCATGAGGCAAGAATCACGAGGATCCATCATTGTGATGATAAATCAAGGCAACACATACATTTTGTGAGAATCACGAGGATCCATTACCATGATAACAAATCAAGGCACTACGCAATCCCCATTACACTTTATAATTTATTGTGAGTACAAAAATTTTGTCCTAAGAAACACACATTCAATTTGTGTGGCACTTTATGTGAGTACATTTAGAAACTTATTTGTTGTTATGAGTTCTTACAAGTTTATGTCTTGAGGTTGATAAAGAAGACATAGATTAGGTATGGCTTTCAAACCTTAAAAAATACAAAAACTTAAAATGAAAACCCTTCTACCCCCTTCCTCCTCCACCCTTCTCCCCCATTTGTAATTAATCAAAAAACAAAAACAAAAAAAACCCTTTCCCAATTATGACAAGACAAAAAAATGACCCCTTCTTTGCAAATTTGATGCAAAAGAAAAATGACCCCCCTTTCAGCACTTAATAATTTGCATAAACCATTAACCATTTAGATAAACTATACAGTTACAACAAACAAGTACAATAAATGTCCCAATACAAAAAAATAGGCACGTTGCTCAAGCAAAGAGGCTGTAGATTATACCAAGCTGCTTCTATAATGTCACCATCACATTCAACAACATTAACTTCTGCAATAAGGATTACGCCTCTTTGACCCTTCTTCTATCTGCTCTCACAAGATCAAAGAAAGAATGACTATAGTTACATTAGCAATGTATTGTAAAAAATTATTTTGCATATCTATTTTTCAAATATCAATCGATGTTGTAGCAAAATATAAGGCGTTCGTAAATTCTGCAAATCAATTATAATTGCTAGTCGAAGTTGAAATTGGAGCTCAATGAATGCAAAGAGAGATCTCTCCTCGCTATCGCGCTAAGGAGAGAAGTTGTGTGAGGAATGGCATAGGGAGGTCGTAGGTGTATAAGGAAAAGAGAAATGCCTTTATGATTTGTAGGTGATACGCCTTCAATTGTACACTGCCCTTTTCAACCAAAATGCAACCTCGATGAGCACAAAACAAAACATGGCCTACTGTGAGATCGACATTCACACAAAACATACAACCCCACAAAAGTCCTCACTATGGCACTACTTCCTATGCTTGGAAAGTCCTGCAAATAGGTTGATAGGCCAAAACAAATTGCTTGCAAAATAGAGTAAAAAAAATTGCATGCACCCAACGTAGATCCACAAATAATTACACCCAAATAGAGACCATTTTTACATGCAAATCAAATTGCATGGAACTCTAAACTAGACTTGATGCAAGCTTTTGGAAAGGTTTTTGCATGCATGTCTTTGATTCCATGTTAGGATTTCTAACAAGATCATAAAAACAAAAGCTTGGTACTTTCACAAAAACACTTGCACACAATGAGATTAATTTATATTATCAAAGAGATTGATAAAATATTTTATTAAAATGTATAATATTATCTTGCTTAAATAGGAAAGGTAGTGAAGGTAGTCATGTGAAACACAATGACTGACTAACCCTTCAAAGATGGAACACTTGTTAACTCACATGACAAGTGTTGTAGTGAGTGGCAAGTGACCATGCAAGAGGTGTCTCACAAAGTGAGAACACTTGTCTCAACAACATGAGGTGAGATAAAAATCTAGAAGTCCTTAAGTGAGCTTAAGTGTAGTGTGAATAGGAATCTACTAAGTAGGCTAAAAGCTAACTAGTTCAATAATGCATCTTTTCACACTAACAGTGTTGTGCCTATGACTATGTTCATTCATCTTTTTGGTGTGTTTTTCTTGACCACAATGATCACTTCCCAATTGGCCTCGTCTCATGAGGGGATGGTAGGTAATGGCTATCTAGCCATTAGGATGCACCATGTGCATTTGATGGTCCTAACCAACATGTTGTTGGACTGCTAGTTTTTGTCAATGCTTCCACTAACCCACCTGTAGCCATCACCATTTTGCACACTGTACGTAGTATTGGTATAGGCAACAGTTAGAATATTTATTAACTTGCATTCCTTTTCATTCCAAGCATGTTGTAGAGAAGGGGGATTCGCTACTCACGAGTTCTCTTCATTCAAAGAGCCTCACGGGGCGAACTGCCTAAACTACCTCAAGAACAACAGCGAGAGTTTTAGAATCCGAAAGACTAGGTCACAAAGGTTTTATGGAAAAACTGACGAGCTCTTGGCCAAAGGACGATAGCATAGAATACAAACAATAGCACGGCACGCTGGCATTGCAGAGGTGCGTTGGTATCTCGTACAGACCAGAGAACGAGTTTATCACAAAAAAACAATAGAATGACTACTTCTACTTTGATTGTTAAGAATTTATAGAATGTAGGAAAGTAACAAAATTGAAATAGAACTGAAATAAAGTGAAATAGAACTAATAAGGAGAAGAAAGGAAAGAAGATGCTCACAACCATGCAAGTGATGAAGCCTCCAGCACGTGAATGTCTTCAATACCTACATGTGTGATATCTAGAGAGAATTTTGGGGTTGTATAGGGGTTCACCTCAGTCAAACCCCTGTTTTGGTGTTCCCAACTCCACGGACACCCAAGAAGATAGAGATAGAAGAGAACTAAAATTGAAAAAGCACATAGTGAAAGCAAAACCCGCTCAGGAGTATAACCCGCACCACCAAGTGTGAGTGACAAAAGCAATCCCTACTCGAGGAGGAGAACCTGTATCACAAAAGAGGTGATAAAAGCAATCCCCGCTTGAGGAAAACCCATATCATGAAGTAAGAATGCAATATAGGAAGGGGATATGGAATCCGAAGATGTTCACAAGCATGAGGCAAGGGAGATGGAGTTGCAAGAGTGAAGCTAAGAGATCTTGGAAGTGCTTGAAGCTGCTATGGAAAGCTATGTGAAAGCAAGATTTGGATAGTAGAAGGGTAAAGCCAAAGAAAGAGAGAAGCTAGAAGTAGAAGGGTGGAGCTAGAAGAAGTTAGCGAAAGTTAGAGAAAGTTAGAAGATGCAAATGGAGTGAAAAGACTACTTTTAAGGAGAGAAAAGAAGCTTCTCTAGCCGTTACAAGGCAACCCGAGCCGTTACCACTGACAAAAGGTGAGGACAAGTGGAAAACATTCTCGGAGATAGTTGTTTGAGCGTTGAAAATGTCGCAGGATGCTAGCGTGGAATGCGGACATCTGTGTGGCACGCTAGTGTCTAGAGACATCACGCTACAAAACTACACAAATGGGAAAGGAACAAAGTTCGATGGAAAGCTGACACACAAGGGTAGCTGCTGAAAAGGGGTGTTGGAGCACCCTGAGAGGGAAAAAGGCTGATGCAAGGGCTAAAATGAGCCTGCACAGGTTCTAGGGGAGTGGACACTAAAGCAAATGCAAAAATGTATCTAAAATTGCAAGGGGTGCAATTTTACGACTATACACATGCAAACTTAATTTAATTTGTTCTCATTGTTTGTCACAATTACACTTGTATTATTTTCTTTCTATGCTTATATTATATTTCTCACCATACTTACCTATATTATATGGATGGAGTATAAGTTTATTATATTATTCTTATATATTTATACTATAAATAATATTATTACTACAATACATACAATATTATAGCTATATAATGTGTTAGGTGAAGATTACCTTCACCTAAATATATAAGTTACTGTATTGCTTCTAATATATTACATAATAATATAGATATAATATTATATACGTTTTAAGTTATTGTATTGCTTATAGTTATTGTATTGCTTAAAATTTTCACGTAGGATAATTAAAAGCGTGAAGTTAGGGTTCCCAACTATTGGGTCTCTCCCCTAGTCTTTTTATGTTTTGTCATAATTAGCAAAAGGGGAACGTAATTTTGTTTGCCATAGCTAAAAATTTGTAAAAGAAGAGTGAATTTTTTTCTTTTGTAATGAATGTGGCAAAGGAAAGGTGATTATAGGGGAGGTAAAATTTTCTTTGCCTTAGTTAAAAATTTGTGAAAGAAGTCATTTTTCTTTTGCAATGAATTTGGAAAAAAGGGTCATCATAAGGGGGTTTAATTTTATGTTTTTTTATCTTTTATTGAGGTTTTCAAGACATAACTTAATCTTTTCTTCTTAATCAACTTCATGAAAATAAACTTCTAGAATTCAAATAGCAAATATGTTCATAAACACACTCAAATAAAGTGACACAAACTCAACGTGTGAAGGAAATTTGGGAAATTATTGTACATACACTGAATTATAAACTGTAATGGGAGGTTGTACCATCACAACATTGGATCCTCAAGATTCTCACCTCATGTGAGTGTGCCTTGGAGCACACCCTTTCTTAGTTTATTATACATCTCTACATTCCTTGCACACTCTCAATCTATGTTAGTCTACTTATTTCTCTTAGCATTAAGGGGGGACTATGATATGTTATGCTAATGCTTCTTTCAATGAAGCAATGGAGGAATATTCTTCTTGGAAGGCCTCATGAACCTTTTATCTTGGTCTCTCGTATGGAGGATTATTTCAGTGGATCACGTTTTAAGATTCTAGTACTCCATATCACAGTACTATTTATATTATCAACTTCTCAAAATTCGATTAGCTTTGTGTACATTGGTTGAGTAGTGTTAATCAGTTCACTCATGCAGTGTTTTGTATCTCTCATCTGGATCCACATTACTTGGAGATTTGTCGATTCCAACAAACACCAATTCATCATCAGCAAAGTTTACAACTTCTACATGCTTCAAGAGTTCTTCATCATCATGTTCCTATCATTAAGGGACATATTTTCAAAATGGTCTTAAATCCTTCTAATTCTTTTTTTAGAGAGGATTTTTGTTCCCACTAGGTTTTCTCCTTTTTCTCCACTTGTGAGAGAATGTATTGTACATGGGTACCTAACATGGCCTCTACTCAGGACCCATTTCTATCTAACTATACTTTTGTGATCTCCCCAAGTATCACTTAAGGGCGTGTTAGTGTGAATAATTAATATATTCACTATACTAAAGTGTACTTAAGTTGATGAGGCAAGACAACATCCTATCTAATTGAATGTGCAATCCTTTAGACCTCTAGAGGTTACCAAGTTATTTGGTTAGCCTCAGGGAAAACTTTAGTGGCGAATCTTTGCCAATTTGCAAATTCTAGAAATCGGCCAAGTCAAAATTGGTGAATTTGCACAAACCAACAAGGTTTCCAAATCACCCGGATTTTACCAACTATAGGTCCAATGCATGTCCATTTGCCAATGAGTTTTTTTTATGAGGCATATTTAAGCAACAAATTCGCCATAACAAACTAGCGATTCAAATGGACCAACTAATATTTTCGCCTGCAATCCCAGAAGCATGTAATAAAACACCTACATATTCTCCAATACTATTAAAACAACATTGTATCAAGACCCATTTCACGAATCAAAATTTACAAATAGTTGCTTGTGAAGACCCATTTCTCAAATTAAAATTTATAAACAATTGTTTATGAGGACCTATTTCGCCAATAACATTAAAAAATAATTACATTTGAGGACACATTTCGCCTTGAAAATTACAACGTATCGTTGTATAAGCATGCAAGATTAGCCAAATTTTTAATATACCATTTAAAAATCACACAGAATTCGCCAAATGTGGATTGATATAAATACAATTGAAACTATCATTTATTCTTACACATTTTGTTCAATTATGAGGTTCTACTTTGCAATTCGGAAGTCAGTGAAAGCCAAAAATGTAGACTTAAAGTTGAGTGATCATTTCTTCATAGTGTTCTTAGTTATAATAATAAGTTTTCTTTATCTCTTTTCCATTATTGTTTCAGTCTTAAAGTTAAAGATGATATTGAGTAGGGAATGGGATCTATATTCTGTCCTTAAACAAGAAGTCATTTTTTTCTAGTTTTTATTCAAAGTGAGAGATCAATATGTCGAGCAGCAAGGGTGAGGCTCTCACCGCTCCTCAGGGTAGTGAAGAGACTGGGAGGCCATCAAAACACCCAAAACTTAGAAATAAGGTACCACACAGTCTTACTTTGGAATTTCCAAAGCTTCTGATCCATCAGATAAAGATGGAGCTACATCATCAACTCTTCCACCAAATATTAATGAAGAAGGCATTCACAATACCTCACCACCACCAGAAGGTCAAGTTGAGATTGTCATTGAGTTAAATCAAAATGTATCAAATGAGGATGGCAATACCACATAAGATATTCCAAGGGATACCATGGTTAGCCAAAATGAGATAATCGACTTGGATGAGGATGATGTTGCTAGTAAGAAAAGAAGAAGCAAATAAAAAATGGGGCACGAGTGGGAAATGACAAGGAATTTTCAACTCGGTTGGTTGTCAAAGTACCCATTCATTGTACTAGTGGGGATTGAGAAAACAAACGATATTGAAAATGCAACATTGGCTAAATGTACGATTTGTAGTTGGAAATGTGGAAGAGACAAGACGTAGCTAAAGATTGACACTATAGAAAAGCATATCGATAAATTTTATGAAAAACAAATCATAGATGGAAAGGAACAATCAGTTATACAATGGAAATCAAAGGAAGAATGTATTCATGTTAGGTATGTCGTGGATTATGAAGAGCATGACCAAAGAATGTCGAAGCTTGCTACATGTAAAGGTACACTTGAGGCTCAGTTTGGAAAAACAATGGAAGCAACAAATATGCTAAAAACTGTTCAAATGAGTGTTGTTTTTCATATTTTGTCCAGAGGATGTCCTGTGACATGCTACCCAGAATATTCTGGTTTATTATCTTATTTGGGTGTTCCTCACTATCCCTTCTCATATTGGTCAGTAAACGCTAGATGAGAATGGGAAAACTATCTTGCTGCAGTTGAAAAGGAAGATTTAAAAGAGAAAGTAAGAGAGTCAAATTTCATTGCATTATCTTTAGATGAAGTTACTGTAGTAGACAATACTTCTTGGGTCTATATGCATTTATATACTGTAAAACGACATGTTCGCTAAGCTCATCTTCTCTGTCTTCATTAAATGAAGGACAGTTCAACATCACAAAATCTATTTTAACTAGTTAAGAAATCTTTGAATGAAATTGTAGGCATGGATGACTTGACAATTTCCAAAAAGTTGGTGTGTGTAGGAGTTGATGGAGCTACAGTGATGCAAGGTCAAAGGATTGGTGTTTGCACAAAGTTACAAACTACTTGTGCACCATACATGCTTGGCATTCACTGCATGGCCCACAGAATGAATTTAGCATTCAAAATTGTAAGCAAGTTTCCTACAATATCAAAAGTTGAAAATCTAGTCCGCGAGATCCACGCATACTTTTGCCAAAGTCCCAAACGTTTCGCAGAATTTCAAATTTTTGTTAAGGAAATAACACCAGGAAACAAGCTTCTCAAGGATGTTGATACTAGATGGATCTCCCTACATGGACCAATGCAATTAGTTCTTTCAGAATATCAATCCTTGATTGGAGTGATGTACGAGCATCACAACACAATAGATAAAACTCTTGACCTCTTACATAGGTTAAGCAATATAGAAACACTCTTGACTTTAGCTAGTCTTCTCCCCATGCTGGATGTGATGAACAATCTTGTGAAGAAATCCCAAGACAGAACTATGTATATTAATGAATATGTCAATCTACGTAAACATACATGGTTGGCCCTCGATCATCTATATCTAGATCTAACACAAGAAGGCCCAAATTATTTCATGTGGCGAAAAATTACTGATTTGAATGATCCTGATAATTATTTACAATTTAATGCAAACGGGCACTTATGTATCTGTGTACGTGGATATGAGATACCAATGTACCATTGTAAGATAGTGAGGCACTCTAGCAGAGAAGTAGCTGTTAACGACGAAGATTTTAACGACATTATTAAATCTATTAGTGATACTTTGAAGGAAATTGCAAAATCGCTTTCCTTAGAGATTCATGAAAGATTCCCTCGACATGAAATACTTGAAGCCATGGGTATTGTGTATCCTCAATTTTGGACAAACTGAGATAACCCAAAATATTTTCATGATCAAGTAAAAATATTGATCGAACAATTTTTGAAAAGTGTAGCATACAATAAGCAGAAAATAGAAGGAATTTTAAATGAAGTTAAGCTTAGAAAAAATCCTAGGAGTTTTGCAATAGCTATGAGGGACCGGTATAAATCCATGGGCACGAAGAAGGCCTTTGAACTAGGATCAATAAAAGAGGTTTTGATAAACTTAGGTCAGAGTGAAATATTGTGTGATTCGATATCAGAATATTTTAAACTTGTTGATTTATGTCAAACAATGATATTGGGGTCGGTGGAGGATGAGAGAGTTTTCAATGCATTGGGGTTTTTGAAATCAAATTTAAGAAACAAACTAGACAAGAATATGGAAAATTGTTTGAGGCTTAAAGGAACTGTGTATAATGTCTTTAATTTTCCTTTTGAAAGGGCACTCACAATCTGGAGGTCCACATGTGAAAGAAGGACCAGGTTGTGCAACAATCCAATTCCAAATGTTGGTACTAGTGGTAGTGGCAGTGACAGTGGGACTGGGATAGATGACATTGACACAAATCACACAATGAATGTTGAATTTGAGACACAAGCCAAAGAAAATGAAGATAAGACTCAAAATAAAATTCAAGACAACTCTTTTACTTTATCTCAAGATGAACGTCAGTTTGGGGACCCTGAATCTGTTTGGGAAATGGAAGAGAATTAGCATATTTTAGGTATTTATACTACACTCCATAGATTACTTTCCATTGTTCCATACTGTAGTTGATGATATTTTATATTGTATTCAATTAAATTGTGAATCATTGCACTTCGTGATATTTTATTTCATATTGCAATTCATGAATCATATTCCAAACTGTAGTTGATGATATTTTATATTGTATTCCATGAAATTGTGATATTTTATATTTTATATTGTATTCCATGGTATTGAATTTGATATGTGATTCTACACCATTTTTAAAGAACAACACTTATCACAGTACTTATAAATTCCTATTGCATTTCCATTCACACAATCTTTGATAAATAACTGAAAGGAATTTTAATTCATTCCTTGAACATAAGCTAATAGTTCAACATCCATAACTTATAAGCTAACAGAAGCTAACAGTTCAACATAAATAACTTATAAAGGCATCCACACAACGTAAACAATAAAATATTAAACTACCAAATCACCTAAATTATACTGAGAAATCCATATGCATCCATCATCATAAAATCTTTATTCACAGATAAACATTCCACAACAATGAAACTAACCAAAAATCTATCATTCCAATAATAGACAATCCACTGGAAAACTACTCAGCAAAAGCACAATAAATCCACACACCATAACTCAAAGATTATGTATGCATGAACTTCACCATTGTCTTTCTATATTGAAATAACATAAAAGTAGTAAAAATAACAGTCTTTTTGGTCTTGATACAGTTTGTTGAAGACAATCGTTTTAGAAATTAAAATAAAAAGTCTTTAAAGTATCAATAGAGCCAAATTAAAGAAAATAACATAAAAACTAAAAACTAAACAACGGTCCCACTCCCAGCACCGACTCCTTCGCTTTCAATTATTTCCACCTCTTGCTCCTTCAGTAACGCCTCTTGTTCCTTTACTCTTTGCCTATATTCTCGGTACTTGGTGACAATTGCAGTGATGTTTTTGCTTCCTAGAGTCGTGGTGATTTGCAACCTTGTCCTCCATCTTGAAAGTACATGGTCCGACTCCGCTAGCATTTCATAAATATTCTCATTTTCCGACTTATATGCACTCATATAGGTTTGTAACTTAATTTTATGAAGGAGTTTGCAGTGGCTGTCTCAGGATCAACTACTTCTCTATGATACACCTCTTTAAATTCCCTCAATATGTCTGTAAGATCCAATACATTTTCAACGAACCCATCCGTGAGGTCTACCTCAAGAGAATTGAAGTTGTCCTTGATCTGCACCAATATGTCAAAGTATTTTTCTAACACTTTATTGATTTCCTTCATATAATCTTCATATATTGTCAATTTCCGATCCAATGAATCATACCAAGTAGGATCAATTTCTTTAGGGTCATCCACAAATTTTTTTCTTATTAACAAAGAGTGCTCCATGGAGACTAATTCTTCAATTTCTTTTGAAAGAAAAAATGTGCTACTATGTTCTCTCCTGGTCTGTTGGAGCTCACCTACCAGTTCCTTTCTTTTATCAGACACATTAACAAAGAATTTCCTAAATTTAGTAATGTGGAAAATTCCATCCTAATAAAGCCCTTTTATCCATTCGCTAGAAGCTTTAGCATAACGTATTTTTTTCCTAACCTGTTGCATAGTGTCATAATCAATACCTTGAACATTTGAGCTTGAGGCTTCCTCAGTGGTCAGAATCACAATTGATGAAATAAAATTTCTTAAAGAAAGATTATGAGATTGCAACTGAAGGTTCTCCTTTTTCAGTTATTTTTCTCTTTTGATCAATGCATTAACAGAGTAATCAACATGATATACATCACCTTCTAAAGCAGATGGCCCCATATCAACATCACTAACCTTGTAGTCGGCTTCCGTTATCTCATTTTTGCGTAGGTCCTTTTGTGGATCAACAATCTCCAACAGTTGATGCCCAGTAGTGGAATCAATGACAATTTGTGACATCCCCTAATCATTTTTGGGCTTCTGGTGACCCTACAGCAGCATGGCAACTATATCTACTTCAATTGTCATTGTAGGAATATTCTTTCTTTTCTTCTCGATTGCTTTCTTTAACCATGTTGGGGAAGATGCCACTGGCACTAATCCAATGTCCCTACTTACAACACTTACATTTTCTTTTTCTTTTTTCAGTTGATTGAACATAAACAGTTTTTTCAGTTGATTGAACAAAAATAGAAGTATCTCATGGTGGATAAGGGGGAAATTCAAAGAATGTGGGAAAAGAATTACCATCAATTATTTGTTGAAAAATGCCCTTAGATTCTGTAGGCACTGGCTTTTCTTGACTAGCCTTTTTCTTAGGTACTGAGGGTACACTATCCTATTCACAAATTGATTTTAGCTTGGCCCCCGTGTCTTCTAGCTTCTCGCCATCTCCTCCTGACTGTGAGGCAGTGCCAGGCGACCTAATTGAATGCTTTCCAGCTAATATATTTATGCCAGAGGCCTTTGTAGTTCCTTGCTCTTTTCTCTATGAAACTATTTGCTCATGGGGAAAACCCACGCTTTGGCACCATTTTCCGTTCAACTAGTTTAAAGTTCTTCTCAAAAAAGGGGCAGAAAGGCCCATTAGGTCTGAAACTTCATCATCTAACCAATTAATTCTATACAAGGGCTTATCAGCAGGGGCCCAATATTCGGGATCAATGATCACCGAGTCTTCTTATGCATCTTCTGGAATATTGAAAGAAATACCAAAAGCTTGTATTTGCCTTAGGGTCAATCTCATGAAATTCTTCTATACACCTCGCCTTCATCTATCCAATCTTCCCAAAAATCTTCAATATCAGGGCGATCTTCATAGCTGTCAACTCTATACAAATTTTGCTTAACATAACCCTTGCTATCAAAATTAGTTCTCATGAGAAAACACTGAAAATTGAACTCATTCAGAGCTTTCTACACACCTCTAGCAATATTATTACTTTTGCAAGAAAATGAAGACATGGACAATGGAAAAGCATACCCCTTCTTTCCCATGTTTGAATATTTAACATTTACAATGGCCATCTACCGACAAACTTCAAGAATAACCAGGAAATCACTTGGGTAATGGGGCAATTTCAATGGAGCCTTCTCAAAACCTCCAATTCTAAGATAAGTAAATATGTTGAACTAAATGTAGAAACTTCCAAACCTCAATACCAGAGTAGTCGCTTCAGGTGAAACCCGAAGCTCAGGTTTTCCATCAATTTTTCTCACAATTTCCATTAAAAATGCATCATTGACATGGCAGAAATTCCTCATTCCAACCTCCTTAGTGAGTTGTGGAAAAGTTCTATATATAGGTGTGTTCAGCATCAAAGACCTTTGCGGTTCCAACCCTACTCAGACAACCTCTTGACTAGCTAGAATGTAAACCAGGTATGAGCACGTGGAAGGCAACAGTTTGCTAGAAATTTATCAATTGCTCGTTTAAATGATAACTAATAATCTTAGCCCAGTCAATGAATTTATTTTCACTACAAGTCGATAGAATAAAATGGCACATCCAAAATTCAAAAGAGTCTGAATATGCATTACCAACCACACGATGCAACAAGGTGATAACATCTAAAATTTCATCCTTAAAATGAACCCTTTTAAGCTTTGAGGGAAACTAAGACTTACCCTTTTTCTCGAACTTCAACCAATTCCTTGCAATGGAATTTTCGCACCATTCCTCATTCATTCTAAAAAACTCATCACCAACAGCTACAGACATTCCCTCTATAGTTTCCCTCTCTGGAATTCCTAATGCACGGGAAATCACTTTAGGAGTAATTCTTGCAATGACTGACCCGTCCACAACTCTAATTTCTTGAGTCTCTGGAATGTAGCCCCTTCTGCATGCAATCACCAGGTCGACACTTTGTACAACCTCAAGAAAACCTCCCACGTGTGCCAAACCGCTCAATAGAACTTTATCTTCCAGTGTTGTTCTCTCCCTTTGCTCTAGGCACACCAAAAACTCCTCCAAATTGGTGTGCCCAATTTCAGTGTCCCTCATGCCAGACCAGTGATTTTGAATTCCACTCTACATGAGCGAAAATTCACAGAGATAGAATGTTTTCACTTGAGAAGTACTGGCATTTGCAAAGAACAAGAATGCAGGCTAAATGTCTGAGTAAAACTTTGCCACCCACTTATGTCGTTATTTTTTATAGGACGTGCATTAAATGTGGCATTCAATTTCATTCATCGAAAAGATAGCCTTTAAACTTGCATGATTTTTGAAATTCTTGAAAAGACAACTCAAGGTTAGTCTGTACATATCATTCAATGAGATGTCAGATGATGACGCCTTTGAAAGCCAAGATAAGTCTATAATGTCGTGTGGTCGCTGAAACTTGGAACCTTAGAGCCAAAGTCTGAAGTTTCAAAGTTTTTGAAACCTCTAACCCACCAACTACAAAGATGACCAACAAAGACTTCCAACTCAACAAAGTGAACCAAGTCAGGGAATCAGGAAGTTATGAAAAGTTAGAACTCCACAACAAGGTTATAAAAGTGACTAAGGTTAGGAAAAGCACCAAAACCGCGACATTGACTGATAGTAACCACAACAATGAAACTAACCAAAAATCTATCATTCCATAATAGATAATCCATTGGAAAACTACTTAAAAAAAGTAGAATAAATCCACACACGATAACTCAAAGATTACATATGCATAAACTTCACCATTATCTAAGTCTTTCTATATTGAAATAACTCTCTCATCCTTCACCAACTAGAAAGATGACCAACAAAGACTTGCAACTCAACAAAGTGAACCAAGTCGGGGAATTGGGAAGTTATCAAAATTTAGAACTTCGCAACAAGGTTATAAAACTCTAAGGACTAGCGACTAAGGTTAGGAAAAGCACCAAAAACGTGACTTTGAGTGATAGCAACCACAACAATGAAACTAACCAAAAATCTATCATTCCAATTAAAATAATAGATAATCCACTGCAAACTACTCAGCAAAAGCAGAATAGATCCACACACCATAAGCCAAAGATTACATATGCATGAATTCATATAAATATTTTAGTGGATTTGATAAGTAGTCATGAAGATTGAGTATTGATGTGTGAATTGTAATGCAATTTCACTAAAATTATGGATCTCTGGAATTAAATTCACCTTATAGTTCATATTTTAATTGCGTTAAAAGTAAAACTTGAACATGTACTCAGTGATTCATCACTCAATTCAATGCTTAATAACATATTAACAATAGTATTAGTAGCATATACAACAATGAACATCAACAATCGTTTAATGTGTATCTAATAGTTGAAACCACTACCAGACTTTTTCTTCAATTATAAAATAAATAATACAAATAATTGAACATCAACACATTGCTAAAGTTTGAATTTGAGATTTTTTATTGATTATCACATGGAGTACATAGAGGCATTGGCAATGCAAAATCTTGCTCAAAGACAACTCTGCACAGAGCTGAGTTGGAACTTGGAAACTCATATTATCAAAAATCAAATCATTGCATCACCTTTTATAGCAACTTCCATTGTTTAGGTGGTGGAATTGTCATTTGTTCTAACTGATGTTGTTTGACTTGAAGATTTGTTAACAATTCATGATTCAAATTGGAACCTGTCCTGGATTCTTCAGTCAATTTTTCATTCAAGGTTAGCAATAGTTTGATGGAATCCAAATAGTTCACCACATCTGGGTTCTGAGGAAACTGGTCCAAATCAATCTTCCTTGCATCCTCCATCTTTTTGAAATCATTCTTTCCAATGAATCACTCATTTGTGTCACAAGCCTCTGGAAAACCAAGCTATGTGAAGTTCCTTACCTTTTCATCCACCTTCTTCATCTTTTCTGCAACCAAATGCAAATATTCATTTGTTTCATTCATTTTCAAACACTTTTCAATGATAGATGACAACATCAGTGATGTAGCAAGCCGATTAGTAATCCCTTTTGATTTCAAAATATTGTCATTGGCTTTGTAGACTGTTTGTTGAATTTGATTTGCAAATTTCTCTAATGCCAACACATTTTTGTTGTCCACTAAATATTTGTTGAGCTTCGTATGATGTTGTCTAATAGCATCAATCAATTGAAACATGTCACACATGATCAATCCTCTGCATGATTTCATCCCAGATCTTTTGTTTCATATGCCTCATTGTTTCTCTACAAAATGCAGATAACTTATTTTGACAAGACTTTATTTCATTTTTTGTTTCCATCAGCTGTCTCCAATCTTTCATTTATTTTTCTCTCCATTTTTTGTTCCCACTGTGCATTTCCATCCGCAATACTTAGTCTTAATTTTTTTGAAGTGGATTTTTCCTCATCATATTTCTTGTTGCTCTCATCTAGCCTTTGCTTCAGTTCATTCACTGCAATCTCATTCCGCATATCCTCTTTTCTTGTTGATGTAGAAGCTGATTTTTGTATTCTTTTTTCTAATTCATTACTCTTGTTATCTGTTGTTTTCCTCTTTGCTTTCTCATTTGCTAGGTCTGTCTGTAACTTTTCAATTTGAGTCAGCAACCTTTTTTTCTCTCTATCTTGCTTTAGCAATGATGTGTACACCAATTCATTGTTCTTCTTTGATACATTAATTTTTTTAGTATTTTTGAGTAAAAAAAAATCCAATTGAATATTGTTCACCTGGAATTCAGATCAAGCCATCTGATTTGTTGGTTTGTTTTGAACTGTGGGAACAAGAATTGTGTACTCCATGATTTCTTTATTTGTGTCAAATGTGGGTAATACCATGGTTGTTGCAGGCTCTGAAGTTACAATAGACGCACTCTCCATTGGTTGCTTCTTTTCTTTTTTATTCAAGTCTGATTTCTTTTTAAACTCTTCAATGTAATCAAAACCTAGGGACGTAGGAACACTGTAATGCTTGAATGGCGAAGGAATAAGAGTACTTGCAGTTGCTAATAATGTTGTAGCCAAACTAACTGGCAATGAGGGAGTGCCTGGAAATAACTCCTTTGTGGTGGATCCACTGGTAGTGTGACTTGGACCTATCAAAATCCTGTCTCTTCTGTATGCCTCGATCACCTGGTGTCTCTGTGGTATATTGTATTATTGTCCTCTTGTGTGTGATTTTTTGTTGTAGCACATGTTGACAACTACTAGTACTACTACACATACCATCGCCACCAAAGGTAGTGCCAATTGCACTAAGCTCTCCACCATGGGCATGTCCTAGTTGTGATTGTGTCTGACCATGAGGATGAGGATTTGAAGCTCTAACAAATTGAATTGTTTCGGCTCTACTTGTATGTCCTTGGTCTACTTTATCAGCTCCAAGGCTAGATTTTTCAACTGGTTTTCTATGTTGTACATCTATTACTGTAGAAATTCCTTGTCCTTGGGACTCCAAACCACCACCTTCATAACCCATTTTTTAGCTATGGCTGCTCCTAAAGTATATGCTTCTTTTGTGGCCTCACTTAAACCAACTTTGACATGGCTTTGTCCTTAGGACCCCAAAGGACCACCTTCATAACCCATTTTTTCTACTATGATTGCTCCTGAAGTATATGCTTCTTTTGTGGCCTCACTTAAACCAGCTTTGGCATGGCTTTGTTCTACTTCTTCCCTATCATTACTAGATTCATCATCAGTTTCTTTGTCCCCAAGTTCATCGGTATGCTTTATATTCCACAATTTGCTAAACTCACGATCTTCTTCATTATCTCCATACTATGCAAGAGCTCTTAGATCACCTAGCTCCTTCCTCATAGACCAAAAGGCAGTTTTTTTTTATCGTGACCAATTTTTATCTGTAACTTCCTTCTCTAGAAAATCTAGTATTTTTACTCTACTACATGGTTTATGAATTTTTTCATAAAAATTGTTGTACCTCCTAATTGTCTTTCGACGCAATTCCATAATTTATGCTAACAATTGTTCAAAAGAAATACCATTCTCAACAACACTTTTCTCCATTGCTATTTTGACCTCATCCCAAGAATCCTTGTTTCTCAAGTTTTCAAGCAAGGGTTTACTTTTATGTTGAATTCTACTTGCAACATTCTTATTGAGCACAATCATTGATTTAATGATGTCACATGGATCATATTGCCAGTGACAGATAGCATCAAAATAAGCAAAATTCAAAATATTATGTGCCACACTAAATGCTTTTCTCTCGAATGTGAACCCTCCACATGAAAAAGGTAAAGAAGGAAATAAGGTCTTCTTTTGCTTACCGACAAAGTGTAGTTCATCAATACTCTGCATCTACCTTACATTTTCCAATGTAAAAACCCTTTATGTCACATGTATTGGAAGTTTGTATGTTTGTACTCCCGATCCATGAAATATTAGCACAACATATTCTTCCATTAAGTACAAATCAGCCAATTGTATTTCTTTTCCTAGTTGAATGCAATTTCTACATTACATAGGTAATCTAGGCATTGGAGTATTTGTAATTGTTTGACGCAATGGAGCCAAAAAGTAGTCTACAAAATGACTGTAGTTCCTTTGAGAATCATTCATCCTTATCTTAGTGGTCCATTCATATACTGGAGCCATTTTCTTTTTCTCAACATTACTATAGGGTTGAATCTGAAGCTTGTTGGTCTGAAACATTCCTCTAAATTTGAATAGAAAAAGATAGCACAAGTATGTTGTGAATCTAAATGTCTTGGTGAAACCTCCTTTAATCATTAAAAATTGTTTATGCATGGATTCTACAATGTGCTCAATAAAATTATATTTGACATGTGGAACACCATAATGGATATTATACACCATTTCAAGGAGGCTTGCACCCACTTCCAAATTGCTATTCGGTCCAAGAAAAAATGCTAGCATTGAAATAGTATCTTGAACCCATGGTCTAAAAATATCCAAATCATAAGGAGGCTTATGATCACCTTTCAATTTGTTTCTATCCTAAACTATTTTATTTAAGAAATATTTTTTCTCCATTTCATCCACTATTTCATAATCTCTAGCAAGCTTTTCTAGGTCAATGTGGACATTTCCAAATTCTTCGGTTGTAAACCCCAACACTTTTCCAAGTTCTTCAGCATTAATGGATAACAATTCTTCTTTGCTATCTTTATTAACAATTCCTCTTTTCTTATCATCATAATTTAGGGCACATACCATGATAAATTTTGGGCAAGGGAAAACCTCATGTAACATCATGCGCCCTAATCTAGTTACCCATGGTGCACTAGTACTATTAACTTGTATTTGATTTGTAGCCTTATTTTGAGATGATAATCTAAGTTCTGAGGTACACCTTCCATAGGTTTTAGGATCATAAATATCATGGTATTCATCAGTGAAACCTGGGGTTTTAAGCAATTTTGCATAATGTATTATTTTATCCGACATTGCTCTAATGGTAAGTTGGTGGTAGACATGTTGATACAATGTGAAAATCTAAGTTATGAGGTATGCCTACCATAGGTTTATTTTGAGATGAAAATCTAAGTTCTGAGGTACGCCTACCATAGGTTTCAGAATCATAAATATTATGATATTCATCAGTGAAACCTGGGGTTTTAAGCAATTTTGCATAATGTATTCTTTTATCCGACATTGCTCTAGTGGTAAGTTGGTGGTAGACATGTTGATACAATGTGAAATTGTGAATTCTCTATTAGTCCTTAATTTTTCTTAATTCTTAAGCCTCTTAACCCTAAACCTAAACTTCAAAGTTTGACAAAATAAGATTTTAAGAAACGTCAAACGATGAAACGTAGCCACAGGAATTCTTTCACTTACCTGGATTTTGATTCTTGAAAATATTAATACTGACAGTCGTGGAAACTAGGTTATTGGAATGGATTTGTTGGAAGTGCAACTATAGAACCTAGAATAAGGTGGTGCACTGCAATGAGCAAACTGAAGACTGAAATCTCCCTGTGTGCTGACCCTCTCACTTAAAAATAAAATCACTTAGTAGTAGAAAGTGCTTTCTTTTCGAACATTAAAGAGAATGAAACCAAAATGTTTACATGTTGCTTCTGGACTACATAATTTGTACATGGTTGACATCATTTAAAACAAACTATTTATGATTTACTCCTGCATTGATAGCAAATTCTAAACCATTTATCTTTGTTAATCTAATGGTTATAGAGTGATTCCAGAGGTTTAAGTTCACAAGCCTAGCACTCTGTGTATTTCATTCCGGAGTGCAACTACAACCATATTGTAAAATGTTTTTCTTTGCTTCAACTTTTGATCTTCGATTTCTTTTTGTTTTCGGCTTCCAAAATGTATGGGTTTATATAAGGTTGTTCGGAAAGACGAGCAATACGCCATGTGGTGGCTGCACAACTTTCTCCTATCATTTTTCTTTTCGGAGGAGGGCCCGAGACACGCATCAGTTTGGCAAAAGTTTTCACCAAAAGATTTTTCAGAAATCATAACAGCGTGATGTGTTATCTCTCTGAGGATTGTGCCTGATGATATATTTTGGGGTGTCTATCAAAGTTTGTTGCCCTTTATTTTCTAGGTTTTTGTGAATAGAAGTTTGGAGTCGGTGCCTCAAGGTGATGTAATTGGTCAATGGACTTCCTTTTGTTGTCAGAATGTTCTTAAGATTTGATCATCTACAAGCCTACATCTTTGCTAAATATCTAAAAGACATAAATACAGTAGCTAAGAATTAATGAGCAAAGACTTTTGCGGCCTAACCAAGGATCCACAATTAGATTGCAAGCTATCAAGTTATGACATCTGGTAGTAATTACTTGTGTTGAGGTGGTGTTTTTTTCTTCTAGCGGCTATATAATCAGAGTAACGACAGAGTAAAGGGTTGGAATCCAAGTAGCAGTTTCTTGAAAAAGAAAAGTTTCTTTAGTTTTCTCAGGATTTTTAGAATTATTTTTAGAAACAAGTTGCAAAACTACTTTATTCTAGCATGTTATATCTATTAAGGTTTAAACTATTGTCGGATTGACATCCGACCTCTGTTTCAAAGTTCATTTGATAATTAAAGTACGAACTATTGAGGATAATTTATTGAGACTGTGCATGTATGGTCTTTTTCAAGCTTTCTTTCTTATATTGTCATTTTGAATGAAACACTATGTCTTGCAAGCTGAATCTAGATAGTTTAAGTAGCAGATTTCTATGTTGTATGTTTGTATTGCAGAATAGTAACTTAGGAAAACTAGACTATGTCATTGGACTTCTATGTTTTTCTGAAAGTTGTTATTTTATTATACTATACCGTATTAGGAGATAGAGTTCATGTGATTTATGAGATATTGTTCTGATAATTGTAAGAAGTCTTTATGTTTGATCGGACCTTAATGAACACTACCTGCGGAAATATTTGAAAGTCTACACTGTGCTTAAAGTTAGCTTGTTTTTTTCGTTCGCTTTCCAACAATGAAGGGTAGTGGCATTTTGTGTCTATTTATATCACTCATAGGAATGATTCAGGTTTGAAATGTTGTAAAAGCTTTGGCATATCACCTTTTATGTTTTACATTTACATTTCCTTCTCCCCTTATCTCAAAACCCCCAAAGAAGAGCCAACTTTCTATAAAAATCCTGGAGGTATTCAGTGAGATGCAATTTGTCCCCCATTCGTTGAATTTCCCATAAGACTGTTAGAGAGGCACAAGTTTTGATGATCAACAATTCTTTTTCTGGCACGCCCGATAACACAAGTTTTTTAAATGTCTGATTAGAAGTAAGAAATATTTCTCGAATCAAGCTAAGAAAGGAAACTGGAAGTCTCATGCCCAGAGTCCAAACAAGAGCATCTTCGAGAGGTCACTTCCAGTACTCTCAATTACCCATCTCGACCCCTAAGAGGAGAGGACTTACAGGTTCTATATCATCTGTAAGGAGCAATAGAGTAAGAAGTAAGAGCCTAGTATCTAGAGCTTTATCTACTCCACCCGGAGGATTAAATTTCCAAATTAGAATACCTATATATCCAATCCACAGAAACCTTTTCTCTATGGCTCACATACCTCCCCCTGCTCCTAGGAACTTCGTAACATGGGATAGTGGTAGTTTGCTACGACCACCCACACCCCCAGATGTATGGTTTTCCATACCACCTAATGCCCTCAAGGTTATCCCTAAATTCTCTGCAGAAGATTTTAAAACCCCTTCCGAACATCTACAAGATATAGCAGAGGTATGTAGGGTACATAATATAGTGGAGGAAAATATCGCCCTGAGGCTGTTGGTCTCCTCTTTCAAAGGAAAAGCCCAAGACTGGTACTGATCTTTGGCTTCGGGTTCTATCATCTCTTGGGACCAGCTCGAAGAGCATTTGTTTGAACGCTTCTCGGAGAAAGGAGACTATTCCTCATTGCTGCAACAACTGATCACCAAACAGAGAGCTCCTCATGAGGCCATGAGTGACTTCAACACTTGATTCCATAAAACCTAGCAAAGGATTCTCGTGACTACTCGACCTTAGACTGCCATGGTATTCATGTTCTATCTAAAATCTTTTAACCCCAACATCGCAGTCATGATAACTTCCATGGAAGGAGATATCTTGTCTTTTTATGCATCCACATTAGGTCTTGGACCTTTGCAAACTAAATAAAATGCATTCAATTACATCTTGTGAGGGTGTTATGAAGTGTTGTAAGACATGTCTACACTCTTCTAGACTCTATTAATTACAATTCACTTAAATATCACCTTTTTATTCATCAACAAGACCTATATTGAATTGTTGAAAAGTTTTGTAACAAGCTTTCACGCTTTTCTAGGCATAATCTTCTTATTTACACCCTTCTTATGCTTTATTTGACCCCTTTATGCCCTCATATGACTTAATTAAGTATTTTTTTGAATGTAAACCCAACAAACAACATTAAATACAACATATTTCCCAACACCCATTTTCAGGTCCTAGGTGGGACCCATTCACCATGGGTGGTGAATGAGGCCCCCTTGGCTCCAAATTCAAAATATTTTAAATTTTCCTTTCGGGTTTTTATTCAAAATTACTTGATGTCGGCATGTGATGAAGTATTAATGGGTTACTAGGGCACAAGTGTGTATAAATAAGTGTTTTTCCCCTCATTTTGACATCTACATTCACCTAATTCATTCTTCATTTTTCATTCACCAATCTTCCATCTCAAGCCAAGCAACTTAGGGTTTTATCATCTCAAGGCATTCAGAGATCAATTTTCAGACTTTCAAGGGCAGATTATACATGTTATGTTGCAGACTTTCAAGATCAATCATCATGGCAAGGTAATCTATTCCATTGTTGCATGTTTCAATCCTTTCTTTCATCATTTTGGTTTAATTACCTAAACGAGATTTGACCAAGGTAAACCCCCATGCCTTAACAATCAACATTTCTTCTTCTCTTCCTGTGTTTGCAGATTTAGGTCCTTTGGAAGTTTGGAAATCATTGAAGATCAAGTTGTAAAGTCATTCAAGTCATCCCTTCATCATTCAAGGCAAATAATCAACAAAAAGTCACTTTTAGGCCCGAATCTAACAGTTTCAGAAGCGAACACCTATAGGAAGTAGAAGTGTAGATCTAGCTCCACAAAATCTACTCCTGAATTTGAAAATTCTTGTAGGTGGACTAATTCACCACCCATGGCGAATGAGTCCCCATCTGTAGGCCTGAAAAGTGGTTTTGTCAGAATTTAGCTCCTGACAGTCAGAAACCTGTTTCCTGGACTTTTCATTAGAAGTAAGACTGATTCACCATGCATGGCGAATCAGTCCCAGTGTCCATTAACAGTGACTTCTGGAACATTCTAAAACCTTACAACAACAGTAATCTACCTCTAGGTGCACTCTGTTCAGTTTCGTCAGTCTTTGTTTTCATTTGTCTAGGTTTCTAGTTCATATTTGCAATCAACACTATGTTTTCCAACATCTTGCATTAGATTAGTTTGCATTCATTTATTTGCATTTGTAAACATTCAAACACATCTACACACACTTCACATCAATATCCCATCCATCCTTACATTAATATTGAATGTAAACATAAGCATTTTTGGACCCATCATTCTCCTTTTAGGTGAAAAACCCTAGAAGTGCTAGAAAGAAAGTAGGTGCTAAAAATCTATGTTTCAAATCCTCAATCTCTTTTGGTAGGTTGACTAAAACCATGCCTATGCCCATAAGGTGGGGGTGAGGTAGAAGTTGAAACTCTGGTAATTGTACAAGGAACATACCCCAATGATCTAAAATCTCTTGCAAATGTGTAACTTTAAGTGTAACCTTGTGGTCTTATACCTAGCTAGGCATAAGATCATTAGATAAAATTGTAGATTTAGTGTATAGAGAAAAGTGAACATCAATCGAACACTTGAAAAGAGATAATTTTTTTATCTTTTCAAATCTTAAAGAGCAATTCCAACTTGAAAGCATGCCAAATATGGACAATTTTAAATGGGAGAAAGGGAAAATTGTCTAGAAAAGCCATATGCCATGAGAAGGGGTCAAGCCTAAGAGAGCTTGCACTAATCATGTATCCAAATATAATCTTCTTTAGCTCAAATGTAAAACTAGAAAAGATGCTTTAGAGTATTGAATTTCCCACATAAAGGATAGCAAGGGTTGATATCTCCAATATAAGACAAAGGAGATCCAAGTGGAAGACCTTGTTAGAAAATGCACCAAATAAAGTGAGTCTAGAGGTGCTATTAGCGGTTTAACTAATCCGCCATTGGTAGATGAGGAAAAAATCATAAGTATCACTTGCGGGGTTTGCAATTACAAAATGGTATTTCATGATAATATTTTTAATCTTTCTACTAGGACTTAAAATACCTAAGCCAAATATTGTGAACCATATGGGAAGGGATGACATCAATACCTGCATATAAGGTCTCCTAATCCTAATTGGATAGGTAGAATTTTAATTTGGCTTCAAGCCATGATAAGAAATTCTTGGTAGCTCTATCAAGGAGATCTGGTGAAATTTTAATTTCTCTATTTAAGAATTTTATAGCACAACCCCAAGGGGCTCTATGAATATGATAGTCTTGATTAAATAGAACTAGAGAGCACCATATAGATTTATGATTAATTGAGAGGCTAGTGAAGAAGTCATTGCTAACCTTGATAAGTTACAACTTGTTGAGCTCCCAAGCCTTCCAAATGCTCTTGATAAAAAATATACCTTGTATTAGGCTCCCTTAAGGTGAGAAGAGTATAGAATCCAATTTTTTTCAAGTTAGTTGTCCAATAGGTACTCTTAGAAAAATAAAATTCCTAGTGAGAATTTTTCAAACATTATTCCCTTTCAAAGCCTTGGCCATTCACTTAACACAGAGATCAATTCCCTAATGAAATGGAGAGTAATCCTAAACAACCAATATCATGAGGGAGACAAAAAATATTCTAAGCAACATGATGAAATATTTTATTCCCATAAGTAGAGGCCTATAGAGACTACCTAAGCATCTTCTCAATTTTCAAAGAAGAAGCCTCACATGGACCCAATGGGAGTAATAACCATGAGTAGCAAACACAAAAAAAATTAGAGTAAACATGGAATTTTTCAACCAAAGAAAAGGTGTGCTTAGTGATCTAATAGCTTAGCTTTGCTCAATTTTGTCAATGATAACTTGCCATAGGATAGGAGGAAAGCCATGAAAAGAAAAGGGAATGCCCATAAACAAAAGTCCCCATGCTCAATCCATTTCCAAATGAAAGAGCATAACCAACCCAGTTTAGGAAGAAATGATTGTATATGGCATTAATTCCTTTACTATTGAATAGTCGAAACATAGGTTTGGTAGTACATATCAAGACAAAGAAATGTTGGAGTAATTAGGACATCACTTGATAATTAATAAACCATTAATTAATTAATTATTAAGTCCCTTATTACTTTAGTTCACTTAAGCTAAACTTAGGAGTATTTTTTGTTTATTAGATTGGGTTAATTATAGGTCAAGTCGTCTCATTGCATGAGATTAAGGCACCTATCACAATCTAATGTAGTCCTCATCTAGAATTTTCTTTTATAAGTATGCACATTCATTTTAATGCATGCAAATTCATTCAATTTAATTACAATTGTAGGTTAATCTCAATACCAGATGCTTGTGTGATATTTGTGTGGATTCAATGTTTTCTCTCTTGGTTCCATAGCAAATCAGTTGCTTTGATCTTTCATTTGTGATAGGTGATTTGGTTGTAGAGGATCATTGGGAGTTGTGGGGTTCACTATAAACTCCAACATGGTATCAGAGCACCAGATCTATGACTTCCTGTTCGAAGTTTGAGAGATTCAACATTGAGGAAAAATAGGCTCATCCTAAGGTAAAACAGGGATCACTGTTGAGTCCAAAACAACCAAAAACCTAAGGAATTTCTATCAAATCGCTCAAATCCAAGCAGCTACAAAAATAATTTTTTAATGGGCTACACAAATCCAAACAAATTTGTATGACTGTATCGTCGATCTACGTGATGTGTGCAAAAATTCGCAAGTATTATCCTTTAAAATCAATTTGGTTTTTCTTCAATTTTTTACCATTGATAAAAAAACATTGTTGGTTTTTCAATTATTTTCCTACAAATTCAAAAAATAAAACAATATATATATATATTTTTTAAAATTAAAAAATTGCAGTTGTGACTTGGTACATTTTGTACCTTTCATGCTACCACTATGCAACATGGCACATGCCCACTAGACCCCTCTTGGGACAATGGTCTTTTGCTATTACCACTCGACGATTATTTGATCAGTCGATGGAAACACTTGTCACCAACGGCTTGCCAATACGCCACCTGGCAGCCAATATATTATAGTCGGTAACATTTTTAGGCACACAACACACAAACCGGTGAGGGAATATTTCACCGTCAAACATCATATTCCGGAAACCACTTCTCGTTTAGTGCCTAGTCAGGAGATGTTCCCCTTACACCAAAATATTCTAGTCAATGAATTTTTTTTAGGAAACCATATTTTTTTATAAGTTGAAACATTTTTGTGAATATTTGCTGACATCAACATGATTTCAACGTGACATCAACAGTCATACGACCCCTCCAAGCCCCCTCCTAGCCCTTACTTTCCCTAAAGGAATGATTTTTTTTATTTTTGGCATAACTTGGGCATACGGTGTTCAAATTTGGCAAAAAAGATATCAGTGGAAAGTTGGTTTTGTCTACTTTCTAGTTGTGCAAGTCTCTTTATTAAATGTTTCTACCGGTTCTTGTTATTCTTAGTCAATGTCAAATCTTTATTTATCCTTTTGAGCTCATAACTTTTCACTTGTATCTCCGATTTTCGTGATTCAAGCGGTGTTGGAAAGGTATTTTAAATATCTTTCAATCCATTCATGCACTTTTTTCCGGAATCTGCACCAGGTACATCTTATTTTTTTTTTTGTGATTTCACATTTTTTCAATTACTTGGGCATGTTGGCACCTGGAAAGGTTATGTTTGTGTTGGATGACTTCATTTTATCTACTTTATATGTACTAAGGCTATTAGACCCTAATTCTATCATTTCAGGATGTACCATGGGTTTTTCCATTCATCCTTATGTGATCAACTTGGAAAATGATAATTATGAATCTTGGTGAAATGACATCCTAACACATTTCAAGTGGTTTGATTTTTTGCCTTAGCTATATGGACTCATACCTACACTAGACACACTAGGAAGTCTATCAGCATGGGATATCATTAGTGATCATATTATAGGGGTTATGTGTTCTAGTATTGTTCTTGACACTATGTTTTGTATCAGACATTGATTGTCCCCACACGCTTTGGACTTGCTTTTAGAGATCTATGGAGACCCTCATATCTCTCCATACCGAGGGGATCCTACTACAGATTGTCTCATTCCTCTTGCAGGTGCATATTTCATACACTTTAATGAGGATACTTTAGAGGAGCTTGAGTATATCACAGGTCTTGCATGTTTTGATCGTTCAAAGACTTGTCTTCATGTTCCCACTCTTTAGATTGAAACAACATCATCATCTTCTGTTGTTCTTGATCAGTTTGACATCACAACATCTTTGGCCCATATTGGTTTAGTGCAGTAGGACATCCATCTTCTTCTAGACATAGCTACTTGGAATTCATATCTTGCAAACATATCATCCTTGTTTGTAGAGTCTTATATTGCAAATTTGGAGGATTAATTTGATCACATTCATCTCCTCTTTGTTGAAAACCACATCATCGATGTTGGCCCACCATCTTAATTACCTTTAAAGCTTGTTCTACATTAGTCTTCACTAGTTCTGGATTGACATCATCTCTTTCTAACATGTGGACACTTCAGCGCTCTTCAAAGGCACACATCATTTGGATCTAGATTCCTAGTTCACCCATTCTTTTGGATTGGCTTTTCCAATCTCCAATGGATCTATTTCTTCCTAAGGGGAGAAATTTTGTTTGCAGGTAGTGGATCATATTCTATCTTCAAAAATTCATCATTGGCACAAGAGCTTCTTTATGGGGGATTCTTATCCTAATTTTCTCTCTCGTATTGGGGGGAAATCTATTGTACTTGAATGGCAGAAGCAATCTTTGGGGGATCACGTTGAGTCCTATCCTTTTTTCCCTAGTGCAGTCATTCTTTTTCTCTCTTTTAAAGAGGAGTTTTTCCTATGTGGTTTTCTCCTTTTCTCTATTTATGAGAGATTCATTTATTTGTACATGGGTACCTCATTAGGACTTGTATCTGAGACCCATCCATGTATCCATCATTGCATTCTTTATCAGGGTTTTATAGCTTTTCCCTAAGTTGATCTTAAGATGGGGTGTTGGAGTAATTAAAACATTGAACTTGATAATTATTTAATCATTAATTAATTATTAAGTCCCTTATTACTTTAGTACACTTAAGCTAAACTTAGAGAGCTTTTTTATTTATTATATTGGGCTAATTATAGGTCAAGTGGTCTCATTGCATCAGATTAAGACACTTGTCATAATTTAATGCAATCCTCATCTAGGGTTTTCTTTATTTTTCTTTTATAAGCATGTACGTTCATTATAATCCATGTATGATAGACATTTTTTTTCCAGAGGTCACTTGGAGTTGTGGGGTTCACTACCAAGTCCAACAAGAAAAGACTATTTGGCATTATTCTTGTCCTCACGAAGAGAGAAATGAATCATCAACAAAATGACCATTAACCAACGTATTAGACAAATAGGAAAGGCAATACCCTTAACAAGATTTTGGGAGACTATATTGACCAAAAGATAGCCTAAGGCTTCAATAACAAACACATAAAGTATAGGAGCTAAATGAAAGCCCTAGTATATGGACTATAAAATCCCAAAATGCTTCAATTTCCTTCCATTGATGGAGATGCAAGCCAAGGCATCGATGAAAATAATCTAAATGGAATGGATAAAATGAGGCCCAAATCCAAGTGCCTAAAACATGACAAGGATAAAAGGTCATTCAATGTGGTTATAAGCCTTGGAAAAAATAATTTTGATAGACATTATAGGTTGTTGAAAATTTTGGGTCCATTTGATCCCTTATCAAACAACAATAATGTTATCGAGATGTAATGCGACTTGATAAAGCTAGCTTGTGTTAGAGTGAATAATTTATCTATTCAATATACTTAATTGTACTTAGGTTGATGAGTTTAGACAACATCTTCTCTAACTGAATGTGCAACCTTTAAGCATCTAGAGGTTGCCAAGTTATTTGGTAAAGCTCATGTGCTACCTTTCTGAGGTTGGTATATTTTCCATCTCACCTCAAAGGTCACTCAAAACTTGGCATCAAGGTTGATTACTTGGTCAAATAGGTTGTTGGCTTACACATTCTAAGTGATCCTAAAGTTGACACCTATAGGACACTTGTCAACTCATTTGTGCCACTATAGGTGGATTGCCTTCTCCTTTCCTATATAGGCAAGCTCATATTGTAATCAATTGAAATATAATGTGAATTAGACTAATCATTGTGTGTAAGTATGCTTTTGTGGAAGCACAAGGTTTTTGATGTTATGATCTTGGGTGGATGAATATCCTAACATGGTATCAGAACCATGCAACAAAAATACTTCCCAAAAACTTGCACTAAATTATAGTGTAATGAGGGGTTATGCCATCACAACATGAATCCTTGTGATTCTCACCTCATGTGAGTGTTCCTTTGAGCACACTATTTCTCAATTTCTTGTACATCTCTACATTCCTTGTACACTCTCAATTCTAGTTTGTCTACTTATTCTCTTAGCATTTAGGGGGACTATGATGTGTTATGCCAATGCTTCTTTCAATGAAGCAATGGAGGAATCTTCTTTTTGGGAGGCCTCATGAACCTTCTATCTTGATCTCTCGTATGGCAGATTATTTAAGTGGATCACATTTGAGATTCTAGTACTCCTAATCACAGTATTATCTGTATTTTTGACTTCACGAAGTTTGATTAACTTTGTGTACATTGGTTGAGTAGTGTTCACATGATTCACTCATGCAATGTTTTTGTATCTCTCATCTTGATCCACATATCTTAGAGATTCGTTGATTCCAGTAAACACTAATTCATAATCGACAGAGTTTACAATATCTACATGCTTCAAGAGTTCTTCATCATTATGTTCTTATCATCAAGGGATATCTTTTCAAAAGGTCTTATCATCCTCTTGCTCTTTTTTGGAAAGGAATTTTGTTCCCATTAGGTTTTCTCATTTTTCTCCATTTGTGAGAGAATGCATTGTACATGGGTACCTAACATGGCCTCGTACTCAGGACCCATTTCTATCTATTGTACTTTTTGTGATCTCCTTGAGTATTTAAGGAGGGTGTTAGTGTGAATAATTTATCTGTTTACTAAATTGTACTTAGGTTGATGAGGTTAGACTGAATGCGCAGCCTTTTAGACCTCTAGAGGTTACCAAGTTATTTGGTAAACCTCATGTGCTACCTTTTTGAGGTTGGAATACTTTCCATCTCACCTCAAAGGTCACTCAACACTTGGCATCAAGGTTGATGACTTGGTCAAATAGGTTGTTAGCTTGCACATTCCTAGTGATCCTAAGGTTGACACCTATAGGACACTTGTCTACTTATTTGTGCCACTTCATGGGGCACTTGTCAATCCACATGATAGGTGGATTGCCTCTTCCTTTCTTATTTAAGCAAGATCATATTGTGCATTTTAATTAACTCTAATGTGAATTAGGTTGATCATTATGTGCAAGTATGTTTTTGTGGAAGCACAAACTTTTTGTTGTTATGATCTTGAATGGATGAATACCCTAACATGGTATTAGAGCCATGCAACAAAAATTCTTGCCAAAAACTTGCACTAAGTCTAGTTTAGGGTTCCATGCAATTTTACTTTCATGTTAAAATGATCTTTGTTTAGGTGTAATTATTTGTGCATACAATTTGTTTCAACTCTGTTTTGTAAGAAATTTGTTTTGGCCTATTCAGCCTATTTGAAGGTGTGTTTAATGGGCATTTTTTTGGCTTCATGGAATTTTGGAGTCATCGTTTGCAAGCCAATTCTGAGTTTCATTGCAGGCCTTGCTTGTGCACGGACTCTGTTTTTGATAAATCTGCCTACTATTCCAAAAGGCAAGTTTTTGAGGGAAGAGTGGGATAATTCCTTCTACATTCGGTGGCCTTCACATACTTGGTGCTCCCTCTTATGGTTTCTCCTACATCAATCTGCGCTTTGAATCTCCATGCTTATCACAAGTTCACGGAAGATATTTGTATATATTTGTTTCTTGTTATAGTGAGGTCTCATAGCAAATCACATCTGGAATATTTCCATTGTAGGTGGTAGTTGCCTCTTCAAGCGACATGTCTGCCAATCTTGAAGGTGTCATTGAAATCATACCTATTCTCCATGCCAGCACTCCCATTGCAGCACCTCAAAATAGTAATGAGTCGAGCGCCTGCAAATCTATCCCATGTGACCTACACTATGGAAATTGCTTCTGGTTCATTGACACATAGGTTAAGATCAGTCAAGGCTGCCTTTTCCAGCAGCGTGTGGAATCTCCCACAAGACCAGTCACTTCCTCTCTCTCTCATGACCTACTTCATCTTCTCTATTGTCATTGCTTTCTAGTTTTTCGAGTTGCAACTACCGAGCATTAAAATTTCAGATACCATCTCCCAAAATTTCATTTAGCCTCAATAGTAGCGTGCCAAATCATCTTTTGATATGCATTTTATTTGAAATTCTATTGAGAACGCCTTTTAAAATCAGTTGCATTGTCACATGTGGGAACAATAGACTTGGTCATATAAGCGGCCTGAAATCCCTAAAATCTACAACAAAGGGTGAAGAGATATTTTCAATAAACATGCCTTTATAGAGGGCCACAGGTATAGGAAAGTTTTGCCAATTTATCGACAAGCTTTGTGAAATACATCCAGCTTTATGAAGTCTCCTCAAACTATGAAATTTTTTCCTTGTAAATAGCTAATGGTTATTATAAACTATTAATTTTAAATCTAACCACTTATGGTTACATTTATCTCTTTGGTATCCATCCAATATTTATAATTTTACAAAGGGGAAGTATTTCTCTTTGCTAAGTTATCATTGTAAATGATTGTCAAAGAGAGTAGACATTTTTTACCATAGTTAAAAATTTGTAAAAGAAGAGTCAATTATTTATTTTGCAATGATTTTGAAAAAGGGAAAGTTTTTATAGTGGGGGTGAATTTTTTTGCCTTAGTTAAAAAATTGTAAAAAAGGAGTCAATTCTTTCTTTTGCAATGAATTTGGAAAAAACTTGTAAGAACTCATAAAAAGCAAATATGCTTATAAATGCACTCATATAAAGTGCCACAAAATTTAATGTGTGAAGGGAACTTGGGAAATTTGTTTTTACATTGAATTATAAACTGTAATGGGGGTTGTGTAGAACCTTGATTTGACATTACAGTTGTGGATCCTCATGATTTAACATCACAACAACATTCACAGTAGACTTATGGCCCCTTGTCATTTTCTTGGCCTTTTAGGTCTTGCTTCATGGTATTTGATATATTTTGCTTTGATTTTATGTTGTAACATGGCTTGAACACGCACATTTAGGTACTAAAATTCAAATAATGACGTCTTGTGAAGGTGTTGTGAAGTGTTGTAAGACATTTCTACATTCTTCTAGACTATTTATTTCAATTCACTTAAAAATCACCCTTTTATTCATCAAAAAGTTCTATTTTGAAGTATTGTAAAGTCTTGTAACAAGCTTTCACGCTTTTCTAGGCATGTTTTCACTATATATCCCTTTCTCATGCTTTATTTGGCCCCTTTATCCTTTCATATGCTTAATTAAGTGTATTTTTTAGTATTATCCCGACAAACAACATTAACTACAACATATTCCCCAACACACATTTTTAGGTCCTAGGTGTGACCCATTCGCCATGGGTGGCGAATGAATCCCCCTTGGCCCCAAATTCAAAATATTTTAAATTTCTTTTCGGGATTTTATTCAAAAACACTTGATGTTGACCTCTAATGAAGTATGAACGGGTAACAAAGGCACAAGTGTGTATAAATATGTGATTTTCATCTCATTTTACATCTCCTAGAATTCTCCAACATTCATACATCATATTCAAGCATTCAAGCAGTTTACAACATATTTTCAAGCACTATTCAAGCACTTTGAAGCAGCCATTGACATTACTTCAGACTTGCATCATCAAGGGCTTGGTAATTCGATAGCATTTGCATCTTGTTAGTTCATCATTCCTTTGCATTTCATTATTTTATTAAGGGTTTGATTACCAAAAGTGGGGTTTGACCAAGGCAATCCCCTATTCACTAACCTTAAATCATTTTTCCTCTATTGCATGTTTGTTTGCAGCCTTTTGTGTGCAGATTTGACAAGCTTTTTGGTGTTGAAGATTGGCTTACAAGTCAACTAGGTGCTTCAAGTCAACTCAAGTCTATTTCAAGCTTGGAGAAGATTTCATGTCTGTTTCCTGCAAACTTGACTTCGGCAACCCGACAAGTAGTGATTTCCAAATCTGGTGTTGCAAAGTTGTCTCCTGATTTTTTAGAAATTTGGGAGAGGACTGATTCACCACCTATGGTGAATGAGTCCCACCTTAGGACTAAAAATCTAAATCTTGTCAGATTCTAGATCCCGACAGACAGAAACTTGTTTCCGACAGTTTTTCACCAAGAGGATGACTAATTCGCCACCCTGGGCGAATGAGTCCCACTATGAAAAATCAGTGACTTCAACCAGCATCCCCAACATTCTAGATTCATCAAAATTCACCCAAGTGCACTTTGATTGAACTCGTATTATTTTGTTCTGCATATTTTCTTCATTTAGTTCATTGTTGCATTACACAATGGGTTTTCAAATATAGCTTAAATTTCACTTTTGCATTCATTTTCATTCATTTAGATCAGTCAATTGCATTTAGTTAACTTCATTTAGGTTAGACAACATCACACATTGCATAATTTGAATGAACCATTAGCATTTTTGCTCCTATCTCTCTCCTTTTAGGTGAAAACCTTAGATGAGCAAGAGTTGTCCATACAAGCCAAAAATAAACGGTTCATTTTGGTGAACCCAACTTTTGAGCATTTTGCATTTCTAATTTCATTTACATATTGCATCCTAGTTTACTTTTTCATTAACATTCAATTAGTACATTGCTTTTTTTTTGCATTCTAGGACTTTTTATCTTGCATTAGTGAAAGCTTCATTTAGATTTCATTTTTGCATTGCATCTCATTGAAAAAACTAAAAAATTTGCATTCTGCATCTTTGATTGCATTCTGTAGAGCATTAAAATCATCTTAAAAATTCTGAAAAACACACAAAAACATCACAGGGACTCATTCGCCACCTAGGCGAATCAGTCCCTTTCCACTTTTTACACATCATTTATGACACCTTTTTAACATTTTTCTGCATTACTGTTTCTTGTTTCTGCATTTTGTTTTACTTTCCATAATCTTTGTTTTTCTTCATTTATTGCATCTTAGTTTATTTGCATCATGGCATTTTCTTTCAATAAGTTTTGGAATTCATTAAAATCATTGGTAGATATGTCCAATTGTGCCTTTGGCTGTGACCCTAATGACCTTGAGCAACCTCATGCTCCTTTAACTCCTCATGATTGTCCTCCATGTGAAGTAGACATCATTGGACAAGATGATGCTAGCATGAACAAGTTCTACAATGATTGCCTTGATAACCTAGAAGAAAATGCAACCTTTTATCCCTCCATGAGGTCACAAGACCTTCCCACTGTTACACCTCCTGATCACTTTGCATACTTACATCCTGAAGTCAATATAGGACCTAAGGCTCCTCCCTCAAGTGGACCTAGTTCCTCTCACCAATCACATTCACGAGCCTTTTACGATCACAAAGTCACAAACACTCCTATCAACCTTGAAGAGACATATGGTAAAGGTCTCCCTATCTTAAGTAAACATGGTTGTGACACAAAACATGAACATGACATCCATCAACTTCTTGAACAACAATCAACCGAAGCATACACAACAGGACTAGGATATCAAGATCCTTCTCATCTTGATAGACAACCTCTTCAACCTAGGAGACTTCGGCATGCTGGAACAGTGATCTTGAATGCTCCTCCTAACTTAAACATTCTCCTTCCACGTGAACAACCATTATCTCCTTCTAATGACAAGGATGTTAGGATCCTTATGGGTCCTCTTCCTCCTATTCATGAACAAGGTGAATCTAGCAAGCGAAAATGACCTTACAAACTCAAAAACATCAAGTTTCCCACACATCCTCCACCTGAATGTGAAAGGAGACTTCAACTGCTCTTAAATAAAGGTCTTATACTTTTACCACCTATGAATAGGTTGGTTATTCATCCAAAAGACTCTAACATACCATTTTGCAAATATTATCGCATCCTAGGACATCGCACTAAAGAATGTCGGACATTGAAGGAAATACTGGATAAGTATCACTTCACTGATACCAATTGTTTCCTCGTCGTACCTTAAAGCAACCAAATCCCATCATCGTGCCATGGTTGTAGAATTCCCTATTCTCACTATTGCATGATCCTTTCACATCACCCATCTCGGCTCATTCTTTCCTTTACACTTTGTGGAGGGCAAGACGTTGTTAGCCTTGTCCTTGTAATGCACTTGCCTTTGTCTCTTAACTATGTTATTCCTTTTCCGCTTATCTATTTAAGATTGAGAAACCAATAACTTAGTTAATGGTTGACTTACATTTTCATTACTTGTCCATTGGTCCTTTTTGCATTTTCATGTGCATATCTTGTCCCTACATCGTGCGTTTGATGTTTTCTCTCTTCATACACTTATTTTATTTGACTCTCTATTCTTCTATTCGTCATTCATTGTCTTTTTCATTTTTTGTTTTGTGTTTTCCTTTCGGGGATGACTCAAAGCATAGAGACACCCTATGTCTCTTCCATGTTGACCCAAAAGGTTCTTGTTTTTTTCTCTTATTAATTTGTGTTTTCCTTTTAAGTATGACGCAAAGCGTAGAGACACCCTGTGTCTCTTCCATGTTGACCCACAAGGTCTTTGTCTTTTTCTCTTTTTGTTTTGTGTTCTCCTTTTGGGGATGATGCAAGGCATTTAGACCGAAATGTCTCCTTCATGTTGACCCAAAATCTTTTTCATTTTCTTTCACCTTTTTGTTTTCGTTTAGCTTGTGTTTTCCTTTTGGGGACGATGCAAAGCGTCGAGATCGCAATGTCTCTTCCATGTTGACCCAAAACGGACTTTCGTTTTCCTTTGTTTTCGCTCTTTTTGTGTCATTCTTCCACTTCTATGTGCTTTGGGGAATGATGACAATTTTGGGCTCTTTCATAAAAACATTGCAACAACGAACATACTGATCCCAAATCCATAGATCTCTTATGTGTTTGGTGTGTTTTCTTTTCTAGGGGGCAACTCCCTTTCCTTGTTTTTCATTTTTCTTGACATGACGTAGCCTAACTTCGAAACATGACTTGGCATAGGGCTTTCCAAGTTGGCTCTCATATCTTTTTTTCCTTTTGCTTTCTCTTTTCTTCGCTACTTTAAAGTAATTTCTCATAGATCGATGTGTAGCAATTCCTTTAAAGTTGGGGGGCATACATTACCATTAATTCATTTGCATTCTTGGTTCCTAGTGCATCCTTGTCATTTATATGATGCATTTGTCACTTTGTAGCTGGCATTGGGTGCGATGTCTTTCATAAGTGTGATCTATCTCATCATATTACATTCCTCTTGGTGGCCTGATACGACGCACTGCATCCCCTAAGTTTCGAATATACTATTCTTTGATTGGTCCTCTCTTGGAGACATTAGACACAATGTTCCCTAAGTGACTAACCTTGCATGAACTGAACAAGACTCCTTTGAACTTCTTTTACATGTTTACATTTTGCATTTTTGCCACCTTGCATAACGCAGCTTGCATGACTGTGGTACTTTATTTTTTTTTGTTCATAACATTTTTCTTTGTGGCGCCTTATTAAAGTTATCAACGGGTATAACTTCAATTTGGTTGAGCAGGAGGCCCACTAGCAGCATGACTTTTCCTCATAGCCACCTTTGTGTTTGTGAGTGCATACCAACTAGCATATGTATCTTACCATTTTGGGCTTTCTCACCCCGCGGACAACTAGTTTTGTGGCCCCAAAGTGAGTACATTTGGGCCTTCTCACCCGGCGAACCGTCATGAGTTATGTCGCCTGAAAGTGAGTATACATTCTCTTTCAACCTATATCTAATCCACAACTAGTTGGATTGACTATCGAAGCTTCATCCAATTCATCTCAACACTTGTGTATTTTTTTGTTCTTATGTTTAGTTTGCCATGGGATCTTCATCTTGGGGGCTTGATCATCCCTCTTGATCGTTGACATTCAATTTTGCTAGCGTAAGTGCATTTGAACCCTTCCCTCGATGTTCTTGGCTACTTTAGTGTGAGTTTGAAGCAGGTTCATCCTCTCACTAAAGTGGGGGCTAAATGTGTCGTAGAAAAATGGCCCCTTGTCATTTTCATGGCCTTTTAGGTGTTGCTTCATAGTATTTGATATATTTTGCTCTGATTTTATGTTCTAACATGGCTTGAACATGCACAGTTAGGTACTAAAATTCAAATAATGGTGTTTTGTGAAGGTGTTGTGAAGTGTTGTAAGACATTTCTACATTCTTCTAGACTCTATTTATTATAATTCACCTAAAAATCACTTTTTTATTCATCAACAAGTTCTATTTTGAAGTATTGTAAAGTCTTGTAACAAGCTTTCACACTTTTTTAGGCATATTTTCACTATTTATCCCTTTCTCATGCTTTATTTGGCCCCTTTATGCTCTCATATGCTTAATTAAGTGTATTTTTTAGTATTATCCTGACAAACAACATTAAATACAACATATTCCCTTACACAGGTTTTTAGGTCCTAGGTGTGACCCATTCACCATGGGTGGCGAATGAATCCCCCTTGGCCCCAAATTCAAAATATTTTAAATTTCTTTTCGGGATTTTATTCAAAAACACTTGATGTCACCCTATGATGAGGTATGAACGGGTAACAAAGGCACAAGTGTGTATAAATATGTGATTTTCACCTTATTTTACATGTCCTAAAATTCTCCAACATTCATACATCATATTCAAGCATTCAAGCATTTTACAACATCTTTTCAAGCATTATTCAAGCACTAAGAAGCAACCATTGACATTACTTCAAATTTGCATCAACAAGGGTTTGGTAAGTTGATAGCATTTGCATGTTGTTAGTTTATCATTCATTTGCATTTCATTATTTTACTAAGGGTTCGATTACCAAAAGTAGGGTTTGACCAAGGCAATCCCCTATTCACTAACCTTAAACCATTTTTCCTCTATTGCATGTTTGTTTGCAGCCTTTTTTGTGCAAATTTGAGAAGCTTTTTGGTGTTGAAGATTAGTTTACAAGTCAACTAGGTGCTTCAAATCAACTCAAGTCTATTTCAAGCTTGGAGAAGATTTCATGTACGTTTCCTGCAGAATTGACTTCGGCAACCCGACAAGCAGTGATTTCCAAATCTAGTGTTGCAGAGTTGTCTCCTGAATTTTTAGAAATTTAAGAGAGGACTGATTCGTCACCTGTGGCGAATGAGTCCCACCTTAGGACTGAAAATCTAAATTTTGTTACATTCTAGATCTCGACAGATAGAAACTTGTTTCTGACAGTTTTTCACCAAGAGGAGGACTAATTTGCCACCCTAGGCGAATGAGTCCCACTATGAAAATTCAGTGACTTGAACCAGCATCCCCAACATTCTAGATTCATCAAACTTCACCCAGGTGCACTCTAATTTAACTCATCTTATTATGTTCTGCATATTTTCTTCTTTTAGTTCATTGTTGCATTACACAATGTGTTTTCAAGCATAGCTTAAATTTCACTTTTGCATTCGTTTCATTCATTTAGATCAATCAATTGCATTTAGTTAGCTTCATTTAGGTTAGACAACATCACACATTGCATAATTTGAATGAACCATTAGCATTTTTGCTCCAATCTCTCTCCTTTTAGGTGAAAAACCCTAGAAGAGCAAGAGTTATCCATAGGAGCCAAAAATCAACGGTTCACAACGTCTCTTCATGATTGTCACCTCATGCAAATGTGCGATAGAGCATGCCCTTTCTCATTTTCTTGTACATCTCTACTTTCCTTGCACACTCCCGATTTTAGTTGTCTATTTATTCTCTTAGCATTAAAGGGGGACTATGATGTTTTATTCTAATGCTTCTTTTAATGAAGCAATGGAGGAATCTTATTTTTGGGAGGCCTCATGAACCCTCTATCTTAATCTCTCATATGTGGGATTATTTCAGTGGATCACATTCTGATATTCTAGTTCTCCTCATCACAGTACTATCTATATTTTCAACTTCACAAAGTTTGATTGACCTTGTGTACATTGGTTGAGTAGTGTTCATATGTTCACTCATGCACGATTTTGTATCTCTCATCTTGATTCATATTTCTTGGATATTTGTTGATTCCAATAGATACTAGTTCATCTTTGACAGAGTTTGCAACTTTTACATGCTTTAGGGGTTCTTCACCATCATGTTTCTATAATCAAGGGACATATTTTCAAAAGGTCTTAAATCCTTCAATTTCTCTTTTAGAGAGGAGTTTTGTTCCCACTGGGTTTTCTCCTTTACTCCACTTTATGAGAAACTTTGTACATGGGCACCTAACATGGCATCTAGCCAGGACCCATTTATATTTGTTTGCATTTTTGTGATCTCCCCAAGTATCACTTAAGGGGGGGTGTTATAGTGAATAATTTATCTTTTCACTATACTTAAGTGTACTTAGGTTGATGAGGTTAGAAAAAATCTTGTCTAGTTGAATGTGCAACCTTTAAGCTTCTAGACATTACCAAGTTATTTGGTAAACCTCATGTGCTACCTTTTTGAGGTTTGAAGACTTTCTATCTTACCTAAAAAGTCACTCAACACTTGGCATCAAGGTCGATGACTTGGTCAAATAGGTTGTTGGCTTGCACATTCCAAGCGATCCTAAGGTTGACACTTATAGGACACTTTTCTACTCATTTATGACACTTCATGGGGCACTTGTCAATGCACATGATAGGTGGATTTTCTTCTCCTTGCCTATATAGGAAAGCTCATATTATAATCAATTCAACTCTAATATGAATTAGGCTAATCATTGTGTGCAAGTATGTTTTTTATGGAAGCACAAGGTTTTTGTTGTTATGATCTTGGATGGATGAATATCCTAACAGTTTGCTTGGGAGGACTAGCTAGGAAAGGAGTACCCCTAGCTTAAGAGAAAGATATTTGGAAATGATCTTGTAGGTGACATGTAACAAGGTGATAGGCTGCCAATTATAGATTTCCTTTAGTTTGCCAACTTTGGGTATGAATTTAATATTTCCATCATTCATTGTTTACTAAAGAATTCTCATGGAAAGCTTTTCAGTAGACTTTGTGAAGGTCTTCACCCCATAGTATCCCAAAAAAATCATAGGGAATTCATCCAAGCTAGGGTCTTTATTATTGAACATATAGAGGAAAACTTCACGAAAACCTTCCTTATCGAGGCACTGATCACAAAGAATGAGTTACAATAATGACAATATTTAGTTGATTTTTAGTTGTATTACACTAGTCACCACAACCTCCAAATTATAAATCATAAGTAAGAAAGATACAATATAAAAAGAATGAAATTGTATGTGACTTTAAATTAATTTAGAATTAATAATTAGTCATATATTATAAATATAATTATATGGATTTAGGATTTTTAGCTATACAAATAAATAAAATTTATCAATTAGAAGTATATTGAGAGAATATATGAACTAATTAATTTAAAATAATATAAAAATAGTAAACTAAAGGTTATTGTAACCCTACTTATACAAAGGTTAAAATTGACCCAAAAAAATCCCTCATATATATAAATTATAACTAAATTTTAGACCATAGAAGAAAAATCACAATTAATCGTAAAAATTAGAAATAGTCAAGTTTTTATTTTTCTCCCATTAAATTATGTTTTTTAGCAAAATCGTTAATCCTAATTTTCAAAGAGTTTCTAGTGTGTAAATGAATTAAAATCCAAACAAAATCAAAGAAAAATCATGGAAAAAATTAGTGAGGTAGCATGGCTAGGGTCTTAGGTAATTTCATAGGTAGACTTTCAAGAAAATGACACTACCACAATTTTTTGGGCCATCCGCCCTCCATGGAGTTGCAATACCCAGTATTATTTTGCAAGTTGCAGGGGCTTGTGGCCCATGGGGTCGAGCCCTTGTGTGGCAAGACATCAACCCTATCCACAATGTCTTAATATCTTTTTTTTCTTTTTTTTCATTATTTTTATATTTTGTTTTCATTCTTTTTTAATTTATATTCAAACTATAATTTAATATATAATAATTATTACAAACAATGGTTTTCCTCAATAATAATATAAAAATAAATTGTATTATAATTAATAAAAAATTGAGGGAAACCATTGTTTATAACCATATAATATTACTTTTTATTATTACAATATAATAATAAGTAATAATATTATTATAATATTATAGTATAATAAATTAATAATAATTATAATAATATAATATAATTTTTTTTGGATGGAAGACATTGGATGTTTGAGAAGAGAATTCATAACAATTTTTTTAATTTTTTTAATTTTTTATGTCTCTATATTATATAAATGACTTTAAATTTGAAAAATAATAATTTTTTTGTTGTTTTTTCTATATATTTTATTATTTTTTAGATCTGATTTACGCCCTCTTTTCATTGCTATTTTCCCAAGCAATTTTTGCTATTATGAATTAGATAATAATATTATTATATTTAACATTATTTTTTTTACAATTCATCTTCTATTATAATTAAAATGGTGCACAACCCTTTAATTAATGGCTACACTTGACCAAAAAAACCATATCAAATACTAACAGATGATGCCTACCTCAAAATTAACAATTTTTCAGTTCTTTTTGTTTCCTATAGCACCCCAAAAAGCTCACTTTTATGGATCCCTAGAAAAATTTATAGAACTAGCTTTGAGAAAACAAAACCATAGTGAACCAAAAATAACATACATACAAACCATTGTTTTTCTACAAAAAAATAATTACGCCAAAAAAAGAATGGTTTGTATTTGTGTGTTTTTTTGGTTCACTATGGTTTTGTTTTCACAAATCTAGTTACTTAGAGAGGTGTAACCCTACAATGGCAGCATGCCTATAGCACCCCAACACATCCGTGAAAGAAAAATAAATGAAGAAGCAAAGTACAGTTGTAAATTCAATAACAATATATGTATAATATAAAAGAATTAATATTCGTATTATAAATAGTAAACTTAGAAAAAAAAATTGTAAATTTAATAACAATATTTATGTAATATAAAAAACTTAGCAAAAATTGAAAAATGTAAAAATCATAATGCAAAATCAAAAATAAAAATCAAAGATTTAATAGTATCAATTAATAATATATATTAAATCTCATTTAATTTGTATACAATATTATTGATTGTTGTGCTACTAGTGTAAAATACGCATCGAAAATGATATCTCTCAATGTATAATATATAGATTAATATATTAAAATAGATAAACTAGTCTTATGCTAACACAACAATCTTCTCAACTTCTATTTCTGAATATGTAAGCACAAAACAACATCCCTAATTCTTGGATTCATGGCACTTTTAGAATTAGTCTTTTTGACGACCCACCACCCATAAATCCTTAACATTCTATTATTTATATATCATAACACATTTCATTGCTTGGAAGCTCTCATGGAGTGTGTATGTAGCTTCTGAAGAATGCATGATCAACCGATCAGTTCCATTGCCAAGTGATCTCTAGTTTAACTACCAATTACAACAGTTACATAGGCATAGATTTTATTTAGTTCTTTGCATAGTTTTTTCTCCAGTTCATTAGAGGATCACAACCTCAATTACTGCATATTAAGTTGCATGTAATAGTTAGTATTTTTTTAATATTTTAGAATTTATTGTTTAAGAATAGTCTTCTGCTGGTAATTGTAGCTATATATGAGCAAAGAAGACATTGAATTCAATGAATGAATTTGTACTCTATTTTCCAAGTTTAATAATACTGAGTTTTAATTTTCAGCGTCGTTGTTCATTCTCTCTAAGAGTCGATTTATTAAGCTTTTATCTATTGATTGATTCAATTTCTAGTATAGTGTTAGAGCATTAGTTTTTCAATCTTTCAATTGGTATCAGAGCAGGTTGCAGAAATATTTTTTTTGCAAGCGATAGCAGGTTAACAATTCTCTCCAAGAAGTATTAGAATGACAAATGGTGGCAATTTTACATTTCAACTTTTGTTGTTTACTAGAGACAACTATGACCATTAGAGTATAAAGATGAAGACCCTACTATTATCACAATATCTCTAGGAATTAGTAGAAGGAGGATACACATAACCTAAAGATCAAAACACATTAAATGCCTTAACATCAAATCAACGAACACAGTTGAAGGAAGATAAAAAGAAAAACAATCAAGCTCTATTTGTCATCCAATTTGCATTGGATATGTCAATTTTTTTCCATATAGTTGATATGACAAAGTCATAGGATACATCCAGGAGGCTCTACAAACTGCATACAAAGGATCTGAAGAAAAAAAATTGGTAAGACTTCAAACCTTTTGAAAATATTTTGAAAATTTAAGGATGAAAGAAGCTGAGTCTATTCAAGATTTTTTGCTCGGGCTTAAAGTACTGTGAATCATCTTAAAACTCAATGGGAAAGTGTCATAGAGAAAACAATTGTAGAAAAAAAATTGAGATCCCTTCCTCCAGCGTTTGATCCAGTAGTGATAGCCATTGAAGAAATTAAAGATCTAACCACATTCAAAGTTCTAGAGTTGATAAGTTCTTTGCAATCTCATGAGGAGCATATGCAATGTTTTATAGAGAACCTAGTTCAATCATTCCAATCTGCTGTAAGAATTGAAGAAAAATCTACAACCCCTTCTCAGTCAAACAAATCTTAAAGGTAGTCTTCTACATCTAGAGGACGTGGCATAGGAAGAGGAAGAGGAAGAGGAAGAGGAAGAGGAAGAGGAAGAGGAAGAGGAAGAGGAAGAGGAAGAGGAAAGAATAGAGGAAGAGGAAGGAGTTATATGAATCATAGAAACATCCAGTGACGATATTGTGAAAGGTATGGACACTATGAATCTGAATGTAGAAAGAAAAAATTTGATTTGAATAAGTCAAGAGCCAACTATACTGAAGAGTCTTTTGAAGATGCAAAGCACTCAACATTCTTCACATGCAATTTGGAAAAAGAACCTCAGAAGGATGTGTGGTTCCTAAATAGCAGTTGCTCCAATCATATGATAGGTAAACATGATCTCTTTGTCAAATTAGATGAATCTATGAGAAGAGTAAACCCACAAAAGTGGTTTACAATTCCAGTGAGGAAGGAAAAGTTGCAAATGTTAGTGTTTGGTAGCTTCTGGAGATATTTTCCCTTAAATAAAATGTAATCAAGGTAAGTCAGCCTCTTGCTTCACAAACAAAATATTTATTTCTAGTTCAGCCCTAGAAAGGGGGGTGCCTAGCCTTCTATATATAGAGGATGAAGTCCTCTCATTTGGACAAGCAATCAATTTCATTCTAATTCACATCTACAAGCAGCAATTCACCTTCTTGTAGTAGTTCGCACCTCCTAGCAACAACAAATCCGATTTTTTAGAAGAAGTATTATCATTTGATGCAAGGAGTAATAACATATCTTTTGTATGTGGCTTGGCCTATTTTAGGGCCTGATGTTGTATGCAGTTTCTGCAATTATTATTCTAATATATAAAAGAATCTTCTTTGTTGGGTTTTCTCCCTTGAGTAGGAGGGTTTTCCCAGGTTAAAAATATTGCATTCATTATCTTATGTTTTGAGTTTTCTGCTTATTGCATTTTTATCATAAAACTAACATGGTATTAGAGTGGGTTTAAGTAAAGATCTAATCAAATATGGCAGAAAGCATGTCAAAAGAAGCGAAGTCTGTGCAATTATGTGTGTATGAACAATCAGAAACTTCTTTGGTGGGACATGTTAGACATCACAACCTGTGCGTGGGGTTTAGACATCAAACTGGGTGACCCTCTATATTGTCTAACAACGGGCAGACTCTTTCTAGGTTTGAGGTATTTTTTTCTTAAGATTGTTACTTGTTATATCTATTGTCTAGATAGCATTGTTGTTGTAAAAGACTCAGTTTGTTAAGCTCTATCTCAGTCTGAGTATAAAGTCAATCCAATTACTATCAATTTCTAAGTCTTGATAACTGAAATCTGAGCTTAAGAGGTTTGTTGTTCATATAAGCATTTCCCTTCTCAGTGTTGATGTATTACTAGGTGTAAACTGAAATCTTAAGTTCTTAGCGTTTTTGCTCATTACTGGGAATTAGGTTGTTATTGCCATACACTTTGAAGGTTATAGGTCTTTAAAATCAGTCTTTGAAATGTTTCCTAGATGACACAATTCTGATATGTAATTCTAGGCAGTCCATATTGTGAAAAACATTATTGTGTGAATTAATATCAAGGAGTCTGCTTCAGATGAAGGATCCGTGGAAAAAATAGAGAGCTTGATATGTTACTAGTTTGATATTTCAAAGGGGCATTCTTAATCTTATCTATCATTACTTTAATAAATTGCCTTTCTTAAATGGAGTCATGTTTATTACATGCTCTCTATCATAAGTATTGAATAGTCGATAATGTAGTATTGTTCAAGGTAATTACAACTAACTAAGGTTGTCAGAATTATTATCAAAGTTTATGAAATTAGAATCACATGTTTTTTTTTAAAACTACCCCCTATACTCTTGGAGCCATTGTTTAGTTCTTAAGAGATATGGAGAGGGGAAATTAGCACCGCTTCTCAAGCAACTGACTAGGCAAATGATGCAAACATGAAGATAATTTTTTCTGAAAGCATACAGGAAGTTTGAATTGGAACCGTCAGTTGGGTGAACTGCATGGGTGGATCTAAATGGTTGTGTTGAATATGGGAGTTATCTTGGTTGTGGTTTGAAGACATGATATCATACTTTAGGGTGTTGCATCTCAGCATTAAACATCAATGATAAAATCATTGAAGAAAAGAAGTTGCTAGGAGATCGAAATTAATACTGGAGGAACCAACATTAAAGAGATAAGTATTTTATGTTTGTACCTTGAATAATGATCATGAATTTTATGTGGTTAGTAATAATTCTGGGAATAGTGAATCATGTATGCTTCTAGCATTGGTATGTATATTTTTCTTCAGGGTAGTTTGATTCTATGAACTATTATTAATCTCTCTAAGATGCTTCCAGGACGGATCGAGGAGCATAAGGATGATAAGAGATTGCATAAGGAATTCAAGGGAGGAAGAGCTTGATGCATCATGTGAGGAAGTCATGCCAGTTGAAGAAATGAACAAACATGGAGACATAGAGCTTGTTGCCTTGGGACTGAGTTGGTGGCGCATAACTCTCATGATTCTTCACTAGAGACATCTCTTGAAGGAATAAGGTTAGGTCAGCCTTGGATGAAGAGTTTGCATCAACAAAGAATATTGAGAAATATGAAGACACTAAACAATGGAGAACCTATATAGATTGTCATTGCGATTAGCTACTTCGAAGAGGAGGAAATGACATTCAAAGGGAGTTAAATTTCAAGAATTCTAGACACTCGTTGAGATCATGTCCAGGAAGTTCTGAGATCCATCAATAGAGGGGAGTTCACTTCCAGAGGATTTTTTTGCAATCTCTAAGGCAGGGATCAAGAGGGAGTTATGTGACTCACTGAGAAGAACTGAAGGTGTCAGCTAAGTGGGTTGCAGTGTTGCAAGGATAGGTGCTAAAGTCCTTGGAAGACCTCTTCAATTGTAGAGAACAGAGTTGCACAAGACAGTCAAATTGGATTTGACATTGGTAGCTCCAAAAACCTATTTAGAATAGGGTGATTTAGGATGAGGTCGAGAAGGACAGTCCTCAACTCTTGCAAGTTAATAGTGTTGGAGGTGTGCATTGAAACCGTTCCTCTAAGGCAAGCATTGCAGGAAATCTTGGACAAGAAGGTCAAGAGGTTGATGCAAGTACTTGGAGCTTCAGAGGGAATCACATCATCATGAAGATTTGTTGTAATGTATATTTCTCTAAGACGGAGAAATACGAGGTGAAAGCCCTTGTAATGTATATTTCTCTGAGATGGAGATATATAAGGTGCAAGCCCTTGTTCATCTCTAAGATTGAGATGAGATGTCATGTTGAGAGACTCCATGACGACATCACATTGAGAGACTTCGTGATGAAACCTTGTTCATATCTGAGACTAAGATGAGACATCATGTTGAGAGACTCCATGACATCACATTGAGAGACTCCATGATGAAACCTTGTTCATCTCTGAGACTGAGAAGAGATGTCATGTTGAGAGACTCCATGACGACATCACGTTGAGAGACTCTATGATGAACCCTTGTACATCTCTGAGACTGAGATGTGTTTTTCCACATATGGGAGTAGCCATTGTGGATGCCGTTGAGAGACTCCATGATGAACCTGAGATGTGTTTTCCACAAATGGCCATTGTGGACATCATGTTGAGAGGCTCCATGATGAACTCTTGGACATCTCTGAGACTAAGATGTGGTTTGCCACAAATGGGTGTAGCCATTGTGGGCGTCATGTTGAGAGACTCCATGATGAGGATATCTGGAAAATGCCTCCCTAGGTAAGAGGGAGTGTTAGTGTTTGGTAGCTTCACGAGACATTTTCCCTTAAATAAAATGTAATCAAGGCAGGTCGGCCTCTTGCTTCACAAAAAAAAAAAAATTATTTCTAGGTCAACCCTAGAAAGGGGGGTTGCCTAGCCTTGTATATATAGAGGATGAAGTCCTCTCATTTGGACAAGCAATCAATTGCATTCCAATTCACATCTACAAACAGCAGTTCACGTTCTTGCAACAATTCGCACCTCCTAGCAACAACAGATCCGATTTTTAGAAGTATTATCATTTGATGCAAGGAGTAATAACATATCTTTTGTATGTGGCTTGGCCTATTCTAGGGCCTAATGTTGTATGTAGTTTCTGCACTTACTATTTTGATATATAAGAGAATCTTCTTTGCTGGGTTTTTCTCCCTCGAGTAGGAGGGTTTTATCAGGGTAAAAATATTGCGTTCATTATCTTATGTGTTGAGTTTTTTGCTTATTGCATTTATGATCATAAAACTAACAACAAAAAATACCCCATGCAAAAAAAATTGGTTTTTGGGGGGGTTCGAGCGAACCAAAATAGAGTTCACTAGAACCTCAGTTCGAGCGAACCCATTAAATGAAAAGTCTCACAATTCCCAGAAAAAAACACAAAGAAAACTTTTTTTGAAAGGGGGTTCGCTCAAACCCCCCTCTAGTTCGCTCAAACCCCCCTTTTCCCACCTTCTCACCCTCTAGCACCAAAAAACTCTAGAATTTTTCCCTTCGAAGCTCAGGTTGAGAATGAAAATGGAGGATACTTCACATAACCAACTAGATGATGGTAGTCCTCAGAACGAGCTATCCAACGAATATAATTTTAATATGTTTTGGTTTTATTATGTATTTATTTTTTTAGTTTTATTAAACATAGGTTTTTCACTGAAAATCAAATTTTTTGTATTGTACATGTGGAAAAATAGCAGATTATTAGTTTCTTTTTTGAAAAATATGAGTGGACCAGATATTGAAGTCCTTGATCCAACAAAAAAAAAATGAATTTTGATACATACAAAAAAAAAAATTGTATACGGTCCGCCTATGTCTGAATTGTAATTGGTTTGACTTTGAAACTTGATTAAGGAAAAAATATTCAATAAAACACTATGAGACCAATTGGAAACACTAGATATTGTAGTTACAAATCTAAATTTGAAAAACTCATAATTTTATCCTTTATGAAAAAAAGTTATGTTGTATATGGTGAGTGTCACTCCTGAAAAATGGTGTTTACTAACAAAACTAGTTTTCGAAGGAGATGCAAAAAGAAGTGCAATCTGATTCCAAAAATCTTGAAAAAAATATATTTAAAATCCACAAAAAAATGTCACAAATCTCTAGTTTGCATCATCTTCAAATTCCTCATGGTTTAGTCTCTATAAGTGCCCGAAAGTGAAGATTTCGTTAGAAAAAATTATTTTAGTGTCCACTTTGGCCAAAAATTGTAAACCAGTATTGTGGGATCACCCAAAACTCAAGTAAAATTTGGTGATGATAAAGAGGCTAATGTAATGGGAAAAGGAACCCTTGCAGTGAAAACTAAGCAAGGAGAAACTACATTTATTCATGACACTTTACATGTGCCCAAATTACAACATAATCTCTAAGTATTGGGTAGCTTGTAGCAAAAAATTACAAGGTCGTATTTGAAGATAACTGTTACAAAATATTTGATAAATCAACTAACCATCATCTTGTAGCAAAGACTTGTATAGCAGAGAATAAATTATTTCCTCACACTGGCATCCGCTACGATGCATTCCCTCAAGGAAACCACATATAATTTGCGGTTATGGCACCAACGGTATGGTCATTTGAATTTTCAAGGATTAAATTTGTTTTATAAAAAAGACATGGTGAGAGGACTTCCTACAATTCAAGCAAAAAAAGAAGTTTGTTCGGGGTGTGCACTTGGCAAGCAACATCAAGACATTTTTCTAGTGAAAAAATCATGGAGGGCAAAATCTCCTCTAGAGTTTGTGCATTCTGACATTTGTGGTGACAAGCAAGAGGAATCTTTGGGTAAGAATATTTATTTTTTGACATTTATTGATGATTTCTCACACCACACATGGGTTTATTTTCTTCAGTAGAAATCTGAGGAATTTGAATGCTTCAAGCACTTTAAGGCTATCGTAGAAAAACAAAGTGAGTATTCTCTAAAAATACTCAGAACAGGTAGAGGGGGAGAATTCACTTCTAAAGAGTTTGTTGATTTTTGTACATAACACTCATGGTATCCAAAGACAACTCAAGATAGCTTATACTCCTTAGCAAAATGGTATTGCAGAAAGGAAGAATCAAACCATTATGGAGAGGGCACGAAGTATGTTGTAGTCCAAAAAACTTCCTAGTTGCTATTGGGGAGTTGCAATACCAACCACGATTTATATTTTGAATCGAAGCCCAACAAAATTGCTTCAGAATATCACTCCAAAGGAAGCCTAGAGTGGACACAAGCCCTCAGTAGCTAACTTTCGTGTATTTGGTTGCCCCACATATGTTCATATTCCAGTTTAGAAGCAAAAGAATTTGGATACAAAATCCCAAATTTGTATCTTTGGGGGCTATTCTTATTCCACAAAAGGATATAAATTCTATAACCTTGACACAATGAAATGGATTATTAGTTGGGATGTGGTTTTTGATGAAGGGGGAGTATGGCGATGGAAAAAAGGAGTTCAAAAAACTACACTAATAATCATGGGTATTGAAGATGATCAAGTTCCTCATCACCCCACAAGCTCAAGTGGAAGTTCAAGTCCAAGTTCACCAAGTTCTCCAAGTTCCTCTTCAAATGATAGTTCCAATCCACAATCAAGTCCAAGCTCTTCATGAAAGGTACAAAGTTTAAATGAAATTTATCAAGGGAGTTCTAATGTGAATCCAGTTGTCAATTTTGCTTTATTTAGTACGATTCAAGTTGAACCTTATGTATATGAAGAAGCCATGAAAGAACAAGTATGGATTGATGCTATGAATGAAGAGATGCATGCAATTGATAAAAATAATACATGGGAATTAGTGCAACTTCCTAAAGACAAACAAGTGAATTGTGCCAAATGGATTTATAAGGTGAAATATTATGTTGATGAGTCCGTGAATAGACACAAGGCAAGATTAGTTGCCAAGGGATTTGCACAAATGCCTAGAGTAGATTATTTAGAGACTTTCGCTCTAGTTGCAAGATTTGATACAGTCAAGGTTATATTGGCTATTGTTGCACAATATAAGTGGCCAATCTATCAGATGGATGTAAAATCAGCCTTCCTAAATGGTTATATTGATGAAGAAGTGTATGTGGAACAACCTATGGGTACGAAATTCTAGACATTTAGTTTACGAGTTAAAAAAAAGCTCTCCATGGGTTGAAACAAGCTCCTCGTACCTAGTATGCAAGGATTGATAGTTATTTCTTGAAGAAGGGATTCATTTGAAGCCCCTTCGAGCCAACCCTAAATATCCAACATATTGGTAATGATATTCTCATTGTTTTCCTTTATGTTGATGATCACATTTATACAGGTAATAACCCATCTCACATGGAGAAATTTCAAGCAAAAATGAAACAAGAATTTGAGATGTCAGATCTGGGACTCATGCATTATTTTCTTGGAGTGGAGGTGCAACAACAATCTAAAGGTATATCCATTTCTCAAACCAAGTGTGTGGTTGATCTATTGAAGTGGTTTAGAATGATTTCATGCACTGCAGTTGCAACTCATGTAGCCCTTGGTGAAAAATTAACCAAGGAAGATGCAAGTTCCAAAGTGGATGCTACTTTATACAAAAGTTTGGTTGGGAGCCTCATGTACCTCACTACAACGAGACCTAATATTATGTATGTTGTGAGCCTCATCTCTAGGTTCATGTAGGATCCACATGAGTCTCATTGGTGTGCCGCAAAAAGAATTTTAAGATATGTGAGTGGTACACACAATTTTGGCATTCATTATTCTCCCACACATAAGTTTGAGCTAGTTGGTTACACAGATTCTGATTGGGCTGGTTCAATGGATGATAAAAAATTAACATTTGGTTATATTTTCTCACTTGGTTCTAGAATTGTCTCATGGAGTAGTAAAAAGTAGGCAACCATGGCTCTCTCTTCCGCAGAAGCAGAGTATATTGTAGCAACTGCAGCTAGTTGCCAAGGCATATGGATTTGTCGTATTTTGGAATATTTGCAATTAGTTCAGGAACATCTAACCACTATTTACTGTGATAACAACAATACCAATGCAATGACCAAAAATCCAGTGTTTCATGCTAGATCGAAGCACATTGAGATTCAACATCACTTCATCCAAGATTTAGTTCAAGATGAGACAATGAAATTATAGTTTTGCCCTGCATCTGAACAAGTTGCTGATATTTTTATCAAAGCCCTACCTACAGCTAATTTTGTTGCTTTGAATTGAGACTCATCCCCGTTGCTCATGCAAGGAGATTGAAGAATGCATCATCAACCAATCAGTTCCATCGCCAACTGATCTCCAGTTTAACCGCCCACTACAACAGTTACATAGGCGTAAATTTTATTCAGTTCTTTGCATAGTTCTTTCTCCAGTTCATTATAGGATCGCAGCCTCAATTGCTGCATAATAAGCTACATGTAATAATTAGGATCTTTTTAATATTTTAGAACTGTTTGTTTAAGAATAGTCTTCTGCTGGTAAGCGTAGTTATATATGAGCAGAGAAGAGCAGATAAGACATTGAATTCAATGAACGAATTTGTACTCTGTTTTCCGAGTTTAATAATACAAGTTTTAATTTTCAGCGCTGCTGTTCGTTCTCTCTAAGAGCAGATTTATTAAGCTTTTATCTATTGATTTTATCTATTGATTGTTTCAATTTCCAGTATAGTCTTAGAGCACTACTTTTTCAATCTTTCATCTTCTGTCATAAGGAAAATAGTGTTAGATGAAGCCTGATCTCACCTCGGCATACTAACTCTAGAGGGAACATTCCTCCGTACGATGAGTTTTTCAACTTCAAATGCGAACAAAATGTTTTGAAGGATGAGCACGGGAAAACTACATATCCTTAAACAATTTTTTCTCTGTCCTTAATAAAGGATATTTTGTATGGATATTTTTATTAATGTATGTCTTTGGATATTTTGTATGGTTATTTTTATTAATGTATGTTTTTAAATCTTTTTATGCCTATTTTCATATTTAATTTAGCATTTTGTTAGATTATGTTACTTTGTTTAAATGATTTTTAATCTATTTATTTGAACATTATTTAATTTGAGAAGTATTTATGATTTTGTATTTTAGACGTGTTCAAGGGTTTTTCTATTTGAAAACTTTATAATGTTCAAAAGCAAATTATTTTAAATATGATTATTATTCAATAATATACAAATCACAAAATTCAAATTATGTATCTATGGCTCATATTTTAAGGCTTCATCTTAAGTTATTCTAACAATTAATGGATGATTTTTAATTAAAACAACACATTTGTATGATTGTCACTAATTTACAAATTTCATCTATCAACAAATTTGTGTGCATCAACATCTAACCCATTGTTTATGTTTTTATCATTGTTGACTCTATTACAAGATCTAATTGCTAATGTAAAAAAGTTGACCACTCTTCCCCCATTGTTATAGGTAATATCAACAATACTTATCAAGATCCCATGTTCTTTCTTATGCAAAAATACATCAAGAAAACCTCTTGTACAAGCAACAAAGAACTACTCATCTTCTAATCTTCTCACGTCTTTGACTTCACATCCAAATCTAGCTTCCATTTTTTATCTCTTTATCATAGAGTCTTAACATCTAAAGGTTGCATCACATTAATTTCAAGATAAAGTCTGATTCTATCTCATTTGGTTTTCATAATATGTTCATTTAGCATTCTCAACTAATCATAATCCATTCTTTATTTATCTAATGTTTCACTTTATAGAGTGTGTTCTATTATATACATCGCTTCTTACCCCTTGATTCTTGAACATATAATGTCCCTTTAAACTAAAGAATAGTGCTCCATGTTTAGCATATACCTTGGTTGAACATGATTTTAATTTGTCATCATTTATAATAAAAAAATGTACCTTTCCTACTTTATTTTATGAATTCATAATAATCACACACCTTACATGACATGCAATAAGTATAAATAGCTTTAAGTAGAAATGTTCTAGTGATACATCCAAGGATGATGATACTCTATCTTCTTTTACTATATGTCAACCGATTGCTATAACGCATTTCTCATGTATTTAGTTAAGATCTTACAATACTTGTTAAGTGATAACCATCATTTATCGTCTCCCTCACATGATGTTCTCAATGGTTCCTTGTTTCATGAGGATTTGGTGCATGAGATTTCTTGTGAACATACTTTAAAGTGTTAATGATAGATTCATTTAGTGAAAACGGATATGAAATACTATGTCTCAAAGAATTCTCATCTTTATGTTATGATCATATACATGATGATGGTTTTGGCCTACGCCTACTTTTATGACTAAGTCAGGTGTTCATGTTCACTATAGTATCCTCATATTAGTCTAAAAATTTGTTATAGGCCATATCTTATGTGTGTTCACCATAACTTATCACAATGTATTCTCTCTCATTTGTAGTGATGTCTTGTAACTTGTTTTGTTGCCCCTGATTCCTCCAATGATATGTGATGTCCTATTTTTAATCACGATTCCCCATGTCGCCATATTGTGACTCCCTATCACTTTTTATGCTTGTAGTTGGTATTGCATCCATTCCTCATGTTATCATTTTCACCACAGAGGTTAACCTTATTCTCATGATATCTTTTATGTGGGATGATCCCTCCTAACTTGCAATGGTCACATTTTTACTATAAGCACAATCTTATGTCACAGTAGTCTCTCATTGTCCTAATCTTTTACAATAATATGGTGACTAGATTGACTTAGTTTATATTGTGGAGTTGTGATGGATATACTTTGGATATTCATGTATGTTGTGTCCTCATGTACTTATCCTCTAGTGTGCTTATATTGTGTCAAATGGTGTGTTTGAGGGAGTGTGGTGATGTCTTCTCCTCATGGCTATTATCATCATTTATAGTTGTGATAATTCCTCCTACTCGGATTGTAGAAACCTATCCTATTTATGGTGAAAGCATTGTGCCTATGGCTATGTTCATTCATCTTTTCGATGTGATTTTCTTTCTCGCAATGATCACTTCCCAATTAGCCTCATCTCATGGTGGGGCACTGGCTATCTATCCATCTAGATGCACCATGTGCATCCAATGGTTGTACCCCACATGTTGTTGCTACTAATGTTTGCCCTGGTGCTGTCACTAACGATTCGTCTGTAGCCATCACCATTGTGTACCCCGTACATATTATTGAGAAAGGTAACAGTTATAATATTTATTAACTTGCATTCCTTTTGATTTCAGCACACAAACTTAGTTTAATTCCTTTTCATTGTTTGTCACGATTACACTTGTATTGTTTTCTTTCTATACTTATATTATCTTTCTCACCATGCTTACCTATATTATATGGATGGAGTATAAGTTTATTATATTATACTTAAATATTTATATTATAAATATAATATTATTGCTACAATACATACAATACTATAGTTATATATTTATTATATTATATTATATATAAATATATTTATTTATGTTTTATTATTATAATTATAAAAATATATTATATATTATTATATATAATTTAATATTATAATATATGTTATATATTATAACTAATATATATTTTTACTTCTAATTTGTAATATATATATATATATTACATGGATAAAATATTATATAATATAATAAATAATACTATAGATATTAATATAATAAATGATATTATATATATTATTTGATATTGTAATATATGTTATATTATGATTAATATATCCTTATAATTATATATAATTTATAATATATTGTATTATTATAAATATAATATTATATGTTACTTATATTATATTATATAATATAATAAATAATAATCTAGATATTAATATTATATATAATAATGATTTACATTAATAGTATAAGTATATTATAAGTATAAAAATAAAGTAAAAATAAATATTATATATTATAAATATATTTATCTTCAACAAAGGAAATTAATGTGGTAGGTGAATATTACCTCCAACCAAATATTTAAGTTATTATATTGCTTATAATATATTAATATTATTATATAATATATATAATATTATATATTTATATTAAGTACAATATTATATATATAAATATTTATATTATAATATAATAATATATTATTTAATATTTATCTAATATAAAATTATTATTATTATTTTATTATATACATATTATATATAATATGTCTTTAATACAAATAATATAATATTAATATATAGTCTGCACGGGTAGCGGAGTTGGCTTGGGTCGTGGGTTTGCTCCCCATTGGTTTCAAGTTCAACTCTACTCCCGAGTTTAAAAGGTGGGACTGCTTGTGGGCTACAGATTCCATCCATAGGGAATTAGTCCCGCCCTAGCTCGCCCTTACTGTCCTAGCCCGAGGTAAGGTTGTGCATTCCACCCGTAGGGGATTAGTCTCGCCCTAGCTCGCCCCTACTGTCCCAGCCCGAGGTAAAGTTGGTGGGTCGTTGGGCTAGATCGCAGGGATACCCTTGTAGTAACAATATGTATAATACTATTATAATAATAATACATTAATATTATTATATACATGTATATTATATATTATTATAATTATAATATGAATGTAAATTATTATTATATATAATATTATAATAAAAATTAATATAATAAATTATATATATAGAACATTATATTAATAAATTTATAATATATAATATTTATTTTTACTTTATTTTTATACTTATAAGTATAATATACTTATACTAGTAATGCAAATTATTATTATATATAATAGTAATATCTATATTATTTATTATATTATATAATATAATAAAATGTATTATATTAATATCTATATTAATATACTATTCGTAGCTCTAGTCAAAAGCGTTTATCTACCAAAAAAAATCTATATTAATATATTATATAATATATTACTATATGATATAATATAAATAATATATAATATAATATAAGTAGTGCATATAATATAAATAATATAATACAAGTAGCATATACAATATTATATTTATAATGATATTATAAATTATAAGTAACTAAAAATATATATTAACTATAATATATAACATATATCATAATATTAAATTATATATAAAAAATTATAATAATATAATATAAATAAATATATTTATATATAATATTATATTATAAATATATAACTATAATACTGTATGTATTATAGTAATAATATTATATTTATAATATAAATATATAAGTAAAATATAATAAACTTATATTTCATCCATATAATATAGGTAAGCATGGTGAGAAATATAATATAAACATAGTAAAAAAATAATACAAGTGTAATCGTGACAAACAATGAAAGGGAATTAAACTAAGTTTGTGTGTTTTGGAATGAAAAGGCATGTGAGTTAATAAATATTCTAATCAAATTGTCATAAACTACTTTTCCCAATACTGCGTACGATGTACAAAATGGTGGTGGCTACAGACAAACCATCAGTGGTAGCACTTACAGACATTAGCAATTATAACACCATATAGGGTATGACCATCAGATGCACATAGTGCATCCTAATGGCTGGATAGCCAATGTTAGATGGTTGTTAGTGTGATGCCTAATTTCTTAAACTATGGTTGCAAGTTTCATGCTCATAATTTATGCCTTCGTAGTGGGACATGTTCTTATAATAGTGTATCGGTAACAGTTTTCATGGATGTCTGAAATTCTTTTTGCTCGTGGATTTTGCACCATCTTAACTTCCTATGCTTGAGTTGTCCTTCATGTACCACACAATGTTTAGGGAGAAGATTCAACTTGTTTCATTAGTTAAGCTTGTCCTTGTCATATTTTGATTTATTAATTGAACATATGTACACTATTGTTTGAATGTTAAAATATCAGTTCTTTAATTTATTCATGTGATAATAAGTACCATATAACTAATTAGCTTAAATTTATTTTATATATATATCATTGATAACACTAAAATATATGCAACTATCTATAAGTCATATCAAAATAATAAACATTTTTTATTCATTGCATGTTGCATATCAGATAAAATATAATATCATTCATAATAACTTCAAATTACTTCTAAAAATATATAAAAAATTAAAATAAAATATTATATTTTAGTTTGTACAATCTTAAAGGATATTTATCCAAAAAAAGACAAAATTATCAAATCACTACATAATTGTTACATAAGAGATAATATACAAGTGTTCAAATTTCAATCCTTCAATAATTAAATATTTTGCCAACTTGACATAAATAATCTTATATTCCATACGTATTCCATCTCTCATAAATACTTAGCAATAAATATTCAGATTGGAGACATCAACGACCAAATATTTAGTGCCTTAAAATAAATATGCAAATGTGAGGCTCTCCATTTAAACAAAATCAAACAAATAATGCACCAAATTTTCAAATTGCTTCTACCAATCCAGCCCATCACCTCTTATCTAATAAGAATCCATGATTTCAATGTCACAAATCAAAGATTTTCAAAAGTCAAGAGAGAGAAAAGATTGACCTTGACTACTCTTAGATGCACATGCCTAGTCTTAGCTATAAGATGACATTCTAACAAATTTTCTATGCATTGGCATCAAGAGAAAGTGTTATGAAAAATTATACACAATACACAATGTATTTACTTCCCTTATCTTAAGGTATCTAATCTCTTTTAGATCCAAAGGTCAATTTCAAGATACACATTTTGTGGTTGAACCTAGACTAAAATTAATTGTGTTCATGACATGAATTAACCTAAAGTACTAATAAGTTAGTAAGAAAAAATCCACCAAGAATATGAGTAACCCAAGTAACTCAATCCAAATAAGGATTTTATGTTAATCTTGGTTGAACAAAGTAAAATCTCTTGTTTGAAGGGTAATACTAGAGAACAAAGTAAAATCTCTTGTTTGAAGGGTAATACTAGAGTATTACTAGTGAACCAAGGACCATGTTTAACAATCATAATGAAATGTTTCAAGTTAGATAAAAAATTGGTCATGTTCTACACAACCTCAAGTTGAAAACATGTGTGTTCTATACAGACAAAACATGTGTGTGAGTTGTATAGACAAAACACAAACTTCCAACATGCCTTTTGAGGGAATGTAACCATTGAAATAGCTAATTGGAAAGTTTTATATGCAGACCTTTAACATGAATGGATAAATGCACGCTTATCTACTACTACATAAAAACGTCTTCAAGTTGAGGATCAAATTACCTTATGGAAAATCTTAGAATAAAATAACATTCATTTTGGGCACCATGATCACCAACTCTAGCATTTATAATCGAAACCAAAAAATGATTTTGGTGTGGTTTTGGTCATTATAAGGTTTGACACACTACTTAAAGGTCCAAGTGGACACACTTAGCATAATATGTGTACACTAAATACAATGAACATAAAAAATAATATATTGATCTAAGATACATGATATGACAAATAAGAAACCATGAAAAATATTAAAAAATTTGTAAATGCCATGTTCATATAAAACCCTTATGTTGACCTATGGTACATGATGTGACATGCCAAAAAAATTTTAAAAAGTCTTAAAAAATCCATACTTTCTTTCTCCTTAATTGTAATCCCTAAATTATAATTTTTCAACAATTTATATTTTGAAATGCTTGTAGACATAATAGAATTTCCACAGTGGATTAAATAGTGTTACCAAAAATGTTTTAGGCTAACCCATTTCCAATTACAATAATGAGAAAAATAGTAGTTATTGTTCCAACAATTAGTTTTTACCTTATCAAGATTTATTTTTAATGAATAAGGTCTTTATTACATCTTAAGAAATAAAAAGATAATTACACACTATTCACAAAAAAAGGTGAGTGATAAAATGTCATGCCCTTGAAGTCTATATGGGATCAAGTCAAAAACAAAATACACAAATTGTCTAAACGAGGCTAAACCTAAATACTAATTTAAAAGTAAAAAGCCACTAAGTTGCAAGAGCACCACTAGCAAGAGGGGGATCACAGTCATCTAGTTTATTAGGAAAACATCAACAAGGATGGAATCATCATCAATAATCCCCCAACCAGTGAGATCACCCTTCTCCCCTTCTTTATTTGCAAGTTACTAAGCACAAGAAAAAGAAATAGCCAACTCTAGGTAAGTAAACTTTCCATAATCTAGCTAACTAGGAGCACCATGCCCATGAGAAGGGGTAGAAGGCAAGAAAGAAGTTTGAGACCAATTGTGGACTTCATGATCCCTAGAGCATTGAGGTTGACATCTTTGAGAGTATGATCCTCAATCTCTTTCAGTAGGTTGACTAAGACCATGCCTATGCCAACAAGGTGGGGGAGTTGCGAGAGTTAGAACTCTAATAATTGTACAAGAGACATTACCCTAATGATCTAAAATCTCTTATAAATGTGCAACTTTAAGTGTAACCTTGTGAGCTTGTACCTAGTTAGGCATAAGCACATTACATAAAATCATAGTTTTAGTGTATAGAGAAAAGTGAACATTAATTGAACAATCTGAAAAGAGATAAATTTTTATCTTTCCAAATACTAAAAGAGCAATTCTACCTTGAAAGCATGCCAAATATAAATAATTTTAAATGGGAGAAAGGGAAAATTGTCTAGCAAAATCATATGCCATGAGAAGGGGTCAAGCCTAAGAGGGCTTAAACTAATCATGTATCCAAATATAATCTTCTTGAGCTCAAATTTAAAACCATAAAATATGTTCTATAGCATTGAATTGCCCACATAAAGGATAGCAAGGGTTGAGAGCTCCAATATGAGGTAAAGGAGATCCAAGTGGAGGACCTTATTACAAAATGCACCAAATAAAGTGAGTCAACATAGGCTCAAGAATGGCTACCGAGATAATATAGAACTATCAATGCCAAGTGTTAGGAGAATTCTAGAGTTGCTAATATGATTTAACTAATCCACCATTGGCATATGAGGCAAAATTCATAAGTATCACTTACAGGGTTTGTACTTACAAAATGGTGTTTCATGATAATATTTTTAATCTTTCTACTAGGACTTAAAATACCTAAGCTAAATATTGTGAACCATATGGGAAGGGATGACATCTATAGAAGGTCTCCTAATCCTAATTGGATGGGTAGAATTTTAATTTGTCCTCAAGCCATGATAATAAATTCTTGGTAGCTCTATCATGGAGATCTGGTAAAATTTAAATTTCTCTAAGAATTTCATAGCATGAACCCGAGGGTCTCTACAAACAGGATAGTCTTGACTAGATAGAACTAGAGACCACCAACTAGATTTATGATTAATTGAAAGGCTAGTGCAAAATTCAATGCTAGTCTTAAGAAGTTACGGCTTGCTTGGCTCCTAGGCCTTCCAAATTCTCTTGATAACAACTATACCTTGTATCAAGCTCCCTTAAGGTTAGTAGAGTATAGAATCTAAAATCTTTTCAAGTTAGTTGTCCAATTGGCACTCTTAGCAAAATAAAATGCCTATTGAGAATTTTTCAAACATTATTCCCTTTCAAAGCCTTAACCATTTACTTAACAAAGACATCAATGCCCTGATGAAAAATTGAGAGTAATCGTAAACCACCAATTTCATGGGGAGATAAAAATATTCCAAGCAACACGATGAAATCCTTTATTCCCATAAGTAGAGGCCTAAAGGGACTCCATAAGCATCTTCTCAATTTTTAAATAAGAATCCTCACAAGGATCCAATTGGAGTAATAACCATGAGTAGCAAACACAAAAAAATTAGACTAATCTTAGAATTTTTGAACCAAAGAAAAGGCATGCTTAGTGATCTAGTAGCTCCTCTTTTCTTAATTATGTCAATAATAGCTTGCCATAAGATAGGAGGCGAGACATAAATATAAAAGGGAATGCCCATAAATTAAAATAATCCCCATGCTCAATCCATTTCCAACTGAAAGAGCATAACCAACCCAGTTTAGGAAGAAATGATTGTCTATAACATCAAATTTTTTACCATTAAATTAGGAAATCACTTGATAATTAATTAATCAATAATTAATTATTAAGTCCCTTATTACTTTAATTCACTTAGGGTAAACTTAGGAGTATTTTTTTATTTATTAGATTCGGCTAATTATAGGTCAAATTTTCTCATTGCATGAGGTTAAGAGACTTGTCACAATCTAATGGAATCCTCATCTAAGGTTTGCTTTATTTTTCTTTTATAAGTATGCACATTCATCCTAATCCATGTAAATTCATTCAATTCAATTAGAATTGTTGATTAATCTCAATATCGGATGCTTGTGTGATATTTTATGGATTCAATCTTTTCTCTCTTAGTTGTATATAAAATCAGTTGTTTTTTGATCTCTTGTTTGTGATGGGTGTTTTGGTTGTAGAGGATCATTGGGAGCTGTGGGTTCACTATCAACTAGAACATGGTATCAAAGCACCAAATCTATGAATTCCTATCTAAATTTTGAGATCTAACTTTGAGAAAAAACTTGGCTCATTCTAGGGAAAAACATGCCTCACTATTGAGTCCAAAACAGTCAAAAACCTAAGGAACAACTATCAAATCGCTCAAATCTGGGTAGTTGCAGAAAAAAAACATTTTTTAAGGGGTTGCATAGATCTAGACAAATTCGTATGACAATCCCATGAACCTGTGTGACCTTGTGAAAAAAAATCGTAGTATTGTCCTTTAAAATCAATATTTTTTTTTTAATTTTTTACCATCGATAAAAAAAATATTGCAGGTTTTTAATTATTTTTATAGCAATTTTTTTAAAAAAAAATTGTCGTAGAAAAATGGTCCCTTGTCATTTTCATGGCCTTTTAGGTCTTGTTTCATGGTGATAGAACTATGTTGCTTTGATCTTATGTTGTAACATGGCTTGAACATGCTTATTTAAGTATTAAAATTCAAAAAACGACGTCTTGTGAAGGTGTTGTGAAGTGTTGTAAGACATTTCTACATTCTTCTAGACTCTATTTAATGCATTTTACCTAAAAATCACCTTTTCATCACTAAACAAGTCCTATTTTGAAATGTTGTAAAGTCTTGTAACAAACTTTCATGCTTTTTTAGGCATGCTTTCACTATTTACACCTTTCTCATGCTTTATTTGGTCTCTTTATGCTCTCATATGCTTAATTAAGTGTATTTTTGCATATTATCTTGACAAACAACATTAAATACAACATATTTCCTTACACTTGTTTTTAGGTCCTAGGTGGGACCCATTCACCATGGGTGGCGAATGAGTCCCCCTTGGCCCCAAATTCAAAATATTTTAAATTTTCTTTCGGGATTTTATTCAAAAACATTTGATGTCGACCTGTGATGAGGTATGAACGAATACTAAGGCACAAGATTTGTATAAATATGTGATTTTCACCTCATTTTACATCCCCTCATTCATTCAAGCATTATATTCCACATTTTAAGCATTCAAGCATTTTACATCATCTTTTCAAGCACTATTCAAACACTTTGAAGCAGCCATTGACATTACTTCAGATTTGCAACATCAAGGGTTAAGTAAGTTGATAGCACTTGCATGTTATTAGTTTATCTTTCTCTTTCATTTCATTATCTTTTCAAGGGTTTAATTACTAAAAGTGGGGTTTGACCAAGGAAAACCCCTATTCACTAACCCCTAATCATTTTTCCCCTATTGCATGTTTGTTTGCAGCTCTTTGTATTCAGATTTGACAGGTTATTAGGTGTTGAAGATTGATTTCTAAGTCAACTTGGTGCTTCAAGTCAATTTAAGTCAATTTCAAGCTTGGAGAGAGTTATTTGTCCATTTTCTGCATAAATGACTTCGGCAACCCGACAAGCAGACTTTTCCAGATCTGGTGTTGCAGAGTTGTCTCCCGATTTTTCAGAAATTTGGGAGAGGACTGATTCATCACCTGTGGCGAATGAGTCCCACCTTAGGACTGAAAATTTGAATTTTGTCAAATTTTCGATCTCAACAGACAAAAACCAGCTCCCGACACTTTTTCACCTGGAGGAGGATTGATTCGCCACCCTGGGCGAATGAGTCCCACTGTGAAAAACAATAATTTCAATCAACATTCCAGACATTCTAGAATCATCCTACATTGCCCATGTGCACTCAGATTCATCCCTCTTTTTTATGTTCTGCATATTTTCATTTATTTTCTTTATTGTTTACATATGACAATGTATTTTCAAACATAGTTATAATTGCAGTTTTAAATTCATTTTCATTCATCTAGATTAGTCAATTATATTTATTTAAGTTCATTTACATTAAACAACATTGCATACATTCTGATTTGAGTGAATCATTAGCATTTTTGGCCCTATCACTCTCCTTTTAGGTGAAAAACCCTAGAATTACAAGAGTAGCATTAGGATCCCAAAAATCTATGTTTCAAAAATATATTTTCTGAAAAATTAAAAAGAAAAAATATAAAAAAATTGTAGTCATGAGGTACATTTTGCACCATGCACGAGTTGTCATCACACAGCGTGACATAGGCCCACTGGACCCCTCTTGTGACCGTTTTGCTATAATTATCGTCTTGTAGTTATTTGATCGATTAGCGGAAACACTTGTCACCGATGGCTTGTCAATATGCCACATACCGGCCAATATATTACAGCCAACAATGTTTTTTGGCACACTATGCACAAACTAGTGAGAGTATATTCCATCATCAAACAACATATTCTGATAGCCACTTCTCGTTCAATGCCCAATCAGGGGAATATTCCCCTTGCACTAGAATATTCTAATCAATGGAACAAATTTCAGGGAACCATAAATTTTTACAGGGTGAAGAAATATTTTGGTGAATATTCACTGACATTAATATGACTTCAACAGCCGTACAAACCCTCATAGTCCTTATTTTCTCTAAAGGAGCGATTTTTTCCCTTTTTGGCTTAACTTGGGCATATGGTGTCAAAATTGGGTAGACAAGATATCATTTGAAAACAAGTTTTATTTACTTTCTAGTGGTGTAGGTATCTTTATCATATTTTTCTATTGGTTTCTATTATTATTAGTCAAAGTCAAATCTTTATTTTATGCTTTTAGACTCATAACTTTTCACTTGTATTTTTTATTTTCGTGAGTCAAGCAACGTTGGAAAGGTATTTTAGAGCTCTTTAGATCTATTCATGCACTTTTTCTAGAAACTATCTATGGTACATCTTATTCATTTTTTTGTGATTTCACATTTCTGTCAATTACTTGGATGTCTTGGCACTTAGAAAATACCTATTTATGTTGGATTACTTCACTTGATTTACTTGACATGTACTAAGGTTATTACTATCTAATTTTATCATTTGAGGAAGTTTCATGGGTTTTTTTGTTCATCCTTGAATGATCAACTTGGAAAATGATAATTATGAATCTTGGTGAAACATCCTAACACATCTTAGGTGGCTTGATCTTTTGCCTTATCTATATGGACTCATACTTACACCAAACACACTAGGGAGTTTATCAGAATGGGATATTATCAGTGATCATATTGTAGGGGTTATATGTTCTAGTGTTGATCTTGACACTATTTGTGTTGTATCAAACATTGATTGTCTTCGGTACACACTTTGGACTCAACTTTGGGAGATCTATGGAGACCCTCATATCTCTCCATAACTAGAGGATCCTACTATAGATTACCTCATTTCTCTTATAGATGCATATTTCACACCCTTCAATGACAATACTTTATAAGTTGAGTATATCACAAGTCTTGCACGTTTCGACGGTTCAAAGACTTATCTTTATGTTCCCATTCTTTAGATTGAGACTACATAATATTTTGTTGTTCTTGATTAGTTTGACATTTGCACATATTTGGCCCCTATTGGTTCAATGTAGCAGGACATCCATCTTCTTCCAAACATAGCTACTTCATATTTGTATCTTGCAGACACATCATCATTGTTTGTAGATTCTTATATTTTAGATTTGGAGGATTACTTTGAGCACATTCATATCCTCTTTGTTAAAATCCACATCATCGATGTTGGCCCACCATCTTCATCACTTTTACATCTTGTTTTATATTAGTCTTCACTAGTTTTTGGATTGACATCATCTCTTTTCGACATGTTGACACTTTAGCACTTTTTAGAGGCACACATCATTTGGATTTGGATTCCTAATTCACCCATTCTTTTGGATTGGCTTCTCCAATTACTAGTGGATTTGTTTCTTCCTAATGATAGAAATGTTATAATTTGCAATTAGTGGATTGAATGTTATATCTTTAGGCATTCATCATTGACACAAGAACTCTTTCTTTATGGGGGGACTCTTATCCTTATTTTCTCTCTCCTATAACGGGGACATCTATTGTACTTGCATGATAGAACCATTCCTTGGGGGTCACATTAGGTCCTCCTTCCATCCTTCTTTCACTAGTGGATTCATTTCTTTTTCTCTCTTTTAGAGAGGAGTTTTTCCATGTGGTTTTCTCCTTTTCTCTACTTATGAGATATTCATTTATTTGTAGATGGGTACTTCAGAAGGACTTGTATTCGAGACCCATCCATACATCCATCATTGCATTCTTCATCAAGGTTTTATAGCTTCTCCCTAAGTTGATCTTAGGGGGTGTTGAGTAATTAGGACATCACCTGATAATTAATTAATCATTAATTGATTATTGAGTCTCTTTTTACTTTAGTTCACTTAAGCTAAACTTAGGAGTGCTTTTTATTTATTATATTGGGCTAATTATAAGTCAAGTGGTCTCATTTCATGATATTAAGACACTTGTCATAATTTAATGCACTCCTCATCTAAGGTTTTCTTTATTTTTCTTTTGTAAGCATGAACATTCATTGCAATCCATATAAATTCATTCAATTCAATTACTATTGCACACGTTAATCTCAATATCATATGCTTGTGTGATATTTGTGTGGATTCAATCTTTTCTCTCTTGGTTGCATATCAAATTAGTTTCTTTGATCTCTCATTTTTTATAGGCATTTTGGTTGTAGAGGATCACTGGGAGCTGTGGGGTTCACTATCAACTCCAAAAAGAAAATCTTTTTTGACATTATTCTTGTCCACACAGAGTTAGACATGAATCATCAACAAAATGACCATTGACCAACTTGTTAGACAAATAGGAAAGGCAATACCCTTAACAAGATTTTGGGAGACTACATTGATCAAAATATAGCCTGAGCCTTCAACAACACATAAAGTGTAGGAGCTAATGAAATCTTTATTATATAGACTAGAAAATTTTAAAAGGCTTCAATTACCTTTCATTGATTGGGCTAAAAGCCATGGGCCAAATCCAAGTGGCTAAACATGATAAGAATGAAAGGTCATTCAATGTGGTTGTAAGCTTTGGAAAAAATAATTTTGATAGACATTATAGGTTGTTGAAAATGTTGGGTCCATTTGATCCCATATCAAACAACAATAATATTATTGAGTTGTAACATGACTTGATAAATCTAGTTTAGTTAGAAGGACTCGCTAGGAAAGGAGTGCCCCTAGCTTAAGGAAAAAGATTTGAAAATGATCTTGTAGGTGACATGTAACAAGGTGATAGGCTGCCAATTATAGATTTCCTCTAATTTGCCAACTTTAGGTATGAATTTAATATTGCCAGATCATCCATTATGTTTCCTAAGGAATTTTCATGGAAAGCTTTTCAGTAGACTTTGTAAAGGTCTTCACCCATAGTATCCCAAAAAATCATAGAACTCACAAGGGAATCCATCCAAGCTAGGGGCTTTGTTATTGAACTTACAAAAGAAAACCTAACAAAAGCCTTCCTTATTGAGAAACTGATCACAAAGAATGAGTTACAATAATGACAATATTTAGTTGATTTTTAGCTATGTTACACTCGTCACCATAACCTCCAAATTATAAATGATAAGTTAAAAAGATACTTGATATAAAAATAATGTAATTGTATGTGACTTTAAATTAATTTAGAATTAATAATTAGTCATATATTATAAATATAATTATATGGATTTAGAATTTTTAACTATACAAATAAATTAAATTTATCAATTAGAAGTATATTAAGAGATAATACATGAACTGATTATTTTAAATAATATAAAATTAGTAAACTAAAGGTTATTGTAACCCTGCTTATACAAAGGTTAAAATTGACCGACAAAATTGCTCATATATACAAATTATAAACTTGAACTAAAGTTTAGATCATAGAAAAAAAAATGCAATTAATCGTAAAAATTGAAATTTGTCAAGTTTGTTTACTTTCCCCCATTAAATTAATTTTTTTAGCAAAATTATTAATCTTGATTTTCAAAGAGTTTCTAGTGTGTAAAAGAATTAAAATCTAAAAAAAATAAGAAAAAATAAGAAAAAATCATGGGAAAAATTGATAGGGTAGCATGCCTAGGTTCTTAGGTAATTTCGCAAGTAGAGTTTCAAGAAAATGACAGTAGCAAATATTTTTTTGGGGCCATTGCCCTCTACGAAGTTGAACTACCCAGTATTATTTTGCAAGCCACAAGGGCTTGTAGCCCATGGATTCGAGCCCTTGTGTGGCAAGAGATCAACCCTATCCACCACGTCTCGATATCTTTTATTTTATTTTTTTTATATATATATATTTTTAAATTTGTATTCAAACTATAATTTAATATAATAATTATTACAAACAATGGTTTTCCTCAACAATAATATATTAATAAATTGAATTATAATTAATAAAAAAATGAGGGAAACCATTGTTTATAACCATATAATATTAATCATTATTACTACAATATAATAATATGTAATCATAATATTAATATAATATTATAATATATTAAATTAATAATAATTATAATAATAGAATATAATTACTTGTGGATGGAAGACATGAATGTTTGAGAAGAGAACGCATAACAATTTTTTTTTTTTATTTTTTTTTTATATTTCTATGTTATGTAAATGAGTTTAAATTTCAAAAATAATAATTTTTATATTTTTTCTATATATTTTACTAATTTTTATTTTATTTTTATTTTTTTTCATTACCATTTTTTCCAATTATTTTTTGCTATTATGAATTAGATAAAATATTATTATATTTATATTTATTTTTTTTACAGTTCATCTTCTTAATGGCTACACGTGACCAAAAAAACAAAAACCATATCAAATACTAACAGATGATGCCTGCCTCAAAATTAACATTTTTTCACTTCTTTTTGTTTCCTATAGCGCCTTGGACCTGACACAAAGCTTACTTTTATGGATCCCTAAAATTTATTTTCTAGAACTAGCTTTGCGAAAACAAAACCATAGTGAACCAAAAAAAAAAACACACATACAAACCATTCTTTTTCTACAAAAAAATAAAAATCTTATGCTGTTGGAAAAAGCGCAACAATCTTCTGAACTTCTATTTCTGAATAATGTAAGCACAAAACAACATCCCTAATTCTTGGATTCATGGCACTTTTAGAATTACAGTCTTCCCGACGACCCACCACCCATAAATCCTTTACACACTATTATCCATATATTATAACACATTTCATTGCTTGGAAGCTCTCATGGAGTGTGTATGTTCTAGATACAACCATAGCTCCTATGGCTTCTCCTGCCCTTTCTCCTTTCAAGAAATGCAATTATCACCATGCATCACTGTGTCTATCATCTAGCAGTACAATATTTCTTCATTTTGTTATAACCAACCAGTCAAGGGAAGCAACAATAGTAACTAAAAGATACTGTGCTCACCAGCCTCACAAGGTATGGGCCACAGTTTGTATGATAGCAAGCCAATACAGTGAAAACTACCTGGTATGATATTAGGGTGAGAGAGTAGGAAGAAGATGGTGTACCTGGGGCTGGAGAAATGAGAGAGCTTGCCAGTTTGAGAGAAGATAATGATGCCCACTTGCGCATCGCACAACACGGACAGCTCCTGCGCTTTCTTCATCAGCCCAGCTCGCCTTTTACAGAATGTTACCACTCTACTCTTCTTGTCCTGAATTTTTTTCATTTCGATCCTTCCTCGCCCCATTTTTTTCTTTTCCAGCGGAGGTGATACTTTGCCCAGAATCACATAGCAATTTGCAGTTTTAAGGAGTGTGGAAGGACGATAAGGCAGTGGGTAGGTGCTCTTTCGCAATGGAATTCAATCCTCTTGATAATCACGTCTCCAATAAAATGTGACATTTTTACCAGGAGGACATAAATAGCCATAAATCCCCACGAATGATAAATCAAACCATGAGAATTCGACGGCGAGGACATAAATAGTAATAAATGTTGAGTTTCAAACGTGGAAGGCGCAGATTGCATCCATATAGGTAGCCCTGTGTTTAGAGTCGCGCACAGTGTTTTCTGGCGAGGAATTCGCGCAACTTCGGTCTATTTCTTAATAAATATGTCTGCTGAAAATGGGTCTCTCGTACACCAAACAGTTGACAATTTTGTACGAGCAATTAACTTCTTCCTGCTGGAAAAGGCAACAATAAGGAAAACGGGGACGAGCAATTAACTTCTTCCTGCTGTAGAAGGCAACAATAAGGAAAACGGGGATGAAGCCCGATCACACCTCGGCGTGCTACCTAATTCTAGACAGGACGTTCCTCCGTATGATGACTTTTTCACCTTCAATAGCAAACAAAATGTTTTTAAGGATGTGCACCGAAAAACTGCATATCCTTGACAATTTTTTCTGTATGGATATTTTTATTAATGTATGTTTTTAAATCTTTTTATACTTATTTTCATATCTAATTTAGCATCTTGTTAGATTAGCAATCGCACCTTGGTGTGCAAAGGGTACATTGAAGAGGTGTGGAAGGTTAATTATGAAAAAAATCGGTCTATTGTTTGTATAGATTTGTGTAATATATGAGATCTTATGGTAGATCATTTAGCAAATGATGTTTTTTGTGCAACTAATGTCTCAATGGAGAAGTAATAGCTTCAAATCAACTATGCATCCACTTACATGGATTGAAACACAACTAAAATAAAACCTTTGAATTAGGAAGATAATTAGGCTCCATTATCAATAGGCTAATGTTATGTTTCCAATAGGGAGGGAGGGAAAGATAGAGAGGAAGAAATAGAGAGATATACAGGAAGAGAGAGAAGGAGAGGGAGAGGGGGATATTGATAGTAGATAGAGTGATAGAGAGATAGAGATATAAGGAGATATAGAGAGAGGGGGAGTGGAAGAGAGATAAAGCGACAAATAGAGAGAGTAGAGATAGAATAGAAAGATAGATAGGGGGATAAGGAGGGAGGGAGTGAGGAAGCGAGAGATGGAGAGAGATAGAGGGAGAGAAAAAAGAGAGATAGGTAGGAGAGAAAGAAAGAGGGGGAGAGAGGGAGAGAGAGAAGAGGGGGGAGATAAAATTTCAAGGTATAATTATTCTACAATAATTAAATTTTATCGAACAAAAATTAATTATAAATTGAACTACTTCTAATAGATTTTACTTATTATTGTAATTTCACAAAATAGACATAAATAATTAAAATAATTTCAAATGTAAATCTAAATTAAAAACTAAAATAGAGAAAATAACTATATTTATATATTTTTATTAGAATATCATAGTATAAAATTATATATTTAAATTAAATATATCATATGTGTAATATACTTATAATAGAATATTTATATGTTTATTATGCAATTATATTTATTTTATAAATAAAATATATAAATATTCATGTTGCTTATCATATAGTATTTAATATAATGTAAATTATTAAATATATTTTAACAAATTATTGTATTGTAAAATTATATATTTAATATTTATGTAAAGTAATATTTATATATTTACTATTCAAGTATGTTTACTTTATAAATATAATATATAATATATTTATATGTATTAGTATATAATATATAAAGAATGTAAATTAGTAAATATATTTTAAAATTATATATTTGGTATTTATGTATATTTATTATTTAATTATATATTTATTTATAATGATACAATTTATATCATATCAAAATTTATATATAATACTAATTGTTAGTATAACATATATAATGTGATTTGTACTTTAGTAATTTATATTATATTAGAAAACGGCATGTACATTAAAAATTCAATTTATATTATATCAAAAATTATATATAACAATAAATATAAATCAAGGCCTCTAAAGGTTAATCCCCTATCAGAGGACTTCTCCTATCTCTATGATGACTCCACCTCTATGTTTGAGCTTCTTGATATGGCAAGAGTGGGGGCTACTGGTACTTTCAAATTGGCTAAATTGACTCTATGGGAATTCAATAGGGTCAACATCAAAACAAGGGGATTGGAAGAGAATCTGCAAAATATTTTGAAAGGTTTGGCCTTGGATATTTTGATAGACAGAATTGTTGATCTTGAGTGTTAGTTCACTGAATTCAAGTCCCTTTGTAAGCAATGCTAGGCTGGTTTAGAAGCCAAGGTATTGGACACCGATGTGAATATGAAGAAACTTCTCCATGCCTATCACATTTTAGTAAAAAATAGTGAGGAATCTTTGGAGGTCCTATTTCACAAGATTAGTGAACTTAGAGAGGACCAATTGTATTTTTTTGAGTTAATGGAGAAGGAATAATTGGCCAAAGGTAAAGGGAAAAAAGGTGTGAAGGATGATGGTAAAGGCCCTGCTGCTAGAGGGATGGCTAACTGGAAGAAGTCCTTTGAAGCTGAGAAAAAAGAATTGTCAGACATGATTGGGTTGTATAGGAACCAAGAGCTTGAGGTGGCCTACACCTTGAGTAGTATGAAGTAGTGCCCTGTTGTCTATTTTTTGTTTGTTTTTCTACTGCTAGGTCTCGGTTTCTTTCCTGTTATTTTGCTACTTTTTGTTGATGGTTGTTGTTGATAGTTTAGTGTTATATCTTTGGAGTAGCATTTTTTTGTTTCTGGTGTTTTGGGTTTTGGGTTGATGTTGATGTTTCAGTTTAGTATCTTTTGAGCAGCATTTGTACCTAAAGTTGTAAGGGTTTTGGGTCCCTTCAAAACCTATTTTTCACGTATAATCAAAACAATAAATATAATTATTTTATATATAATTTAATAAGTAATATATATAATTTAATTTAAAAATTTCTACTATAAATATATATAATTATAAATATAATTGTAATATTATTTTAAGGAAAATTTACATTATATAAAATATTAAATATAATATTTAGTCCATAGACTATATATAGTGTGAGATTTGAGACTGAAACAAGTCTCGCGTCTATTACGTTGAATGGTAAAAACCTCCAAAATCTCACTTATCACATAAAAGCTAGATAAATTTATTGATTTGACAACTAAATGGGAACATTCTATTTCCATTTGTAATGTTTTTTTGTCAATTTGATGGAAACTTTATTTTTCATTTGCATTGCTTTATGTTTTAAATCTACATGCATATATTTCATAATAAGATAATACTTAATTTCTTAAGGAAAAAAACTAGATTTGTCTAAGTTTATTTCATTTCATTTTTTAGCGCTTATTATTGATTGTTTAATCCAATCACATATAACTAGAATATGCAATACATCCATGCGTAAACACATATTCTCTAACATATTAACATACATATAGCTTTCTATTCAACCTAATCCTTGAACCTTCTTTAGATGTGAGTGCTAGTATAATTTATTCTAAATATAAGGAAGAGTTGAAAATGCATTAAAAAAATCAATTTATATTATATCAAAAATTATATATAACAACAAATAATTTATATTTATATTTAAGAATTTCTAATATAGATATACAATTATATATATAGTTCTATAATATTTAATAAAGTAATTTACATTATTTAAAATACTAAATATTGAAACATAGGAGAATGTAGGTGAGGTAGGTTATGAATGGGGGTAATGCACATATTTCCCTATTTTCATTAGGAAAAGGGATCCCCTAGGGAAAGATTGACTTTCAACCCTTAGGTGAGTCAATCTTGATGGAGATCTTGTTGTTTTCCTTATGATTGAGGATGGGGTAAATCAACCTAAAATGCACTTTTGGGAGATAAATGAAAAATACCAAATGAATCCAGTTATGCAATGTAAAACATGAATCATCAATTTAAAACCTTAATCTGATAGAATCCACAAACTTCTGGAGGATCTGAGATGAGTATGAACTTATGCACCTATCACCAAAAGCTCATGCTGAGTGTCGTCCTAGGATAGATTCACCCTAGGGTGAATAAGTCTTTGAAGGGCTTTGCTACTCAACTTTCAAGGTCCTCTGGAGATGGATCTGAGCTTATATTTTCCCCAATTTTCACTATCAGAAAGTTTGAAATAAATTTGAGATTTGAATTTATGTGTCTTGTCAACAATGTTGATAACTTTGCAACTATTGCAATTTTGCAATTTTGAACAATCTTCAATCCTTCTTCAACCTAAGATCTACAACACACACAAGAGGGAAAAAAATTTTGGTTTTGGTGAATGGAGGTTTGCCTTGGTCAATCCCTGTTTTCATAATTAAACCTTGAAATGAAATGAGACATGAATAGAAGGAATGATGAATGAACACTTGCTATGTTGAAACTCACCAAACCCTCGAATGCAAACCCTTGAAGGACTGAAATCTAACACATCTCTCCAAGTTCTTGATCTTGCATGAAATGGATTGATTAGATGTTTGATTTGATAGCTTGAATCTTGACTTGAATGCTTCAAACCTACATCACAATGTTATCTCCAAAAACATGTATGAAGGAAGATAACTTTGACATGATGCTTGAGATCTTGAATGTTGCACAAATGACTGATAAATTTGCTCTTGAATGCCTTTGACAATAATTTTTGATAGATTGTAAATTTTACCTCTTGCTAGATAGATTTGAATTAATAATATACCTTGTATTTATAGGTAATTTTCTAATTTCCCAAAAATTAAACATCAAAGGATGACAATTGCAAATTGAATTTGAATCATAAAAATTCTGCCAATAAACATATTAAAATTTGGGGTCCTAAACTTAAGGGAGACTAGGCGAATGGGTCCTAGCCCCCAAACTTAGGACACACCGATTTCAAGGCAATTTAATTAATTCTTGTAATTGTTTAATACAAGTTTCCCTTTCGGAAAATGAGATTAATTAGGCTTTAAAATGCATAATTGGGCCAATTAGAGGCTTAATTAAGTCTATTTTATCAGGGGACCCAAACATAGTGTGAAAATGTAAAGGAGTACATTTTTCAATGCTACATTTAGCCCCCAGTTTAGTGAGAGGATGAGCCCTATGCTCAGACTCACACTAAAGTAGTTAAGCAAGCATCAAGATAGGTCTGATTATACAACTTTTTGAAAGATAAGAAAACAAAGGTCAAGGAAGATGATCAAACCCCCAAGATCTAAGATCTCATGGAAAATAAAAAAAGGCACAAAGAGACACATGCATATGTTAAATATGCAACAACAAGACAAGATACACAAGCATACAATGCCAAAATTAATGAGAAAAGAAAGAGAAAGGGTGGATCAAGCCTTGACTATTTGTATAATTAATATGGATCAAGCGTTAGCTGAACTTTTCCAAAAAAAATTCACAAGTGGAAACTCGTTGTCCATTATGCAAACAAAATGTACTCACATGAGCTAGTGAAATTTGTTGTCCACTAAGTGAGCCCCAAAAAGTGGCGAATGGGAAAGTCATGCCAAGTCTATAGGCTCCCATTGTACTAACCATACCAAAGTTATGCCTCCTGATCATGTTCATAAGGAGCCATAGAAAAATGGTCATAAGGCTAAAACTACATTATGCTAGGCACTCATGAAAAGGGCTCCATTGGTAAGCAATTTGTGTTATGCTTGGTGGCCTTGATACATGCAATAGGATATTCAAAGGGGTTTTTCTTAGTTCATGAAAGGTATCACCTTAGGGAACATTGTGCCTAATGTCTCCAAGAGAGGACTAGTCGAGGATAAAAGATTCACAACTTAGGGAATGCAATCTATAGCATCACCACTAAGAGAGATGTCATATGCAAGTGAAACACAAGGAAATAGGGTGCTCCACCTTTTAGGAGATGGAACATAAAGGATAAGGGCCTATTTCATTCTAGTTCATTAAAGAAAACCAAGATCCCTCAACCAATTGACTTGATTGAGGAATGGGCTAAAGGTAGGGTGGTTTCCTTGGGTGTGATTAAAGAAGGGGGTTCACCACTAAGCAAGTTGTTAGAAAGAAATAGATAAAAGTAATATGCAAAACCTAACTAAATGACCTAGGAAATGAAACTTGAAATCAAACTAATAAACAGAAGGATACGAAAAGGCACCTGGAGGATTAGAGATGACTAAGCAAGATCTGAAAACCCTAAATAAATTGTTATTTCTAAACTGTATTGGGACTCATATGCTAGACTGGGTGATTTAGTACCGGTTTAGGGTTTTTGGGTAGAAACTAAAATTTCACAGTGACAAGTTTGAATCTAGTGAAATCTGGTAAAAGTGCTATACCAGGACTCATACGCCCAAGGTGGTGATTTAGTCCCACTCTACTTTTTCAGAGGATCAAGATCTGAAACTGTTCTCCTATCTCTACACTTCCTTCCTTTGTTTTCCAAACTTTGCTTTCAGTTCTAAACCTGCAAAAATCTGTAAAACAAAGTATTGTGTTGATTTGCTTATGGGGGGTTTGCCTCAGTCAAAACCCCTAGTTTGGTAATTAAACCTTGATAGAAAGAATAGATCTTGAAAGGAAATTTGTGTGAAAGTCCTAATCTTAAGTGCATCTAAGATTAAGAGATCTAAAGTGTAATGAAACTACGTACTCTAATGTGTTAGAATAGGATGCATGAATGAAACATAAAGATGATGAATCACTTTGGGAGACCTTTAATCACCCTAATAAGCCACAATAATGCATGTACCTTCCTTTGGGTAGAAAGTAGAATTATAATGGAGGATGGAATCACTTAGGAAACAAGTCATTAGGCTTGGTTCAATGGCTAGTTGCATCTCCCCAACCTAGAATCCATCATGATTCTCCGTAGGCAACCATCATCAATCTTTGACAATGCTAGATCTTGAATTAAAAGTGAGCTTCAAGAAGTGCAAAAACACTATAATGTTGCTCCAAGACTTCAAATTTATTTGCTCCTTTCTCTTGAATGCTTGAAAATCTCTCTTGAAAACTCTTTCTTGAAAATTTTAGGACTGCTTAGGTTACTTAGGTGAAATAATGATTTGAAACCTTAGTTTTATAGGTATCTCAATTCCCAAATTCCAACATTAGCCAAAATTTTGAATTAAAAACCTTAATTCACCACTCAAACCCTAAAAAGGGGCCACACGGGACTCAAATGCCCAAGGTGGTGCGTATGGGTCCCACCTAGTGGGACTCACACGCCCAAGGTGGCATATGAGTCCCTCCCTAGCTTTTCGAGGTGAGAAAATGTTGGGTTGTTAGAAAATTCAATGCATTTGTTGATTTTGTCAAGATTTCAATCAAAATAAGCCTTGGGATTTGAAATAAAGGGTCTTAGGGGCCTATTGATGATGATTTAAAGGGTTGTGAATGTAAGGGTACTAAAATAAGTCTAAAATAAGTGTGAAATTGTACCATCTCCAAGAAGGGAGTACAATTTTCTACACTACATATAGCCCCCACTTTAGTGCCCATATGACACTATGTGCATATGCAAGCTAAAGGAATTTGAATAGTAAACTTCATCTCATAAAAGGATAATCATATGGATCCATTCACAAACATGGTAGAATGAAGCTCCCATTGTAGCTATCTAAAAAACCACAATGTTAGGAACCGCATCCTATAAAACCAATTCATTAGTCATTCAAAAAAATCCTCTTATCTAATCTTCTTCTAAGAATCAAATTCGAGTAGATTTATGCCCCCCTTGATTTCACTTGCTTTATGGAGGTGGAATCAAGGTAGTAGTCTAACCACATTGGATTGCATAAGTCATATCATAGGGTATTTCCAAGTACCATACCACACAGTGATAGAAATTTGATGAGAATGGGTGTTGAATTATGAATCCAATGCAACAAACAACATCAAAAATAGAGTTCTCTAGCCCCTAAATGCTAGTTTGAATGATAAAGCACTTTTACCCCTAATATGTAAATGACATAATTTGAAAGTATATAAGAGTAAAAAGTTATGTAATTTGCGATCATTTTGTCTTTTACTTTTTTTAGTTTGATTCTGGTGGAGATGTAGTGACAATGTCGAGCGTACGACCTTACATGCCTCCAAGACTCGAGAGCCTACACAAGGAGGTGGCGTAGGGTGATCTGCAACATACAGTCAATGGATTCTTCTCTACCTTAGCTTCATTTTTATGCATTTATTTTATGTTTTACGTATTTCTAGATAGATTTAGGACCTTGGAAGAAAATTTTGAAAAGCATCCCTTTTTTTGCAAAGCGTCCCTTTTTTTCGCAAAGTGTCCCAAAAAAGGAATAAAGTGTTGAGGACCCTTAGAAAAGTACCCTATAGCAACTTTAGCACACTTTTTGATTGTTGATGTATAAATTTAAGATTTTAGAATGCTTATAGGTGATATTTTTACTTTTTTGTATTAGATTCCTCCTCGATCATGACAGTGTCTCGATGGTAGGCTATTTTGTCACTTACAAGATCTAGTCACAACAATTTCAGAGGAGGAGAGGGAGATATTACAATAGACATGGATATACTAGGCATATCTCATGCCTCCCATGAGATACCATGATGCCATGCTGATGGCATTAGCAGAGAGGTGGGATGCAGATACCTACACCTTTTGTCTTCCCACTAGCGAGATGACTATCACTTTGGAGGATGTTCATTGCATTCTTCGAGTTCTTAATCGAGGTGAGACTATCCATTTTATAGAGGACCATTCATACAGGGAGATGAGAGCAGATATCGAGTACTATCTTGGAGGTTTGATTCGGGAGGAGATCGTGGGGCCACGTATTGAGCTGTAGTAGCTACTCTACACACGATCGTCACTCCTGAGGCAGATTATGATTTTTATCATAGCATTAGCACTAGTCCTAAATGGTTGGGGAGCACACTTGGATGGAGGACTAGTGCACATGAAATGGGATATGGAGCATCACAAGACCATCTATGCATGGGATCAAAGCATACTAGCACATCTCTACTATGATTTGGGATGGTTCATTTATGAGGAGGTGGATAGCATGGTTCATTGTACACTACTATAGGTTTGGTTCCTGGAGCATATCACATGTACTGGGTTGATGGGATTTCCTTCTGTATGTGCCCTAGGATACCCACATGCTTTTAGTTATCCACTGAGATGAGTGTGGCAGTATGGAGATTTTCTATTATGGAGAGTCCAATTTGACCATCTAGATCAAGAGATCTTATGGATACCTTACCTGCTGATATCGCAATGGCTAGATGAGAGCCGCTAATTGACGAGGATGAAGAGGGAAATTTTTTTAATGGGGATGCTTAATTATGTGGTGAGATCATTCTACTATGATTCTATCATGAGAAAGTTTGGATAGGTACAAGTGTCGCCAGTAGCACAACCATTTTATAGGAACTTAGTGTGTAGTGCCCAGAGGCCAAGAGATACGAGACCACTCATAGTTGAGGATGTTGTATCCAATGATTCAGATGATGAGGATCTCAATATGCTCCCAATCTCCAATGGTTATGATGTGGGTGCTATAGATGCTTCTGAGGAGTGTTGGGACACATCACTACTAGCTCTAGTGTTTCCTATGGATGAGCCTATAGGTTTTGTGGGGCCTCTTCCAAATCACAAGGATGATGAGGAGGTGACAGGTGCATAGGTCAAGGTTGCAGACATATTTTTGGATGAGGTGGAGGAGGATTACGATGAGTAGGCAGACTTAGACTATGAGGAGGAGGAGGAGGAGGATGAGGGCTAGTTGATAAGTGAGAGTAGTGATATAGTAGATGAGGATCTAGTCGCCCATGAGTGGAGATATTCAGTTCACACCTGGGTTACCAAATCAAGTCAGGAGCCACAACACGTGCTAGAACCTATGAGTATGTAGAGGCTAGGAGAATGGTGCAGGAGCACCTAAGGAACAACAGGAAGTTTCTTTAGGTAAATAGGAAATCTAGAAGGATAATTTTGTTTTGTTTTCTTTAAGGTCATGTTGACCATTGTGAAGATAGTTTAGAGGTGTTTTTAAACTCTAGGAAAGGAGTTGTGAAGAGATGAATAAGTTTAGAAGCTCATCTTGCTGAGTTTTCATAAGTTGGCAAAAGTTAGAAAACACAGTGGATTTTGGTAATGTTGGCTATTAGGCCATGAAGAAGTCTGACCAAAGAAGATAACTATTTGAAGAGCCTTATTTAAGGTGAGCCTCGACCTGTAAACAAGGTTGAAGGGTTTGGTATTGTGAAAATGTTTTGAGAATTGAATAAAACCAGTGTTCTTGAAGGATATTTCTGATTTTTGCTTCTTAACAGAGCTTTAAATGGATTGAAATAGTTATAGTTCCCAAGGTAGAATGTAGTTTTGACAGCATACCAGCTTTGTGTGCCATCTAATTACCTTTTTCATTTGTTTTCATTATTTGTTTGTAAATAGTTTGATTTCTTTCTTTTTATGGCCTAAACCAGGCAGTCTAGAGAAAAGGGGGTTCTAGACCACTTTCCCACTGTACAAACTGTACAGCCCTTTGGGATTAGTGCCTAGACTCCATGCTTGTACATATGGTAGGTTTTAGAGTTTTTGTGTGTGCAGGAGTTGCTAGCAAAGACTTTCCCTAGGCGAGCCAGGAAGAGTTCGGCTAGGGAAGTCATAGGGTGCAGGGCACATAACTTGCAGGGGTGACATTGTTTTGTTAAATTTCCTTTTAGAAGATTCAGCTGGGAGTCTTGGCAAGGCATGGTGGTCAGGAGGAGGCTCCATCAATCCTTTTGGTGTGAGAAAAATCTGACAGATTGGAAGCATCTTGGAAAAGGTTTATAAACCCTAGTTTAGAGCCATTTTCAAGAATTGGATTTGTATGGCTGGTAAAGGGCCAAAACCCCAAAAATATCTGAGAGTTAAGCAATTGAATCAAGGACCTCAGAAAAAGAATGGGTGGTTCTTGCAAGATTTTAGAACAAAGACCAGATTACTCGGAGTTGGAGGCCTAATAGGGGCTCTTGGCTAATAGCCTTTTTAACCCCAAAAGAGAGTTTTGGTGAAAGCGACCAGGAATTGGAGCAAGAAGGATAGTCAAGAACCAAAAGTTGGTTGATTACAATTTTTTAAAACACCTCCACACCCCTGCAAGTAAAAATTGCAACTTGGAGGTATGGTTAGTCTTTAGGGCAAACTAAAAGTTAAGGAAGAGTGTGAGTTGTTGCACCAAGAAAGACTTGGGTGGTTGAATGGTGATGGAAGTGGGGTTGGCCAGAAGAACCAGGAATACCTAAACAAGCAAAGGGGCCTATAGGTTCAAGTGGTGGAGTAAGACACCAAGAAGGTCTTGCAAGCAAGACCTAGAGCAGGAATCTGAGATTGATTCCTCCAACCCCTCTCCCTACCAGATTGGTATCAGAGCAAGCAAAAGATTTGGGAGGAATCTTGTATGTCTAAGATTGAGTCTAGTGATTCTTCCATCATGGTGACAAATGCAGAATTGGCCAAGATGGTTGAAGAGCGGGAGGAAGACAATAAACTATTCAGGGAAAGAATAGCCCAACTTAAGCAAGCAGTGAGGAGTGCGCAATTTGAAGGAAGGATACCACAGGAAGAAGAGGTTGCAAAGGAAGACAAGACCCCTGAACCTGACCCCATTCTAAAAGAAGAACCTTTCTTGAAAGCATTGAAGGCTTTGAGTGGAAAAGAACTTGAAGGCATACCGCTGTTTAGTGGAAAAATGGAAGCTGATCTAGTCATGGATTGGATAGAGGGAATGGAAAACCATTTTGAATGTGATGGAGTCATTGAAGCACAGAAGGTAAAGGTGTCCAAATTAAGACTAAGAGGTTCTACTTTGACATGGTGGAAGTTCATTCAGATAGAGAGGGAAAAGGAAGGCAAGCAGCCTATCTCTACTTGGAAGGGAATGGTTGCCAAAGTGAGAGAAGCATACATGCCAAATGACTATAAGATTCAGTTACACAAGAAAATACAGAGCTTGAGGCAAAGAGACCAAGATGTAAACACTTACGCTGAGGAGTTTCAAAAACTTTGCATGAGGTCTAATGTGATAGAGGATGAGAGTCTCAAGGTGGCTAGATACCTTAACGGTTTGAAGTGGAACATTCAAGAGGAGATGACTCTTCTAAGTCCCAAGACAGTGCACCAATGTTATCAATTGGCCATAAAGATTGAGGAAAGAAGCAAGAGGAAACAAGAATAGGCTTTTAAGGGCAGAGGCAAAGGCAGAGATCAAAGAGATCAAAGAGGACAGTGAGGTGGCTACCAAGGTAGAGGAACTGAGCAAAGAAACTAAGGAGAGTCTAAACTCACAGAGCATGGAGGTGAAACATCTTCTAGAGGAGGATATAATAGAGGCAGAGGTCCTCAAGGAGGTTCAAATAGAGGAAGAGGACCAGGTAGGAGCAATTCATACTTTGCAAACATGAAATGCTACCATTGTGGACAAGTAGGTCATCTTGCTTATAGGTGCCCGAAGAAAGCATCCTCATCAAGCAATGAGAAGAGAGTGGCTTATGCACAAGAGGACATCATGAGTCCTAAGTCATTTGAGGTCAGTCATATTGAATCTAAGGTAGGAGAGAATCTGATGTTCAATAGAGTTTTGATCAGACAACCAGTCAAGGAAGAACCAAAACAAAGGAGAGCTCTATTTAGAGTAAGGTGCAAGATACTTGGTAAAGTATGCAAGGTCATAGTAGATTCAAGTTCAACAGACAATATTATCTCAGAGGAGGCAGTAATGAAACTGAAATTGGAGAAGATACCCCACACTAACCCCTACAAGGTCACATGGCTAAACAAAGGGCATAGTGTTTTAGTGATAACAGTGGAGTTTTCTATTGTAGGGTACAAGGAAAAGTTAGTTTGTGATGTGTTACCCATGGATGCCTGCCATCTACTATTGGGTAGACCATGGCAATATGACAGAGGTGTCATATATGATGGGAAAGAGAACATATCATTCAAGAAGGATGGGAAGACTTTCAAGTTGCAGTCATTGTCAGAAGAAGAAGAGGGACAGTCAAAGACACCAAGTGTCATGTTGAGTAGTGGGAAGGAGTTCCTTAACAACCTACATCAAGGGAGTGAAGGATATGTGGTGATGTTACAACCGAAAGAAGAAGACAAGGCTGAAAAGACAGTCATACCCGGAGCAGTCCTAAAGTTGTTGGATCAGTTCAAGGACATTGTAAGTGATGGTGCACCTGCAACTCTACCACCAAAGAGAGCCATAAGTCATCAAATTGACTTCATACCTAGAGCCTCATTTCCTAACAAAGCAGCTTATAAACTTACACCAGATCAGAATCTAGAAGTAGCTAGACAAGTGCAAGAGTTGTTGGATCAAGGATTGATTCAAAAGAGCATCAACCCATGTGTAATACCAGTGGTCTTAGCAACCAAGAAGGGAGGTAAGTGGAGGTTATGCACTGATTCTAGAGCAATAAATAGGATCACCATTAGGTATAGGTTCCCTATTCCTAGAATTGAAGACTTAATGGATTGTCTTGGAGGAGCTCAATACTACACAAAGTTGGATCTCAAGAGTGGATACCATCAGATCAAAATTAAGGATGGTGATGAGTGGAAGACAACATCTAAAACAAATGATGGGTTATATGAATGGAGAGTGATGCCATTTGGTCTCTCCAATGCCCCTAGCACATTCATGAGGCTCGTGAATGAAGTGCTTAAAGACTTTACAGGGATATTTGTGGTAGTGTATCTTGATGACATCCTCATATTTAGCAAGACAGTAGAGGAGCATTTAAAACATGTGGAGTTGGTCCTTAGAAGGTTGCAAGAGGAGAAGTTGGCAATCAATCTAGAGAAGTGTGAGTTCTTTAAGTAAGAGCTTGTTTATTTGGGTTTTGTAGTGTCCAAAGGATCATTGAAGATGGACCCAAGCAAGGTGGAAGCTATCCTAAACTGGCCTACACCGACCACAGGGAGAAAGGTAAGAAGTTTCCATGGATTGGCTCAATTCTATAGAAAATTCATAAGGAACTTTAGTGGCATATGTGCACCAGTCCTAGATACAATCAAGGATGGCTTAAAAACTAAGTTTGTGTGGACTCAAGAAGCTGAGAAAGGGTTTGAGAAACTGAAACAAGAGGTGGCAACTCAACCAATTCTCTTATTACCTAGTTTTGACAAGTTTTTCACTGTTGAATGTGATGCTAGTGGAGTGGCAGTAGGAGGAGTGCTAAGTCAAGAGGGTAGGCCTATAGCCTTCTTTAGTGAGAAGCTCAATGAAGCAAAGAAGAAGTATTCAACCTATGACTTAGAACTTTATGCTTTGGTTCAGTCACTTAGGAAATGGAGGCATTACCTTCTACCCAAGGAATTTGTAGTCTTTACTAACAATCAGGCACTTAGTTTTATCAACACTCAAGAGAAGTTGAGTAATAGGAATTTGAAATGGATGGAATACATCCAAGCTTTTACCTTCACCATCAAGCATAAGAAGGGACAGCTAAACAAAGTAGCAGATGCATTGAGCAGGAGGTTGTTGACAATGTAGGAGATACAAGTGAAGAGCATAGGGATTGACAGTTTTAAAGATCTCTATGGGGAATATGAAGACTTTTCAGAGGTCTATAAGGTATGTTCTAACTTTGAAAACCATTTCCACAGCCAATACTCTGAATATACATTGCAAAGTGGGTTATTATTTAAAAGAAATCAGTTATGTGTTCCAAGAGGGTCAATGAGGGAAAATATGATTCAGGAAAAGCATAATGGTAGTCTTAGTGGACATTTTGGCATCAATAAGACTTTAGAACTAGTGCAAAGATTCTATTACTGGCCTAAGTTGGGAAGAGATGTTAGGAAGTATGTGGAACAGTGTGTTGTGTGTATGAAAGCTAAGGGAGGAGCTAGTAATGCTGGTCTATATCAACCCCTACCCATTCCTAACAGACCATGGGAGTGTGTAAGCATGGATTTTGTGGTAAGCCTTCCTAAGACTAAGACTGGTTTTGACAGTGTCTATGTAGTGGTAGATAGATTTAGTAAGATGAGTCATTTTATTCCCTGCAAAACTACTCATGATGCTAGCTACATAGCTCATCTTTTCTTAAAGGAAGTTGTAAGGATCCATGGACTACCTTTAAGTATTGTTTTTGACAGAGATGTGAAGTTCATGAGTCACTTTTGGAAGACTCTATGGAGCAGGTTAGGTACCAACCTGTCTTTTGGATCAGCTTACCATCCTCAGACCAATGGTCAAACAGAGATGGTTAACAGGGTGCTAGGTAACCTTATAAGGTGCCTAACTAAGGAGTATGGACAGACATGGGATATGGTTATCTCACAAGCTGAGTATGCTTACAATGATAGTGTGAACCGGACCACAGGGAAGAGTCCTTTTGAGATTGTGTATGGGATGCACCCAAGAGGAATATGTGAGCTCAGAGATCTTGGAGCTATGGCACATAGAAGTGGACATGCAGAAGACTTCAGTCAGACCATGAAGGAGATTCAGGAGCAGGTAAAGAGGACAATCACTGAGGCTACACAAAAGTTGAAGGAGAAGGCAGATTTGTCAAGAAAGGATGTGCAATTTGCAGTAGGAGACTATGTCATGGTCCACCTTAACAAGTCAAGGTTGCAAAATAGAATGTCAACCAAGTTGCAGATGAAGAGAGTGGGTCCATGCAAGATATTAGCCAAGTATGGTAAAAATGCATACAAGTTAGAGTTACCTACCGATCTAGGAATCTCACCAGTTTTCAATATAGCCGACTTGATCAAGTACAAGGGATCAATCAATGATGTGGATAAAAATAGTAAGGAGATCTTCAAGGACATCATTAATATATCCTTGCCTAATCAAGATAAGCCTCAAGCAGAGAAGATCTTGGAGTCAAGAGTGCAAAAGTCTACAAGGCACAAGGTGTACATGGAGCACCTTATCAAGTGGAAGAACAAGCATGAATCAGAAGCCACATGAGTACAAGAAGATCAATTCAAGAAGTTTGGTATTGACCTTTCATTGATCTCTCCTTCCATTCTTTAGTGTTTGGGCAGAGAGGGGGAGAATGGTGCAGGAGCACCTAAGGAACAACAGGCAGTTTCTTTAGGTAAATAGAAAATATAGAAGGATAATTTTGTTTTGTTTTCTTTAAGGTCATGTTGACCATTGTGAAGATAGTTTAGAGGTGTTTTTAAAATCTAGGAAAGGAGTTGTGAAGAGATGAATAATTTTAGAAGCTCATCTTGTTGAGTTTTCATAAGTTGGCAAAAGTTAGAAACAACAGTGGATTTTGGTAATGTTGGCTATTAGGTCATGAAGAAGTCCGACCAAAGAAGATAACTATTTGAAGAGCCTTATTTAAGGTGAGCCTCAACCTATAAACAAGGTTGAAGGATTTGGTATTGTGAAAATGTTTTGAGAATTGAATAAAAACAGTGTTCTTGAAGGATATTTCTGATTTTTGCTTCTTAACAGAGCTTTAAATGGATTGAAATAGTTACAGTTCCCAAGGTAGAATGTAGTTTTGATAGCATACCAGCTTTTTGTGCCATCTAATTGCCTTTTTCATTCGTTTTCATCATTTGTTTGTAAATAGTTTGATTTCTTTCTTTTTATGGCCTGAACCAGGCAGTCTAGAGAAAATGGGGTTCTAGACCACTTTCACACCATACAAACTGTACGACCCTTTGGGATTAGTGCCTAGACTCCATGCTTGTACATATGGTAGTTTTTAGAGTTTTTGTGTGTGCAGGAGTTGCTAGCAAAGACTTGCCCCAGGCGAGCCAGGAAGAGTTCAGCTAGGGAAGTCATAGGGTGCAGGGCACATAACTTGTAGGGGTGACATTGTTTTGTTAAATTTCCTTTTAGAAGATTCAACTAGGAGTCTTGGCAAGGCATGGTGGTCAGGAGGAGGCTCCATCAATCCTTTTGGTGTGAGAAAACTCTGACAAATTGGATGCAGCCTGGAAAACGTTTATAAACCCTAGTTTAGAGCCATTTTCAAGAATTGGCTTTGTATGGCTGGTAAAGGGCCAAAACCCCAAAAATCTCTGAGAGTTAAGCAATTGAATCAAGGACCTTAGAAAAAGAATGGGGTGTTCTTGCAAGATTTTATAACAAAGACCAGATTACTCAGAGTTGGAGGCCTAATAGGGGCTCTTGGCTAGTAGCCTTTTTAACCCCAAAAGAGAGTTTTGGTGAAAGCAACCAGGAATTGGAGCAAGAAGGATAGTAAAGAACCAAAAGTTGGTTGATTGCAATGTCTTAAAATACCTCCACACCCTTGCAAGTAAAAATTGCAACTTTGGAGGTATGGTTAGTCTTTAGGGCAGACTAAAAGTTAAGGAAGAGTGTGAGTTGTTGCACCAAGAAAGACTTGGGTGGTTGAATGGTGATGGAAGTGGGGTTGGCCAAAAGAACCAGGAATAACTAAATAAGCAAAGGGTCCTATAGGTTCAGGTGGTGGAGTAAGACACCAAGAAGGTCTTGCAAGCAAGACCTAGAGCAGGAATCTGAGATTGATTCCTCCAACCCCTCTCCCTACCACACATCTTCTATACCTCCTACATAGGATGGGTTTTTTTTACATAATAGGTTGGAGACCTAGGAGATGACACATTATTTATGATTATGCTTATGCTTTTATAACTATGCTCATGTTTATATGTTATATATATATATATGTCATGATGTGTACTAATTATCTTTATAATTTCTATCTTGTAAGGTTCGTGAGAGAGTTGCAGGATCTTTATCGATGGGTGACTGTAGAGATAGTACCTCCTTTGCTCGCAAATGAGGTTATTGGCACATACTACATACCCCCACCTATCGTGGAGCAGCATCTAAAGTTGTTCGAGCCTTTCACAAGGTTTAGAGGAACATAGGAGAGCACTACCAAGCACGCTGATAGAGCCAAGGATGATCTATGAACACTACAGGCTGCTTATGATGAGCTTTGATCATCTCAAGATCTGGTAGAGGTCAAGAGACTTCATGGAGAGATTGTCAGGTTGCAAGTAGAGAGAGACTACATAGACTGACAATGCATGGAGGCCATCATATAGGAGTCTATGACTGTTGGACGAGCACATGGCCTACAGTGTGCACTGGATTCTATAACCATGTCACGATCAAACACTATTGTCTCTCGACGAATGTGATCACCTGGTCTCGAGGGACCTGGGAGCCATAGGCCATAGTAGCATTGTATATTTGATGATGTGTACTTAAATTATATATATATATATATATAAGCATATATGTTTGGTTGTTTATGTTTGTGTGTTTAAGTTAGATGGCAATGTGATTTATAAAATAATCTTTGTAAGACTATTTAATAAATGTCTCCATTATCTAGCATGTTTTATGTGATCTAATTAAAACTATCTTAGTTTTCTTTTAGATGCAACATTATAATTGAGTATGTTATGCTAAATTAAATGAACCTATGATCTAATGATATAACATTAAATACATATAAGGAGCTAATCTAACACAACATAATAGATTAACTTGAATAGTATGAAACCTAAAGTAACAACCCAAAAGTAATTTGAATAATTACCTTAGTATTCAAGACACACCGATGATTGTTTGTCAAGAATGAAGCAATGCGAGAGAAATAGCATATTATCTACTAACTCTAACATCATTGATTTATGACTCACACTATTCAAGGAGGTTAGGCATACCACCGATGCAAATTCACGACATTAATAGGTTCTTTAAGAGGTGTACCATCCATTTCTATTAACATGTGTGGCAATGGAAAAAGTACCCCTCTACATTTTTGTACCCGTTTGGGCCCTCCCTATTAAACTAAGCTTAATGCGGCCTTGATTTATTATTGTAATGTGTTTAACACATTCACATTAGATCTTGGGCCATTGTAAACTAAATGGACTTAGTTGTTCCTTATTTAGGGTGTTGTAAAGTGTATCCTAACACTTTCACACTAATATAGGGTTTCATTAATAAATTGGGATTCTTTATTCCTTATTTGGCCTTATTTTGCATCCACAGGCCTTAATTAATGCACCTTTCCAAGGATAATCCAGACATAAACCAAAATCCAATCATAACTCATGTCTTTTTGGATTGTATGCCCTAGATTTAGTGATCTGGGACACATATGCCACCTTGGGCATATGGGTTCCACCTAAGTTTTGGGGCCCCGATCTGGATTTCACATGAATCTAGGAATTTCTTGAAAAATGTTTCCCAAAGCCTAGTAAAATGGGACTCATACACCACTTTTGGATTATGAGTCTTGTGTGGCTTAAACCTAAATTAAATTCAAATTCTTGGCTGGATTTTATTCTCCTAGATCTGATGGCGGCTTGTAGTGTTGTAATTTTGAAAAATTTGGCATAAACAAGTATAAATACAAGGTTATTTCATTCATTTTTCACCTAACAACTTTAGTATTCATGCATTATAGCAAAATAGAGTTTAAAAGAGCATTCAAGAGCATTCAATAGTTTACAAGAGCATTCAAGAGTGATTATCAAGCATTTTGGAGCATTATTCAAGTATCAAGCATCATGTCAAAGTCATTATGAATCATGTTTTTTTTTAGCTAACATTTGTGATGTAGGGTTTCATGATTCAAGCAAGCATTCAAGTCAAGATCCTTACCATTGAATCAATATTCAAGATCCAAATTCATGCTAGCCATTTCATACTTGTTTGTAATATCTTATTCAAGGGTTTGGTGAGTTACAATATTGTATATTTGTTCATTCATCATTCCTCCTTTTTATATTTCATTTCATGTCAAGGTTTAATTACCAAAATAGGATCTGACCAAGGAAAACCCCTTTCTACTAACAAAAAAACATTTTTCCCTCTCTTTAGTGTGTGATTTGCAGATCTAGGTTGAAGACATATTGAAGAGCAAGATTGGAAAGAAGTTATCAAAGTTGTCACCTTATTTGGAAGGTCATTAGAAGGCATCTACAAAGCAAAATTTGACATTTTAGATCCAAAAATCAAGTTGAGAAGATAGAGAAGATATTGAAGAGTAGATTCAAACCTTGATCCTATGAAAAATCCAAGTAGGACCTATATGCCACTTCTAGCGTATGACTCACAGTCTAGTGATTTTTCCAGATTTCAGGTGTTCTAGACTTGTCACTGCCAGATTTATGTTCTTGCCCAAAAACCCTAATTTGGGACTAAATTTTCCAACCTAGCATATGAGTCCCATTTTGCATTAAATTCAACTTTTTCATCATTTCAAGTCTTCATTCAAGCTACTATAGGTTTCTAAGTGCCCCTCTTTGCTTCTCTAGTTTTCTATTTTGTTTTGCATTCATTTCTAGGTTATTTAGTGAAGGTATACACATCATTAGGTTTTCTCATTAGATCTTGCATGTTACTAGTCTTTTCAAGCCCTAGCTTGGTGGTGAACCCCTCTTTAGTCATTAATCATACCCTAGGATACCCTATTATAGATCTCTTGTTCTCATCGTATCCTTGGATTGAGATCTCTAGGGTTTCATTGAGTGAAACTAAGTAAAATAGGAACCCTATCCTTGTGCTCCATCTCCTAAAAGGTGGGGCACCCTATTTTCGTTGTTTCATTTTGGTGAACCTATATTTAGAACATCTTAATTTTTATTTGGAGTGCATCATAATTCTAGATCTAGCTTGCATTAACATTGCATCAAGTTTTGCATTAGTTAATTGGAATCTAGGGTTTCTAAATCTTGCATTAGTAAAAGTGAATATAGGTTTCATTTTTTAATCTTGCATCATTGAAATTGACTTAAAATCTACATTTACACTTACTCTAGACACCATACAAACCCAAAAACATAAAATTTACACATAATTTTATGAAAACGGTGTAAAAACCCTAATTTGGGACTCATACGCCCCTCTAGGAAATTTAGTTCTAGTACATGTGATTTTTCCTGATTTTTGGGTATTCTATGGTGATTATCATTCAGCATTCAGACCCTTGAAAAACCTTGATTGGGACTCATACGCCCCTCTGGGTGATTTAGTCCCGTTTCAGATTTTAGAATACATTTTCCAGTATTAAATTATTTGTTTATGTGTTTCTACATTTGTTGTTGTTAGTTATCTGTTTCAATTTGTAGAGTTTATATTTTCCTCATTTCATTACATCTATCTTAATTTCATTTGAATCAAAATTAGACTATAGCATTTATCTTGTGTTCATTACATCTTGCATTTCCCTGATTCTCCCTTGTATAAGCTTTTCTACTTGGTGTCCTATTGCTAATACTACTATGAGACGAAGTTCAAGATCCATGTCATCCCATGATAGTACAATCATCATGGATCTTGGGTTGTCTAGCTCTTTCACTCCTAGTGTTAACATTAGTTCATTAGGTATGGACCATACCCTTGACAACTCTTTGCCTTCAAATAGTGTGAAATTTTTTGAAACAATGGTTGCTAGTATTCCACAAGAAAACATAATCCAAATTCATGAAGACTTAGAAAACCTAAAAAATAAATAAATATTAAAAATATTTCAGCTACCGCTATCCCTACCATAGATAACATTCATTGCATGCTTGAAAGTGAAGAAAAAGTTGACCTTGTGAGTAACATAGTTCATATTTTTGGAAAAAATCTTACCCCAACCACTAGTTGTGCATTACCTTTGAAAAATGTACCAAGACAAGGAGGAATTCATATTCCTCCTCCCAAAACAATTGCCTCTATCCCTACCTATACCAACCCTCAAGTTATAACAACAATGAAACCTACTAGTAATGTGATTCCTTCCTTGGGTATTTCCGCTAGCATTCTTAGTACCTTTGTGAAATCGCACGTCATATCTACTACCACTTTACCTCATATAAGAATTCCATTCACTTGTCCCTCGAACACATACACACTACCACCTTATTCACCTCCATCTCAAAATTCCAACAATGATCCTCTCATAAATGAAATTTTACAAACTATTTCATCATTGCAAAAGCAAGTTTCCACCATAAACCAAAATCAAAATGGCCAACCTACATACTATGTCAAAATCAATCCCTTATCCTTGGAGATATTGAGAATGTCGATGCCACAAGGTATAGAGGTTCCTATATTCAAGAAACATGGGGGGAAAGGAGATCCTTCTGTTGAATACCCAAGATACTAAGAGGGGGGGTGAATCAATATCTTCTTAAACTTATTGAACACACACCATCTAAATACTCCAATGCATATAACAACAAAAATGAGCAAGAGAATTAGCAGAACATAAAAGCACAAAACAATGAACACCCAGATTTTTAAGTGGAAAACCCAAAATGGGAAAAACCATGGTGAGGATTAGCTCACAATATAGTATAACCGGTTATAAGATATTACAAACGGTGGCTCACTGCCAGGGCTCACTGTCCAAAATGGGAGCCTCACTTCCTACAAAGACACAATGTAGAAATGGATTACAACTAGAATATGAACTGATAAAGTTACACCTAACAAGTGTTGATTCAGTTCCTTTGATGCTCAGTAAACTGACTTTACACACTTCATCATCTTCGCATACTTATCTTTCCACTTTCACACAATGAATCTCAAAACTTTCCAATATATATATATGACTCATCCATAAGCATCAATTAGGTTGGCCTAATTAGATGTAACCTTTATTCACCAAAAAGATTAACTTTCAGCTTCAAGCTTGTACAAAAATTTTCCAAACACAATTCAAGTGTGTAGTACGCTACAATATGTTGGCATGGACCTAAGATAGGTTGCAAATACATTCACAATACAAAATTAATTTGTTACAACATCAACTATTGATTAGGTCAGCCAGGGATAGACCTAATAACAAAATGCAACAATAGAATAATGCCAACTCGCCATACAAGCACCTGTACACAAGAAATTCTAAACATACAAGCTTCTAGTAACTAAGAACCATTTCCCAAAACTGCAAGTTATGATATTCATCAGCGAAGGATTACAGACCAAGATACTAGAGGATAATAACTACATATCAGTTCAAAATACCAGATCAAGCTAGAACTTAAAATTGCAGTTACAACTCATTTAACATAGCGACATCAATGACAACATAAAAGCTACATAATGAGATGTTCTTGATTCTTCCAACAATCTCCCCCTTTTTCATTGATGGAAACATGTGCCAAAATAATTTACAAACCTCCTATGTGCAACACACTCTCCCATTTTCTCTTCCCTTTTCTCTCCCCCTTTGACATCAAGGACAAAGGACAGTCCAAAAATATGAAAACTAAAAAAAGATTACCCAGAGGAAGGTGAGCCTTGAAGCTCCTTGATACTACCTTGCCATGTTGTCTTGCCATTCTCCCAACTCTTTAGCAGATATTAGCATTTTATTTAGAGATTCTAATTCCATCAGGCTTTCTTCTGCATCATCCAGAGTGCCTAGAGTCAAATTGATCTTTTCTAGCTTTTCTGCATTTTCCAAAGCATTGGCCACCAGAGTGTACTCCATTTTCACAAGGTCACCTAACTGACTGAATCTTTTGATGATCTCTTCTTTTTGCTTCTGTAGAATAAATCATTTCTCTTTGAGTAGAGATAGCATTCCAAGTTGACCTGTCTATGTCTTTAGATTCACTGTATGTACTGGAAACAGCTGTCAACTGGGACTCAATGGAGTCCATGAGATCTTTGATACTTTGTGTGGCATTTGACCAATTTATATAGTAAGAAAATATAGTATTTTCTTTGGACTCACAAGCTTGCACAACTTCCAAGCTCTTTTCAACATTGGTGTGCTCTAGAGCACACTTATCATGAAGTTCCTAAATCCTTTTATCTGCTATTTTCTCCTCAATCTCTTACCTTTTCTTCTCACCTAGTCTAAAGGCATACTCCTTAAAGGAGTCCAATAGAAGTTTCATATTTTCTACCGGAGTGAGAGATGTATCAATTGATATACCAGGGTGGCCTCGTGCAAAGATTTGAGGGCATCATCAGTAAGCTTTGTCCCCTTTTGGTGTGTTTCCAAAAAAAAATTTCTTCTGGATGCATGCAATGCATCCCCTAACACCAATTTATGAATGAGAGATATCTTGTCCAAATTCACACTGCCTTGAACCATGGGGAGTTGTAGAAGTTCCAAAGGAATTACCAGCTCGCATATAATTTTCTTGGATAACAAGCCTTTTAATACATCATCACTGGAGGAGGATTCTCCGGAGGACCTTTGTGAATCCACAACCTGCCTTAGATCTTCTTCATTCTTCCTCGCAGTTTCCCCAATTCTTTCTTCTTCTATTTTTTCTTCTTCCTCTACTTTTTCTTTTTCCTCTACCTTTTCTCCTTCCTCTACTTTTTTCTTCTTTTTTCTGTTTCTTCTTCATTCCTTTCACCTTCATCTTTATCTGTTTCTCCTTTAGCTTGTATCAAAGGGACAACATCAAGTTTCTTTGATTCAACTTCTTCCTCATTCTATTTTTCTATCTCTGGAGGATCATTTGTAACACTTGTTTCTGGAAGGATATATGTATCACCTATTCCTGAAGGAATGTCTTCCTTTTCCTCTAAGAATCCTCTTTTCCTAATTTAGATGCATAACCAGATGGGAGTACACCAAACATATCATATTTCTCAGCCATACACCTGATGGCTATTGTAGTTTCTTTCTTTATTTTCTTTAATTGCTTTTTGTCTTTTGTCATCAAAGTTTTTACCCTTTTCTTCATCTAAAACATCTTTGAGCAAACCTTCTTCAAGGTTTCCAAATCATTTGGGGTCAAAGAGGACCCAATTTTCTCAAATGCCTCATTTCTTATCTTTTCTTCCAACTCAACAACCTTTGATCTTCTTTTCATTAGGGAATTCCACAATTTCTCAGGTACATTATTCTTAACATAGTCCCAACTAACTTCCAAAGTAATAACATATTGAATAATAGCTATAATCAATGTTTTTTCTATCCTCTCTACCTACTTGAGTATAAATTTCAGTCGTAGGCTGCAACATATCTTTAAAATGTACCAAGCTATTAACCAATGCCTCTAATTTGAGAGGGGAACCAAGTCTTACCAATGAGGCTTTTTTTTCTTCTTGGTCCAAAGATGCCTCTCCTGACACCTTTTCCTTCTTAGAGTCTAGTTTGGTGTGCAAATGAATACCAAAACCATGTTCTTCATGTTCTTCAGAGGATGACACATATAGATATCTCTTAGTCCCAACACTAGCATCCTGTAAAGCACCTTCACCAAAGGGCATGTTCCCTTTCTTCTTTCTTATCAATTTAGCTTCAGGGTCTTCCTCCTCATGTTCTTTCTCTTCATTGATATTGAGGTTCTTTTCCCTTGTTTCCTTTTCCTTTGTTCCTCTCTTGAATGGTGCCACTGGAGGAGTCTCTTTCCTTTTTCTAGATCTTGTAGTGGTTCTAGAAGGAGTTGGGCCTTTTCCTTTACCAGAAGCATTGGGATCTACCTTCACTGATGCAAGAGTTGCGGTTGGTTTTGAAGGAGTAGTCTTGCCAGATCTCTTTAGTCTTGATGATTCTCTAGCCATTTTCTCTCCCATGGCTCTACCCTGTGCAATATATTCATCAGTGAAGCCAACCTTTCTTATTACAGGCATCATATGCTTCAAGTGAATTTCCATAGATTTTTCTTCATATGTTCCCACTCTTGGTTCATTGGTATCTTTTGGGATTTTTAATAAAATTTGTACATAGCCTTCTACTTCATCCTCTGTAACTTCATAACCCAATGGTTGTATCCAGATAGTCTGGGGCTCAACTACCTCAATCATGCTCTCATCTATGGAGACATGAAATATGATGTCATTCTTGTACTTTTCAACAATTTTCCTTGGGATACTTTCACGCTCATTCATGTTTCTTTTGAATACAATAAATAATGTTGTTAGAGCATTGTCTCGACTCTTAAAATCACCCAAGCTATGCATATATTTAAAAATTTGATGTGCAATAGGTCTTGATGTATCCCATATTACCACATCATTTCTTCTGGGAAGATGTCTAAGAAAGTAGAACAACAAACAAACAATTAGGGAACCAAACTTGAATGCATATTTATTCTCCCTTTTCATCTTCAGGTTTTCAAACAATTGCTACCAGATAAGTTCACACAGATCATATTCTACTCCATTTTCTTCCATGTCATATCCGGTGTATATAGCTGTAGCAGACATGGAACTTTCCCTTTCCCTATTTGTGAAGTAGATCTTGTGACCGATCATTATAGTTTCATACTTCACAACAATATTGGTAATAGGCTTTGTTGCAAGAGCCCTTTTGTCAAATGGTGTTGTGGTGAGTTCCATCACCGCTTCATTTTTCATAGATTTCAACACTGGTACTAGTCTAGTATCACAAATTTTGGTAACTACCTTAATCACTTATGTGGTTATTAGGTGAGGTATGTTAGCCCACAAAAATTTATCATGAATTCTGCTAAGAGTAGGTTTAACATACTTGTCATCAACGGTGGAGCTAAAGTTAGGAAAATGATTCCACCGATCCAACTTCTTCACAAAAATATTTGCTTTCTCTATTTTTATCAAGAAATCATCCCCAATGAGCTCATTGTGCCACATATCTATCAATTTTTTGTGATTATATTTCTTAGTTTTAACATGAATGTACATTCTAGTGTCTTCAGTGGGCATGACATTGTGAGGAATCGATGAGAAGGCACCTAGAGGGTCATCTTCAAATACCTTCATGGAATAATTCTTGTAGGAAGTTCTATGTATTTCTAACACATTTACAACTACAGGGGTTGCCATATTTTTACAAATTGAGCTCTAATGATTTTAGGAAGAAGATTCACACAAACCCACGACAACACAGAAGAGTAAAATACCTTTTTCTTTCGTGAGAACTAGAACTAGGGTTTGCACAACTCACTCTTCAAGTCACCTCAAGAATGCTCCAATTCACTCTCCACTTTCTTCAAATGCACAATTGATCAAAACATCTTACAAATTCACTTTATAGATCAACGAGCTTCCCTAATTTGCATTAAATGTGGTAGAATTTAAAATGCTGATAAAAAGCTTCTTCACTGCATTGAAAAACCCTAATTTTCTCCACAAATGATCATGCTTGCAACTTTTCTTCCAATACCTTTTGCATAAGCTTTGTTTATTCATTCTTTACAACATATCTCCATGCCAATGTCTGACACACTAGATATCTGTAGATGAGGGAATAGACACATTTGATGTCACTAACTCTTCTTTCTTCTTCCATATCTCATTCATTTCTTGCTTAACTTCATTCTTGTCAATTGTCTTTACTGGTTCATTCTTCTTGACTGGATCAAATTGCTTTCCCCCTTTACTTTTGCATACTCTTGAAATGTGTCTGGATTTGTTACAATTGTAGCAAACAACATTTTTTTGATTCATTCGACCTCCATTAACCCATGATCTGTACTGATTAGCTTTGTGTCCAAACTTATTACATGCATAGTAGTAGCCAATAAAAGATTGATTCATTCTTCCTCCATTAGACCAATTCATCATCTGAGATCTGCATTCACTAGCTCTATGTCCAACTTTCTTGCATGCAAAACATTATCTGGAGAAGGGACTAGAATACTAGTTTATTCTACTTCTACACTCCATTGCCTTGTGACCAAATTGATTACATGAAAAACAAACACCATTGAAAGATGGGTACCTTTGAGCATTTGGTTGTCTGATAGGCGTTCTTCTAGCAAAGCTTCTTAAATTTCTTGTCTCTTTCCCTTTATCTCGAGTCTTTTGATTGTCCACTGTGTTTGAGGTATGCATAGCCTTAGAGCTTTCACTTGCTTCCATTCCCAAACCACCTTTGTCTTTAGCTGGTTTATGTCTTGCAATGAACTCATCGAGCTTGGCGGAGCTTGTTTTGAACTTATCTTCATAGAGTCTTTTTTTTTCTAGATCTATTCTTAGGTTTCCCACTTCTTGTTCAAGCTTTGAGCATTCGCCAGTCTTGCTTTGCACCACTGTATTTAGATATTCTTCAATTCTCTTCTTTTCCTCCACTTGCACCTTCAATTTGGTGATCTCTTCATTTGCTTGTTTTAATTTCTCACTTACTTCTCTATGTCTTTCTTTGAATTTCTTCAATTGCTCTTTCAATTTCTTGATGCATTCATTTTCCTCATCAAGATTTTCTTTCAGATCTCTTTTTTCATTTTCAACCTTGTCAAGATCTTCAAGAACACCCTAGAGTTGTTCTTTATCATCCATTTGATCAGTCTTCAAGATCTTCCTCAAGATGTTAGGCTTCTTCAGAGGAACCATGCTCTAATACCAATTTTTGAATACCCAAGATATTGAGAGGGGGGTGAATCAATATCTTTTTAAACTTATTGAACACACACCATCCAAATACTCCAATGCATATAACAATAAAAATGAGCAAGAGCATTAGCAGAACATAAAAGTACACAACACATAAACACCGAGATTTTTACATGGAAAACCCAAAATGGAAAAAACCACGATGAGGATTAGCTCACAATATAGTATAACCGATTATAGGATATTACAAAGGGTAGCTCACTACCAGGAATCACTATCCAAACTGGGAGGCTCACTGCCTACAAAGATACAATGTAGAAATGGCTTACAACTAGAATATGAACTGATAAAGTTACACCTAACAAGTGCTAATTCAGTTCCTTTGATGCTCAGTAAACCGACTTTACACACTTCATCATGTTTGCATACTTATCTATCCACTTTCACACAATCAATCTCAAATATATATATATATATATGACTCATTTGCAAGCTTCAATTAGGTCGGCCTGATTAGATGCAACCCTTATTCAACAAAATGATTAACTGTCGGCTTCAAGCTTGTACACAAAAATTCCAAAAATAATTCAAGCGTTCAGTACGCTACAATATTTCGGAATGGACCTAAGATAGGTTGCAAATACATCTGCAATACAAAATTAATTCATTACAATATCAACTATTGATTAGGTCAGCTAGGGAGATACCTAATAACAAAATGCAACATAATAATGCCAACTCACCATACGAGCACCTGTACACAAGAAATTATGAACATACAAGCTTATAGACACCAAGAACAATTTCCCAAAACTCCAAGTTATGATATTCATCAACGAATGATTGCAGACCAAAATACCAGTGGATAATAACTACATATTGATTCAAAATACTAGATCAAGCTTGAACTTAAACTTGCAGTTGCAACTCATATAGCATGGTGACATCAATGACAACATAAAAGCTGCATAATGAGATCTTCATTATTCCAACACCTTCAAACCATGTTTCCGTCTATACCGTCTTATGTAGTGACTTTATTCTTGAGGAAAAACTCTTGGCTAAGCTTTTCCCTAGATCCTTGAAGGATACCACCCTAGAATGGTTTTCCTCATTACCAAACAACTCAATTCATTCATTCAATGAACTTTTTGAGGCATTTATAAACATTTCCAAGTGCATATTAACCCTAAGATGACCCTAGCTGATTTGACGAGATGTAAGTGAAAAGATGACGAAAATATTACTAACTTTGTTTCACACTACCAATCGCTTTATTCCCAAATCAATGTAAAGTTTCCTGATCCTCACCTTCAAAGGATGTTCATTGAGAACTTGAAAAATAAGATACAAGATAAGCTTACCATGATGTAGTTCCCATCCTTCATGCACTTGTGTACTGCCCCTCATGATTACCAAAATTTAGTTAGTAGTCGTGAAACAAAACCCACCTCTAGCCGACCCAAAAAATTTGAATCAACAAACCAAAATGATTATCAATCTTTTAGAAAATAGAATAAGGGATTTCTTCAATTTAATCTCCCTCAACAAATGACTCAACATGTCAAAATCCAAGTGGTTGTTATAAGGAAAAAAAATCCTTTAGCATTTGGGGATCCAACTAGGCAATTCACTCTTCTACCCAATACCCTCCATAACACAATGTCACAATTGCTAGAACAAAAAATGATTACCTTGCCTCTCGTTAAAACTCCTGATCCTAACAAGCCTCTACCTCTAAAATTTGGATTGAATGCTTATTGCCATTATCATTGACAAAAAGGACATGATACAAAACATTGCAAGCATCTCAAACATCTTGTGCAAGACCTCATTGATTTCGGTCGACTTTTAGTTGGTAGTGTTAATGATCAAGGAAATAAGTTTGTTGCCCCTCCTAACCAAAATTTTCAAATCTTTACCAACCCCATTCCAAATCATAATATTTCATTTGTTAAAGCTAGTGAAACTTCAAAGAATGATGTGATGAATGTTGACATAGATGATGATAACATGGATACTGATAAACAATATCCTATAGAAAAAAATCCTATAGATGGTTTGGTTGCATTGGTTGAAACTCAACATCATAAGGCCTGAACTAAAAAACCTCTTGACATTGCTTTCTCCTCACAAGATATACTTAAAAATGCACCTGATGCTCCTCTTTACATAGCTGTCTGAATCGATGACAAGCCCACTAATGGGATATTAATTGATCTTTTCTTTAGAGAGAATGTGATCACCAAGGAATTCCTACTTGTGCATGAAATGTATCAAGAAATATATGATAAATCGAAAGTATGGATAAAGACACATAAGAGTTTTTCTTGCTCTATAATGGGATCGATCACCTTACCTTTAGAAATAGGACCAAAAACATTAGATGTCTCATTCTTCATAATCTCAACATCGAATCAATACCCTGTGAAGCTTGGTTACCCATGGCTACACTCCATGGAATTCATCCCCTCAGTTGTACATAAATGCTTAAAGTTTCCCTTTGACAATGAAATTTTCACTATGCATTATAGTGGATTTAACCCTTTGTCTTCCCATGGAAAAGTTTCATTAGATTTCTTTTGGTCCAAGCCTATAGAACCTATTAAACCTTGAGAAGACTTCTTTTTCAAATCCTACCAAAAGTTTAAGGTGAAATGCATATCAAAACTATCCCTTACAAACATGCCTTAGCCCATGACTGAGCCTACTATCCTTGATGAAACTATGCTTGAACCAAAAGACATTCCAAACAGCCAAGACCAAGGTCTAAGATAGATCCTTTGCCTATTTCCTACAAAATACCATGAGAATGAAAAAAATCCCATCACGCCTAAAATAAAACAAGTTTAAAAACCTAAAGATAAAGTGGTTGAACAACCTTCCATGCTTTCTTTCGGTCCTCCCCTTTGGGAAGAAAAGAAACCTATAGTTGATAAACCTGCTACTACACAAACACAACTTGAAAATTGTACTAAAAGAAACATAAATTCTAGAGAGCATAGGCATAGACATCGTGCTCTTACTTGAAGGTTAAATGAAGAAAACAACAAAGAAAATAAAAATCCAAACTTGATTGAAGCAATACACGTTGAGTCTCCCCCTTCACCAAAACAAAAAGATACTATACCACAACAGGAGCCAAAACCTTCTTCCAAAATTATCATTCGACCTCTTGTTGTGATTAATTTACATGATGATGAGGAGAATGCTAAAATTGATGAGGAAGTGCATAACGAGTTGAATACGTTGTTTTCCTCTTCTATGAGCTTAAATGACAATTCTCCTAAGAAGAGTTTTGAACTTGGTGACACCCCTAGTTTGACACTTGCTATTGTTCCTTTGGTTAGTTTTTTGCCTTTTGTATATGATGAACATGATTGGTATGTGGATGACTTGCTAATAGGTTGACTCACATGTACCCTATGAGTCTTTTACATTATTTTATTTTTCATGTTCTTTTATGTGATTGCATGTGCATAAAGTGATCCCCTGTGTTGTTTTATTTGATGTATCTCTCTCTTTGTGCATTCCTCTATATGTACCTACATTATTCTATATGTTATAAACAATTTTTTTCTTTTTCTTTGTCTTATGTTTTCCTTTTGGGGATGACGCAAGGCGTCGAGACATTCATGTCTCTTCCATGTTGATCTGAAAGGTTTTTCTTTGTTTTCGCTCTCTTTGTGTCATTCTTCCTGTTCTATAAGCATTTGGGGAATGATGACAGTTATGAGCTCTCTAAAAAATAATTTTAGCAAGAACATACTGACCTCGAATCCATGGATCCCTTGTGTGTTTTGGGATTTAATTCTGGGGTGACCCCTCTTTCATTTTGCATGACGTAGCTTTACTTAGAAACATATGACTTGCCATAGGGCTTTCCAAATAAGCTCTCATGTCCTCTTTATTGTTAGCATTTATCATTTGCTACTTTAAATTAATTGCTCACAATATGGTGTTTAGTAATTTCTTTAAAGTGGGGGGATACATTGGCATTATTCATTTGCATTTCATGTTTCATGGTGTAGTCTTCTTACTTCATGTGATGTGTCTTTCTCTTTGTGGTGACATTGGGTGTGATGTTCCTCAAGAGCACGATCTCTCTTAGCATATTATATTCCTCTTAGTGGTTTAATGCAACACACTGCATCCCCTAAGTTACGAATCTTTTATTCTTCAATTGGTCCTCTCTTGGAGACATTAGGCATAATGTTCCCTATGCTAAGACCTTACATGAACTAATAAAAACTCCTTTGAACACACCTTACATTATAATTTTAGTTAGATGGCCACCTTAACACACTTTTCTTGCCTGTGGAGCCATCTTGTTTTCTCATGAGTATCAAGCATACGAAGCTCTGCTTGCCTCATGAATCTCAGAGTTCATTATTGTGTGGCACCTTATTAAAGTTATCAGGAAACATAGCTTTGGTCTGGTTGAATGGAAAGTCAAACTTAGGCATGAATTTCCCATAGCCACTTGCTTGTGTGTGTGAACACATACCAACCATGTGCGTATGTGTCTCACCTCTTTGGATACTTACCCAACGGATATCCTAAAGTTTCATTGCCTTGTAGTGAGCATTCAAGAGTTTACAAGATCATTCAAGAGTGATTATCAAGCATTTTGGAGCATTATTCAAGTATCAAGCATCATGTCAAAGTCATCATGCATCATGTTTGTTTTTGAGCTAACATTTGTGATGTAGTGTTTCATGATTCAAGCAAGAATTCAAGTCAAGATCCATACCATTCAAGAAAGATTCAAGATCCACATTCATGTTGAAAGGTGGAAAATTGTGTGCTTTCCTCTAGGGTTTAGGACCTAGAATGACAATCTTCACTCTCTCACATTCGAGAACAAACCCTTGAGATCTCAATGAAAAAGGAGTTTGATATCTTGCAAAAGGGTTGTCCTATGGGTTGAATGAAAACTAATGAGGGGTTCACCAACAAGAAAAAAACTTGAAAAGACAAATACAATGCAAGATAGAATGCTTAAACCTAGTTTGATGCAGTGACTTACTAAATGATCTAAAAATGCAAATGAAACCGAACAAAAAACTACAAAATTGAATGTGTGCACCTGGAAATTTGGAGATGGTTGATTGGAGCTCTGAAATGTTGGAAAATATAATTTTAATGTTGAGTGGGACTCATTCACCAAGTTGGGTGAATCATTCCAGAATCTGGGTTTCTGTGCGAGAACAAGAATCTGCCAAATGGGTACTGAATTTGCAAAACCCTAATTTTTGACCAAAATTGGGACCCATTCGCTAGAATTGGTGAATCAGTCTAGTTAGGGTTTTCTAGAACTTCAAAGTCTAAATATTCTCTTGTTAGTCTACTCAATCTACTTCTTCAGGTTTCCATATCTGAATCTTTATAAATCTACCTATAGGTGTTCTCCAATGTTCTCCAAGGCTTGATGACAACTTTGACAACTTCTATGCACTTAGAAAAAAAATTCCAACCTTTCTCTTCAACGTTTATTCAATCTAAACCTGCAAATCACACTAAAGAGAGGAAAAAATGTTGTTTTGTTAGTGGATAGGGGTTTTCCTTGGTCAAACCTTGAAATAGAATAAAATAGGAATGGAGAATGATGAATGAAAAAAATATGATGTTTCAACTCACCAATCTCTAACAATAAGATGCTGCAAACATGTATGAAGTGGCTCCAATGGATGTAGATCTTGAATCTTGCTTGAATAGTATATATCTTGAATGAAATGCTAGCTTGAATCATGAAACCCTACATCCCAATTGTTATCTCAAAAGCAAACATGATACATGAAGTCCTTGATATGATGATTGATGCTTGAACAATGCTCTAGAATGTTTGATAATCTACCCTTGAAGACTCTTAAATTCTCTTGTGAATGCTTGAATGCTCCCGTGAACTCAAACTTGCTATTAGGAATGCTCTCACAAAAGTCTTAGGTGAAAATGAATGAAAGAACCTTGTATTTATACTTAATTATGCAAGAATTCCCAAAATTACAACACTACAAGCCGACATCAAATCTAGGAAGATAAAATCCTGCCAAAATTTTAAATTAATTTTGATTTTGGGCCACACGGGACTCATTCGCCTAAGGTGGCGAATGAGTCCCACCAGGCATAATGTATGGGACCAAATTTAAAAATGCTTTGAAATGTGTGAAACTAGGTTCAAGACCCAAAAACCTAGGTGGAACTCATTTTCCTAAGGTGGTGAATGAGTCCCAGATCACTAAATTTGGGGTCATTCAACCTGAAACACCTAAATTATGATTGGGTAATGATTTGTGTTAGGATTATCCTTGAAAAGAAGCATTAAATGAGGCTTGCAGATGCAAAATAAGGCCAATTAAAGCATAAAGAAGCTCATTATTAATGACAACCCTAGAAAAGTGTGAAAGTGTGTTACAACACTTTACAACACTTTAAATAAGTTAGAATCAAGGTTAAAAAGAGATTTATTAGGTTTAGTTAATTAATAAAACCTTATAAAAGTGTGAAAATGTGTTACAACACTTCACAACACTTTAGCAAGGTACCTTTTAAATTCCTTAGTTCACAAGGGCTCAATACCTAATGGGAATGTGTCAAACACAATACAACACTAAATCAAGGCATCATTAGGCTCAATTAGACAAGGAGGGCCCAAACAAGTGTGAAAATGTCACAACGACATTTTTTGACACTACACATGTTATCCATTTCATACATGTTTGTAGCATCTTATTCAAGGGTTTGGTGACTTGCAACATTGCATATTTGTTCATTCATCATTCCTCCTTTCTATTTCATTTCATTTCAAGGTTTAATTACCAAAATAGGGTTTGACCAAGGCAAACCCTTTCTACTAACAAAACAACATTTTTCCCTCTATTTAGTGTGTGATTTGTAGATCTAGGTTGAAGACATATTGAAGAGCAAGATTGGAAAGTTGTCAAAGTTTTGAAGTTTTCCAAGTTGTCACCTTGTTTGGAAGATCATTAAAAGGTATCTATAGAGAAGAATTTGACATTTCAGATCTAGAAATCAGGAAGACGAAGATGAAATTGAAGAGTAGATTTAGACCTTGATCCTTCGAAAAAGACAAGCAAGACTTATACACCACTTCTGGTGTATGAGTCCCAATCTAGTGATTTTTTTAGATTTTAGGTGTTCCAGACCTGTCATTGCTAGATTTATGTTCTTCCTAAAAACCCTAATCTAGGACTAAATTGCCCAGCCTGGCGTATGATTCCTAGTGTGCATTAAATTCAACTTTTTTAACATTTCAAGTCTTCATTCAAGCTATTATAGATTTCCAGGTTCCCCTCTTTGCTTCTCCAGTTTTCTATTCTATTTTGCATTCATTTTTAGGCCATTTAGTGAAATTTTATACATCATTAGGTTATGTCATTAGATCTTGCATTTTACTAGTCTTTCCATACCTTAGCTTTATGGTGAACCCCTCTTTAGTCATTAATCATACCCTAGGACACCCTATTGCAGATCTCTTGCTCTAATCCTATCCTTGGATTGAGATCTCTAGGGTTTCCTTGAGTGAAACTAAGTGAAATAGGAACCCTGCACTTGTGCTCCATCTCCTAAAAGTTGGGGTACCCTATTTTTGTTGTTTGAACATGTATACTCCAGACCCATAACTTTCATCAATTATGTAAGGTCCAAACCAATTAGGGCTGAATTTTCCTTTTTCTATCAAGGTGAAATTGACATTATGTTGATTTTTAAATAACACAAAATCACCTTTAGTAAATGAAAGAGGGATATGATCATTGTAACTACATTGCATTCTTCTAGAGTAAGCTTGGAGATGCTCAAGAGCGTTAATGTGTTGTTCATCAAGCATTTCAAGCTAATGCAATCATTGTTCTTTATAAGTATTGTCATCAATAACTCCTTGAAGAGCCATTCTTAATGAAAGAATCTCTAATTCCAAGGGCATTATCGCCTTGGTACCATAGGCAAGGTTATAAGGAGTATTTATGTTTGATGTTCTAATACTAGTACGTTAAGCCCATAATGCATATGTCAATTGTGTGTGCCAATCCTTATTATGTTTGCTTATTGTCTTCTGCAAGATTTTCTCAAGAGTCTTATTAGTTGATTTAGCTTGACTGTTAGATTGCAGATATTAGGGTGTTGAAAAATGATGTTGGATGTTAAATGTTTCTAAGAACTTCTTCGCGTAATTATTCTTAAATGGTGTCCCATTTTCTGAAATTAACATGGTTCAAGGGAGTGCAAAGCAGGTACTAATGTTTTCCAATATGAAATGACATATTACATCGGTAGTTGTTGAACTGAAGGGTAATGGCTTCTACCCATTTCATGAAATAATTTGTTGCGGTAATTATGAATGTATATCAGGCAGAAGAAGGTGGTGATATTTTTCCAATAAGATCCAGACCCTAAACCGAGAATGGACACATAGGAACTTGGGAATTCAAAAATAGGAGCGTGAATAAAATTGCTATGTTCTTGAGATTTGTGACATTTCTTAACGTATTCAAAGAAATCTTGTTCCATATGTCTCCAATAGTATCTTATGCAGATTAGCTTTTGAACTAATGATCTTCCTCCAAAATGGCCTCCACAAAATCTTGCATGAGCTTTTACAAGTGCTCTGGGGATTTTGAATTGTTTAAGGCATCTAAGGAAAATACCATCAAAATACCTTCTATACAACACTTCTGCAATGATTATGTATCTAGAAATTTTTCAAAGGTGGGATCAAATATTCTTAGTTGTTAGCTTAGGAAAGGTACCTTCTTTCAAAACATAAAATATCAGTGTATACCATTCACTAGAGCTTTCTGTGGTGGTTGATAAAACTTCTTCAACCTTATATTCTATTGATAGTTTTGTAATTGTATGGACAATGAATGTGAAATATTTTGAAGGATCTTGAGGAGATATAAGGGAAGTTGCACTTTCCATTGCATCTGCATGCCGATTATCTTTTTCATGGGATGTTATCAATGGTATATGAATCAAAGGTGTTTAATATAGCTGTGTGAGGGTGAAAATCATTAGATGTTAAACAAGATCAAATGTGCTTGAAACGAGAATCTAAGCTAAGATCAAACACATTAATCTAAGATCTAATCCTACACATACGAAATCAAACTAAGCCATTGAAAACACAATTAGGAAATCTATGATTACCGAAATGAATGTAAACAACAAACAAAGTGTTACCATCCTGTAGTGGAGTGTATTCACCTAATGTTGGATTGTTCTTATCACCACGAAGCCTCCATAGTTTGTGAAAAGCTTGATAAATGATGTTTGATGTTGGTTGATCGAAGGAATGAGGAATCTCTATCAATGGTGATTGTGATAGCACTTCGTTGAATAAGGTATGTTGATTCCCTGATCCTTATTTGTGAGGAGAGAGGTTTGCTATATAGGAAATGAGATTTTGAATCAACGATCAAGATTCAAAAATGTTGGATCAAGATCAATGGTTGAAATGTGTTGAGAGGATTTAGAGATGAGAAGATTGTGCAAAGTAGATTGCACAATTTGTATAATTGATGAATAGATTGGCTAGTCAGGATTTAGATTGATCAGTCAAGATTTGATTGATCAGTCAGGATTTGATAGTTAAGTGAGGAATTAGATGGTTGAGTTAGTAAATTGGATTGCTTAGTTATCAAATTAGATTGCTTAGTTAGCAAGCATAATTTTCTCAATTAGAAAGTGGGTGAGGAATTATGAATTAATTGATTTAATTAATTAATTCCCTTTTGGGAGTTGAATGTGCAATCAAGTTTGAATTTTGCAAACAAAGTTGCATTAGTTTGATTTGATTTTTGATAAATGATTTGAATGGTTTGATTTAATTATTCAAATTTTGGAGGGAAAGTGTGTCAATTAAATTATTATGATTTAATAATTCAATTAATTTAGAGGAATAAGGTGAATTAGTGATGTAATTAAATAATTGGCATTATTTAATCAATTAGGATGAAATAAGATTTAGATTAGGACTTTATTAAATAAATGTAATTTATTTAATTTGTCGAAAGGATGAAATGTGAATTAATTAAAAAATGTTATATTATTCAATTAACAGCTGAAATTAGGGTTTTGAATGTTGTTGATGTGAAATGTAGTGTTGTTTGATGATAATGACGGCAAGATGCTCCTAGATGTTGCGGGATGATTATGAGATGTTGCGAGCTGATTTGGGATGATTCAGGATGATTTTGAGATGTTTCGAGACGTTACGAGTTGATTCTGAGATGTTTCGAGATGTTCCAAGAATGTTCTGAGATGTTTTGATACATTACAGGTTGATTCTGAGATGTTCTGATATGTTATAGGTTGATTTCGAGATGTTTCGAGATGTTTCAGGATGATTCTGAGATGTTCTGATACATTATGGGTTGATTATGAGATGTTTTGATACATTATGGGTTGATTTTGAAATGTTCTGAGATGTTTTGGGTTGATTTTGAGATGTTCTGATACATTACAGGTTGGTATGGGATGTTTTTCGATGTTGTTTTATGTTTTTTAGGGTGTATGGTAGGTGTTAGGTTAATTTTATATGTCTACATTTTCCCCTCTTTGATACAAAGTACTGGTTACTTTGTTTCAAAGATTCTATTTTTAAGATCAAGTTTTTTGAAAAAAAAATTATGCCCCACCATTCCCCACTGTGCCCCGATGTTTTGTGGAATGATGATAGGACTCTATGCTGCCCCCTCGAGAGGTTGGCCAGAGATTTCAAGTTTTGAGGTCAAGCTCATGATTCTATTCTATTTCAGTTTTGATGTGTTTAGGTTGAATAATTAGATCTATAGGTCCTTCGTTTCTTGTTCCAATGTTTCTTTGAGCTTCTAATTTGAAAGTAGGAAGGTTCCCTAAGTAGAAATTAGGGTTTCCTAGGTGAAATTAGGGTTTATAGCTAATTCTTGTCTCTGGATTTTCCATTCTGTAAGTTTTTGAGGAGCAATGTCAAGATTTGAGGGAGCCCCACATTGTTCTGAGCATGTTTGGGAGGTTGGATGACCTTCAGGCATTGGTGACCCAGTATGTACCTTCTCACTTTTTGCTTTCATCTTGTTTCATTCTCATTATGCATGTACTAAGTTTCCTTAGTCAAAAGAGAAGTTTTTGTGATTTCTGAGCATCTGCCTCATTTTCCTCACACTTGCTAGGTGAAAACCTCACATTTGATAGTGAAACTCTCACCTTTGACTAAAAACCTTGCTATTGATTTAAGCACTTGACCTAAAAGCTCGCTTTTGATTGCTCTAGGTCCTAAAACTTTTCCTTTGACCAAGATCCTTTCCTTTGACCGAGATCCTCACCCTTGTTTCATCGCCTTTGACTTAAAAGCCTGCACTTGTCTGAAAAGCTCACTTTTGCTTGGTGTTTTATGAGCATTTGCTCAAAACCCTTGCATTTGATTTTTCTTGTTGCATTTGACTTTAGCATTTGCTCAAAACCCTGGCATGTGTTTCTTTTTCATCATAAATGTCATTTTTCATCGTGTTTTATGTCATTTCATGCCACTTTACCTGTTTAGAGTGAAACCCTAACATTGTGGGTTTAAAATGATTATAGGTTGGCCTCAGAGCATTGTAATCGAGGGAGACACGTCCTCGACACTCGTTTGATCCGATTTCCCATTTTGGACTGTTGGATTGAGACTTTCTTAATGTTGTTGGACTACATTACATTTGCTACATGTCTTCTATTAGGACTCATACAGTGATGATGACTGCACTTGTGGAACGGTGACATTTAGAGATGTCCTCATTTCATTTGCCTACAGGAGAGGCGACTATTACTCTTGAGGATGTTTGGAGGATACATGGGGAGATGGTTACATATCATATTCAACATGGTTCCCATGCCATGCAGCAGGTGTTAGATGCTAGACACTTGGAGGTACACCAGTCGAAGATTGATCTGTTTGAGTTTTCGACAGTGCAAATCTTGTTTTGCTAGTCTTATGTGGTTTTATTTTAGGACTAGTTATTCTTGATAGATGAGGTCGATATTTTCCTATGGGTTGGGGTGCAGGTATCGAGAGTATGCTTGAGTATGGCATGAGGTATGCTTGGGGTGTATGTCTTCTCAGCCACATGTACAAATATATGCACGAGGTGATGTATCGGGGCAGGAAATATATTTCCATAGGTGTTTTTCTCTTGCATGTTTGGGTGTGGGAGCATATTGCAGTGACTCGATTGGATGAGATACATGATCATTATCTTGATGATCCGTACTCCTATCACTATGGGGATTTCATGCACTATACCTTGCTTGGGAATCTTCCTTATTGGTGTTGAGTTTTTGATGATATGCCCAGTTTTGTGTGGAGACCTTATATGGGATGTGAGGCTTGGCTAGAGGATTCATATAATCTTGTTTACTGTCAATAGACCCGTTGGTTGATTGGTCATTCTCATTATATGCTAGATCGTTATCTACCAGATTGATTATGTTGCCAGTTTGGAGAGAAACAAGGTCGAGTTCTTGATGCTTATGAGGCTCGTTTTGGTCAGACCACTTAGGAGGTTCATGTATGGGGTCTCCAAGAAAATATAGATGTTTCCATTGTTGAGTTCAAATCACTTTCCCCAGTTCGTTGGGGTTGGTCAGTTGGACTAGCAGATCTAGGTAATTCTCTTGATTATGATGAGTGGTGGGCACAATGCAGACCTTTGAGACTCACTGGTCCTAAGGATGATCAGACTTTGGGAAAATTAGGTATTATAGGTTGTCATGGGGAGTGACAAAATATTGAGGTCCTCACAAAGTAGCTAGATAGAGCCCGACATGATGGTGCATAGGGTGGTCAGGATGAGCACCCACCTCAGGCACAAGGTCATAGACATGTTTTGGGTCCTCCTCCACCAGCTAGGGATGGAGACACACTATTAGCTCAGATGACTACTGCCAGAGATGCAGAGATAGCATGACAACAGGCTGTAGAGGCTCAGATAGATATTTTTAGGGCTGAGTGAGATAGAGAGACTGGTCAACAACATGCTACAGAGTCTTTGGTACAGTTGCTTACTGCTGAGAGAGATACTATCAGGGCAGAGTGAAATCATTATTTACAGAGGTCCACCTACTATCAGACCCTATATGATGCCAACGTTCCTAGGGCTGCTTAGCATCCATGGTTCAGAGAGCCTAGTGCTGTGAGCGATGGTGGTGATGGTGCAGGTGGTGGTGCAGGGGGTGGTGCAAGTGGTGGTGTAGGTGATCAGTATGTGAGATCCAAATTGTTTTGGTGGTCTATAGAGTTCTGTCCTTCCTTTCGGGTCTTAGTTTTTGTACTTTATCTTCATGTTGTTTATTGCTTAGAGGCAAAATGTAGACATGTGTTTTGTATATATACTCATTGGCCCAGTTGAGGCCTCATATAGATATTATGATTTGTATTTTCTTATCACAATTATCTCACTGATGATGATGTACTCCCTTTTTTGATGATGATATATATGAGATATACCTTCTTCAATTCATCCTCATTTTATGCCTATGTGATGATGATATATGATGATGTATGTTATGTGAATGAATGAATCATACGATGTTTTGATCCATGATTTTTATATGGTGTTGATATATGAATGAATGCCCCATAAATGATGTTTTTATTGGTTTATTATCATCATGATGTGTATTGATGACATTATGGATGTAGGATGGTACCAATGATATTGCTATGTAGAGTTTACTTAGAAGAAATGTTGATGATGGATAGAAAATATGATGTTAATTAGAAGAAATATAGATGATAGATAGAAATATGATGTTAATTAGAAGAAATATTGATGATGGATAGAAATGTGATGTTTGTTAGTAGTTGGTGAGTTGCTTTTGCTTTAATTTGGAGAGTTCATAGTTTTGAACAATCCTGTTTGATGTAGCAAACAAATACAATGCATCAGGGTATTAATGACCAAGGTGACTTTGTATCTATTGCATGGACTTTGACTCTACAAACAAGGAGTATTGTTTCTCATACTAGAAATACAAAAACCCTGTTAGAAGTGTATGGGTGAGAAGCTTTAAAACATGTCAAACTAGTAACACAAGAGGTATTAAAAACCTAACATGTCATTGCTACACAAAATTCTCCAAAAACAACTTCCACACATAGAACAAAGCAAGTATTCACCATGGTATTATAACAAAAATATCCACAAAAAACAAATCGAAATGACACTCAATTTCCCCCATTCCTTCTCTAAATCCTTATGGACATCCTCGAGAGATCCTAAGAATGAGTCAATAATGTAAATCATAAAAATAAGACTATAAAAAAAGATAAAAGAAAAAGTTGCAGTATCACTTGCCATATATGTTTTGGGGGTAGGGCTATTATCTGGTGTTGATCATGTTTATCGTATGAATGGATTCATTAAGGCATATCTTGGGATGTTGTTGGGCCTTGTCAAAAAGATAAATAGTTGATACTTTGGCTTTGTTTCCGTCTGTTTATAGTCAAAACTTTGCGATTGTTTGCTTGAAAGTTCTAGATTTTGATGTTTGCTCTATTTGTTTGTTTGTTTTGTCAAAGGGTGATTGTGACGATTTGCTTATTTTGGATGAAAATTTTATTGTGGATTGTGATGACGGGATATATATTTTTTATTTTTTTGAGTTTTGTGATGTTTTTGTTGTTTTTAGGGGACTAACCTAGGGCCTCGGGGGCTCATCAAAGATAAGCCTTTCTTACGTTGTACACAAGGAGGCTCGTAGTTCACTTGGTTTGAATGTTTTTGACCTTTTTCTATTTTGTGGATGTTTTTTGGATTTTTGATTTTTTGACTATTTTTGGATTTTGTATTTTTCACTATTTTGGATTTTGTATTTTTGGATTGTTTTTGGATTTTGTATTTTTTGACTAAGTTGAAATAAAGCATGTTAGAAACCTAAGGGGACTAACCTAGGGTCTTGGGGGCTAAGAATCCTCACCTATGTTGTACACGTAAAGACCACGTAGTTCGACTGTTTGACTCAAATCATAAATTATTTTTGGATAAACAACATTGATAATCTGGATTGATATTCCACTTTTGTGTCTAAAGGATATGTTGCAGGAAATTTACTTGAACTAGCTATGAGGTTCAAGCAAATGTTGATATCTTAGACTGTTTTAGTGAAGGAATAACCCAACGATGTTTTATTTTTGATGTTTTCAAATGTTTTTGATTTTTCGTTGTTTTACAAATGTTTTTGATCTTTTGTTGTTTTTCAAATGTTTTTTTATTTTTTCTATTTTTATGACCATGATAGGACATTCAAAGATCTAATCCATGAACAACTTTTTGAAATTGCCCCCAGTTGTAGGGAAGACTACTTTCCTTAATCAATGACAATCCATGGTTGGATACACTATTTTATTATGAAGTGAATGGGTGGATGTTGTGGATAGTACCGATTTGATAATGATACAAGTTTTATTCAAACATAGCACATGTTTGCTAGGTTTTCACTATGGTACCTATTCTAGGAGCTCCACAAAGTAGTTTTCACTTAGAGAACATTTTATTTTTCTTTACTATTTCTCTTGCTTTTTGATTTTTTTGTATCATTTATCTTTTTTCTATTTTTACCCTCTTTCCTAGGATATTCTGACGTGCTTCATGTGTAGAAATTATTGAGGTGGTTGTTGTTTAGCGGTTAGGCTAAGGGTTCTCCTTTAGGAGTAGCCAACTGATATTCCCCAGAGCCATAGCTTGCTATGACGACGAACAAACCTAATCAGTTGGGTTCAAATTTTCCTTTGTTGTCCTAATTTAGTTATACCTTCTGATTATCTTTGAGGACTAAGTCACAAAATTCAAAGTTCATGTCCTTGATCTTTGTGTCATAGTTTTGGTTGAGCCGATTTTGATAAACCTATAAATGGTTTAATGTGCTCAAACACTTTTCATCTAGGAGCTCTAATTCATTTAGTCTGGCTACCATGTATTCTTCATTGTTGACCATTCCTTTCAATGAAACTCACAATGAGGGGATTTTGACCTCAATAGGTAAAACAACCTCTAATCCATAGACCAAGGAAAATGGTGTGGCACTAGTAGGTGTTTGGATGCTAGTTTGATAAGCCCATAAGGCTGGGTTTAGTTGCAAATGCCAATCACAACCAACATCATTGATAGTCTTTTTTAGTATTTTAAGGATTGTATTATTAGATGTCTCAGCCTGACCATTTCCTTGGGGATAATATGGCATGGAAAATCTATGTTGGATAGAAAATTGGGAATAGAGCTTTTGGACATCTTGATTTTTGAATGGGGTTCCATTGTCTATTATTATTGTTTCGGAAATTCCATACCTACATATGAGATAATTCAAAATGAATTTTGATATCTGTTTATCGGTGATATAGGTAAATGGAATTGCCTCTATCCATTTAGTGAAGTACTCTATTGCCGTGAAAATGAATTTGTACCTATTGGATGAATCAGGTGATATCTTTCCTACTAAGTCTAATCCCCATTGCGAGAAAGGCCATGGTGTGATGATGGGTCTTAGTTCCTGTGCTAGTGCATGAACAAGATCATTGTGTTGTTGACATTTTTGACACTTTCTATAGTATTGTATGCATTCTCGTTCCATGGAGGGCCAATAGTATCTTGTTCTTAGTAACTTTTGGACTAGGTTAGGTTTGCTAGAGTGGGACCCGCAAACACCTTCATGTACCTCTTGTAAGGTTGTTTGTGCTTCTCCTATGTTAAGGCACCAGAGTAACATACCATCTAGACTACGACAGTATAGGGTATCTCCTAGGATGGTAAATCAAGAAGTTCTATGTGTGAAGGTTTTATTTTGAGTGGTTGTTAGGTTAGGTGGTATGATACTTTGTTGGATATAATCAAAAGTATCTTGGTACCATGGGGAATTAGGACCAACAACAACACATACCAATTCTAACTTTGGGATGTCAAATGCAGGCACAAGTAGTTGTTCCACGAGGAACTCGTACTTAGGCACATTTTGTGGAATATCAAGAAGTGAGCCTATTGTTGCCATTGTGTCGACAACTCTATTGTTGATCTATGGAACTTGCTCAAAAGTTATTTTGACAAAGTAATCCTTGAAACTATCCACCATCCTTTTATATGGCATCAGTTTGTCATGTTTGGTCTGGTATTCATCATTCACTTGCTTGATTACTAGCTGAGAGTCTTTGAAGACATGTAGCTCCTTTATTCTCCATTCAATAGCCATTTTTAGCCCTGTGATCAAAGCTTCATATTCTTAGATGTTGTTTGTGCAAGGGAAAGAAATATTGTAGGCCTTGGGTATACTATCTCCCTGTGGTATAAGAAATAAAACACTTAATCTAGAGTCATGTTGAGTTTGGGATCCATCAAAGTAGAGAGTCCAATGGCCTGTCTGTTCTGTCATCAAGATACTCTCATCTGGAAAGTCCACTGTGAGAGGTTTGTGATCATCTATGGGTGCTTCAACTAGTTGGTCTGCTATGATTTTTCCCTTGATAGCTCTACTATCCACATACTCTATGTCAAATTCACTCAAGATCATCACCCATTTAGCGATTCGGCCTGTTAGGGCTGCTTTAGCTAGTAGGTACTTGAGTGGGTCTACCTTGGAAATCAACTTGAATTTTCTATTCAAGATGTAGTGTCTCATCTTTTGTGTTGCAAATACAACTGAGAGACATGCTCTTTCTATGGGCGAGTAGTTTAATTTATATCCCACCAGTGTTTTTTTGATGTAGTAGACTGCCCTTTCTTTATTGTCATCATCTAGTTGGGCTAGGAGAGCTCCCAACGCTGCTTGTGTGGTAGACACATATAATATCATTCCCTTGTCTGGAATAGGTGGCATGAGTACGAGAGGAGTAAGTATCTTGGTCATATCTTCCATCCCAGTTGAAGGTGACATCCTTGTGTAGGAGATGAGTAAAAGGGTGACATTTTTCCACTAGTTGTGTGATAAATTGCTTGATGGACTACAACTTTCCTTGTAAACTCCTTATCTATTTCAATTTTTTTGGTGGAGGCATCTCTAGAATATATTTTACCTTTATAGGATCTACCTTGATCCTCCTTCTTGAGACTATGTACCCTAGGAGTTTGTCAGACGTTAATCTGAACACACATTTCTTAGGGTTGAGCCTTAGATTGTACTGTTGAAGTCAATCAAACACCTTTTCTAGGTTTGTCAAGTGATCTGCCCTTTTGATTGACTTTGCTAGAATGTCGTCCACATAGTCCTCCATGATGGTGTGAAGCATATCATGGAATATGGTCGTCATTGCTCTTTGATATGTCACTCCTACATTATTTAGACCAAATGGCATTACATTCTAGAAAAATGTTCCCCAAGCACAAGTAAATGTTGTTTTGTGTTGGTAATTTGGAGAGATCTTTATCTGGTTGTATTTGGAGAAACCATCCATTAAGGATAGCATCTCATGCCCTATTGTTAGATCCATAATCATGTCTACGCTTGGTAATGGGAAGTCATCCTTTGGAAAAGCCTTGTTTAGTTTCCTAAAGTTTGTGCATATTCTGATGCCCCTAGTAGGCTTTGACACTGGTACCAGATTTGATATCCATTATGGATAGTCAATGGGTCTGATAAATCCCAAATCTAGTAGTTTCTTTAGCTCTACCTTTACCAGTAATGCAATCTAAGGATGCATTTTTTTGATTTTTTGCTTGATAGGCTTTTCTTTAGGTACTACGACTAAATGATGTACCACTAATGTTGGATCTAGTCCAGGCATGTCAACATTGGTCTAGGAAAAGTTTACCTCTCTCATTGATGAAAGTCGTGAAATTTTCCTTCTCTTTGGGATCAGGTGATTTGTATGGTATGTTATCTTCGGGTCTTTTGTTGTGCCAACATTTATGGGTTCTGCTTCTTCTACTAAGAGAATTGATCTTTGTTGATATTCTAATATGGGGAGATTGAACCCTCCATCCTCGGGTGCCTCTGGGAGGTTTTCACCTTCGAATGCATCCTTTATTTCCCTCTTTTTTGGATCTAATAGAGCCACAATGTGGTTTCCTCTATGGGACCTTGTGTTTATTGTTATATTTTTTCTTTCATTTTTGTGACTGGAAGGTTCAATCTCCTCACAAAATTATGCCTCTTGTTCAAGTTCCATGATGAACCCTGCTTTGTGATCTCCTGCTAGTATGTCTATTTGAAGTCCCATGAACTCCACGATTGCCTCATCGTTCTGGGATTGATACAGAACGAGTGTATGTTGTTGTTGATCCCAATCTATGAGTTGCGAGTAATAGAGTGGGAGGCTATTATCTTGGTTTGCAAAGCTTATGGAAGTGGATGAAAGGGTCAATATGGCTCTAGTGTCTTTTTCCCATTGGGTTTCTAGATTGTCATTACTAAAAGTAGGGGAATCATATCCAGTGACAAAGGAAGGGGAATCCAACTCATATTCATTAGATCTAATTCCAGAATGATAGTAGATGTTGGGAATGGTTTCCATATACTAGAGAGGGAAACTATCAATGTGAAATTTTCCAAATAGGTCTTCTATAGGTAAGTCATTGTCCATTATATGGTAGAGATCCAATGCCTCAACATTAGCAAAAGTTTCCTGATTCTTATAAGAGGTTCATTTGGTCTTTGGAGTAACCACTTCTTTTGGCTTATAACCTAGTCCCATATTCCTTTGTCTCCGTTCCACTATTATAGGCTCCCATCAGCCTTCTTTGTGCAGCCCCAGGCCATCGGTTCCTCAATATCCCATATGTTTTTGCATTCGATAGCCTCTACTGTTAGGATCAATAGATTTTGGCTTTTCTTGCTCTTTTGAGTCCTCTTTGTAGATCATAGATGAAAAGTCCTCTTGGAAGAATTCTTCATCCTTCATGTCCCCCCACTTGGTGAAAATCATGGGTTTAGCTATCATTTGTACCTTTTAAGCATGTTTGATTTCTCTCGGCCCTCCATAGATTTTGGGTGTTGGTGGAAGCATACCAATGCAGAATGCTTGGCTAAAATGATAGTTTCCATTTCCCTTGTCAAGTACTTGAATCTTGGATTCCATTTTTGGTTGATCACTTGTGTTTTCGTTGAATTTAATGGTAGCATGGAAGGGTCAACATATGAGAATGAGTGGAAGGCTATATCGTTGCTAGGAACACATTGGATTTTATTGTACTTCTCCTCCGACTTTGCACAAAAGTGAAAAGGCTTAGGGTCGGCATATAGGGTTACATATTTTCCTTCATGGGGAAACTTTAGGAATTCATGAAAAGTGGATGGTACTACTTGTAATGCATGGATCCAAGGGCATCCAAGGAGAAGGTTATATGGTAATTCAAGATCAAGCACTTGACATGTTGTTTCCATGAGGACTGGTCCTATTTGTACAGGTATCCTAACTATTCCTTCAAAATTTCTTTCAAGGTCATTGTAGGCCCTTATGGTGATACTTTTTCCTTTGTCTATCACATCATCATAATACCCCAGTTGTTTGACAAATTTTAAGGTACAAATTTTTAAACCTACACCATTATCTATCAGTACTCACTTGACCATGGGTTTATGAACACCAACCTCTATGCAGAGGGCTTGGTTGTGGAATTTTCTTTGGGGTATATATTTCTCATAAAAGATTAAATGATTACTTCTTGTGATCTTACCAACCATGGCTTGGAACTGACTAGGATTGAGGTCATTAGGAACTGACATTTCCAATTCCTTTTCAAGTATTTCCCTATGTGATGGTGAAAGTTTTAGCAACTCTAGGATCAAGATTAAAGTAGGGGTTTCTTTAGCTATTCCACAATGTTGTAGTCATTGGATGACTTGATTGTGGGTTTAGGAAGGGATCCTTGTATTGTAACTCTCCCTCGACGATTAGTTACATTATAGTTGTTGTCTCCCCCTCGTATAGTTACTACGTTTGCCCTATTGTCATCAGCTTGGGATAGAGTTCCTAAAACTGTGTCCCCGTAGGTATAGTTGGCATTATGGTAACCTTGGTATTTTCCCTTGTCATTCCTTTTTCTGGTGGTTTTGGATTGGGTTGTTGTATATCTGCAAATCCTTATTCCCAAGATCATGTTCGACATCTACCTCCCCTTTGTCTATCAAGTCTTAGATGAGGTACTTGAGTCTCATGCGATTGTTCATGGTCTGCCCTTGATCTTGTGAAATTCACACAAGTCATTTTCATTTTACCATGGTGTTTTGAAGTTGGGCTCCTCATAATTTGGGTGATCATTATGCTTGATTAGGTTTTGTTGTATGAGCTTCTGCATGACTATCTCAATAGGTTTTCCTAGTACCGTGAATTGCCTCCTTAGTTGGTCATACTGCTTTTGTTGACCTCCTTGATTTGCTTGTTGATTTGTTGCTTGATTGTTTTTGTGATAAGAAGGTTGACTATTTTGTGTATCATTCGAGGAATAATTTGTATGTGCTACCTATGGTGCATTTTGAGATGTATTTTGTGCATTCCATAGTGTTTTAGCATCAACTACTCCATCATTTGTGACATTTTTGTTCTCATCCCAAACTTTAGGTTTTTCATTTGAAGTAGATGGATTGTCTTTTGAGCTATTCATTTTGAGGGATCCCCTTGCAATGACAACTCTCTCAATATTTAATCCCTTCTTGATGGTTTCTTCAAAGTCAGCTAGACATAACATTGTGAATTGATAGTTGATCTCAGGTAAGACTTTGGTAATGAATATGTCTACCAACTCCTTGTCGGGAATGGGCCACTTACATCTACTAGCCTTGTGTCTCCATCATTGTAGGTAGGAGGTAAAGGACTCTCCTTGATTCTATTTGATTGTGGATAAGCTTGTGATTGTGACATTTTGGTCGATGTTGAAAGAGAAGTGACTTATGCACTTGTTAGATAGTTCATCAAAGGTCTTGACTGCTGGTGTCAAACGGGTGAACCACTCCATAGCATGGCTCGTAAGGATACGTGGAAATAGCCTTATAAGGTATGAGTCATTGTGTCACACTTACATGCATGATACAAAGAAATCACGTATATTCTCTACTGGATCCCCTCTTCCTTTATATTTGTTGTCAAATTTGGGTATTTCAAAATTCTTTGGAAAGGGAATTGTAGTGACAAATTGATCGAACGGGAATGGGTGTATTTTTTGGATGGTATAGGTTTTCTTTTGTCTTCTAGCTTGCATGCCTACTATCTATTGGGTGATGACCTCTAATTTCATTTCTATGTCCATTTTTGGTATGTTTTCTTGTGAGTTTTGTGTATAATAGCCTTGCGTCCCCACCATGTTTTGATCATATATCAGGTATTGTGATGGTATAGGACCTTGGTAACTATTTTGGACATAGAGAAGGTTATGTCCTTCATGGGTGTAAGGAGGGTTAGCTCCGTGTTGTTGAGATAAAATGTATTGAAGGTTACCCTGTTGGTGTGTTAGCGGGATACCTTGTTGATAAGATGAATTGGGATGATTTCCTTTTGGCACACCTTGCTACTAGGAAGGACTAAATTGAAGGTTACCCTATTGATGTGTTAGAGGGACACCTTGTTGATGGGACAACTGTAGAAGGGTGCTATGTGGCACACCTTGTTGCTGGTAAGGACTACACTAAAGGTTACCCTTTTGATGTGTTGGTGGGACACCTTGTTGATGGGATGACTATATAAGGGTTCTTTGTAGCACACCTTGCTATTGCGAAAGACTAAAATGAATGTTACCCTATTGATGTGTTAGTGGGACACCTTGTTGATGGGATGACTGAGGAAGGGTGCTCTATGGCACACCTTGATATTGGGAAGGACTAAATTTAAGGTTACCCTGTTGATGCATTAGTGGGACACCTTGTTGATGGGACGAGTGTAGAAGGGTTCTCTGTGATACACCTTGTTGTTGGTATTGTTGGTGAACCAAATATTTTCTGGTGCGAAATGCTATGAATCTCTTTTGCTCAATTAGGGTCTTTCACCTAATGGAAAGAGATAGATCCCACACCCAAAATCTAGGTGGTTCACTCAAACTAATGTATGTATGATATAATTAAGCCTAAATGCAATGATCTACATGTAGCTAATTGCTAAAATTGATTGATTAAGAATGTAAAACTATTGAAATGTAACTTGTTTGAAAACACATTATGTAATATAAAAACACTTAGAAATGTGAACAAAACTGAATAGAAATGGAAGAAACTGAAACTATGCACCTGAGATATGGAAGGAGATTGGAAATGAATTTTGGAATACTACTGATCCTAATTTTTAGGCCTGGTGGAACTCATTCACCATTCTAGGTGAATAAGTCCCAATTCTGTAAAACTATTTTGGAGCCCGTATAAGACAAATGGGTGTCTAAAAATGCAGAAAACCAAAAACAGGCCTGGAAGTGGGACTCATTCACCACCCATGGTGAATGAGTCCACTTTTGAATTTTTAAAGATTCATAGGTGGAAATAGGAGCTTTCAGTCTGCACTTTCTGCTTCTCCAGGTGTCTGGTTTTGAAACTATTGGATTTCGGCCTGAAAATGACTTTTTGTGGGTACTTTGACTTATCCAATGAAGAGATGACTTGAACAAATTTGCAATGAAATCTTCAATGATTTATAAGCCTTCAAGATGTCTAAATATGCAAACACACAAGAAGAGAAGGATAAATGTTGGATGTTAGGGCATGGGGGTTTGCCTTGGTCAAACCCCTTTTAGGTAATTAAACCAAAATGATGAAAGAATGTAATGAAGCATGCAATAAAGGATTCAATACCTTGCCATGATGTTTGATCTTAGATTTCTGCAATAAAACATGAAGAATCTTCCCTTGAATGTCTAAAAATTGTTATCTTAATTACTTGAAATGATGAAACCCTAACTTGCTTGACTTGAGATGGAAGAATGATGGATGAATAATGAATAATGGTCTTGATTTAGGGTTTAGAGAGTTGATTTTATAGGAAATTCACCTTATTAGCCCATAAATTGGATCCCCAAGGCTGACATGGATAAAAATAAAATTTAAATTCCAAAATTTCCCGCTCAAAAGTAAAAAATGGTCCAAATAGGACTTGTAATTAGGGGAAAATAAAATATAAACTAAAATAGAAATATATCAAATCCTAACTAGCACAATAGAGTATGAGCAAACATGAAAATCACAATAACAAACGAATGCAAACCCAAATCCACGCTAAACTCGATTTATCTCCATTGCTCTTCTCCACCTGCATGAGAATGCGATATTTTGAAGGATTGATAATGGAGGAATGTTGGGTGCTCATTCTTGCAACATAACGACTTGATGATGATGACAAATGGAGAATGATAGAGATAGATGAAAGATTGAGGAATGATTTTGACAGAATGAGGATGCTAGAAGAAGATCTGATGCAAATGGCCTGTAAAAGGTTAGATTTATAGAGCCTTGATGTGGACAAAGATAAGATTTGATAAGATTCAATAAGGATTTGATTTTTTGACAAAAGAGGAAATACAACGAGATGAGATAAGATTTTAAAAAGATAGAAGGATTCTGATTTTCTCTTTTAAAGGAAATAAATCCTAAAAAAGATGAGAAGGATAATTGATGAATTATCTAATTAAATAAATTAATTAGATACACATGAGTTCAGATTTTGGAAAGAAAGTGAGAATATCCTTATTAGATTTTATTAATTAAATAAATATTTGATTTATTTAATTAATGTTGAATTTATGATTTCATCAATTAAATAATATAAATTATTTAATTAACATTAGAAGAATTAATAGAAAGGATTTAATTAATTAAATAATATAAATTATGTAATTAGCATTAGTGGAATGGATGGATTATGCATAGGAAGGGAATAAATGAAATTAGTCAAATAAATAAGATTTATTTAACTAATTAGATGATGACATGGGTACCTAGTGCAAAACATGCTACAAGATGTCTAAGTGATGTAATGTTGTGACAAGGTGGTGTAAGAGGACATTTTTAGGTGTCTACAGGACTCATTCACCACCTTGGGTGAATCATCCCCACTTGGCAGGGACTGATTCACCACAGATGACAAATTAGTCCTAGAGGGGCCCATTTAATAGCTAAGATGCTAGGAAGTAAGGAAATAAGGTTTATATGATGAATTTCTTGGGTATTCCATCAAATATTGCCTTGGGATACACAATATGGGGTAATAGGGGCCTATTAATGATGATGTAAAGGTCAATTAGGGCTTGGGACACAAAATTCAATGTGAAAGTGTGATTAAATACACTTTAAAACACTAAAATGAGGTCCACATAGCCTAGAAAGGCACAAGAACCAATGTGAATGTGTAAATTAACACGTTACAACACTTAGAATAACATTAAGTTTATTTTAGAGGCCTTATAGATTGATGTGATAATGTCATTAAACACTTTCTATAATGTTGAATTAAGGGAAGATGGGTTCATTAAGTCTAGAAAAGCGTGAAAGTCTTTTACAACACTTTACAACACCTTTACAAGACATTGTTAAATGCATTTGAAAGGGTCCAAGACCTAGTGTGGATGTGAAAAACACCTCAAAACACCAAATCGAGGCCTTATTAAGTCCAATTTATCATCAATTCTTCCCATGTCAAGCAAGAAATACTTTTTTTCTACGGTACAGTTGGTTAAGAAGGGAACCCTATGGTCCACTTTGTTGGTGGTATTGTTGGTTCAGAAGGGGACCCTGTGGTCCACCTTGTTGGTGGTATTGTTGGTTCAAAAGGGGACCCTATGGTCCACCTTGTTGGTGGTATTACTGATTGAAAAGGGGACCTTGTGTTCCACCTTGTTAATAGTATTGATTATTTTGGGAAGGGTCGACACTTGAAGTGTTTTGAGGTATATTTTGTCCAAGAGGTGGATTGCTGCTTTGTGGTTCATACTGAGATGGCCCTCCTTGATACAGTTGTGTCACTACTACTTGTTCAATTTCAGTTGGTTTTCTGACAAGGGGTTCTCTTTGGGTTGACCATTGTTTTGTGAGAACATGGGTGGAATGCTTGGCATCTTTGTGGGTTTGTTTATTTGTCTCACAACTAAGTTATCCCCTAAGGGAATAAGAATGGGATCCTTGAGAGCATCTACATTGAATTCCATTGGTAATTTAGCACCACTTTATGCTAACTTGAAGAAATAGGAGTTTGGGTCTTTTCTTAACAACCTATCCATTAGTTTGAGAACCTTGGGGTTGTTAGAATGTTCAAATAGTTCCCCCTCATTTATCTCTTCCTCAATATCTTCCTCCTCTACAACCACTCTATTTGGTTCCTAGTTATTTTGTTCTATCACCTCCTTTTGTTTGCGGTTTAGTTATTCCTCAATGAAGGTGTCTCTATACATGGGCCTCTTCTAGGGTGTTTCAAGGTCACTTGGCCTATAGACCCAAGGGATACTTTCATCGTTCATGGTATTCCCACTAGTGTTTTTCTTGCTTGCTTCCATTCTCTTCCTATGTTGTGATCTTGTGGTTGTCATAAACAACATGGGTCCCGTGTGGGAGAGTTGTGTAATGTTTGAACTCTCTAGTTGACTCAAGTTTGGTGTTTCAATGTTTTGATTTAGATAGGTTCATGATTATGATCATGTGAGAAATTGAAACTGTTGGAAAAGACCAGGATTCTGATAGTAATAGAAGGAATACAAGTTTGGATTGTGCCTTGAAGCACATTTGTAAAAGTTGTACACCAACCTAGTTCTCATTTCGTGGTGTACCCAAAGGTGTTTCTTGAGATCCTTTGAACTAAGATTCCTAAGTATGAAATGATGACTTGTAGACTTTACTTTAGGGATCCTAACTTTTCTTGAGATCATGGAGGAAAGAGGATATTTACTACCACATGGGTGGTGGTAACATGGGTCTTCTGACTGCTATGTTTGCTTTATCTTCCTCTTTGTCTAAGATGATTGATGTGGTGAGCAACTGGCAGGGCATTTCATTCTTCTCAAATATGAAGGTTCTCAAAATACTTATGATGTCAATTTGTTCACCTTCAATGTATGCAATACTAGGTTGAAGGATTGGTTCTACAAGGCTTGGTTGTTGAACATGAGGAGTTAGTTGCTAGATGGTCATAATGTGTAATTGTGAGATGGTTGTTGTGAAGCTCAAGACCCTAAGGTTTGAGTGTTGTTTTAGAATGTGGCTACCTTTTTGAAATCAAAATGTTTGAAGAAGTAGGGTCGATATTTCACTTCCTTTTGTAAAGGATATGTTGTAGGAAAGCTTACTTGTACTATTTATGAGTCCCAAGTAACTGTTGATATCATAGATGTTTGAGTGAAGGAATGATCCTAATGGTTTGCTTGATTTTGATCTCTAACAAGTAGGATGGAAATGATGGATGAAGGACTTATGTGACCTATTTGGTTTTTCAGTTGTTGTGTTTGAACAAATGACCCTATAAACAATTTCAGTTTGTCTTCCCCAAATGTTTATCAAAATGTTCAAGACTGTGATCTAGAATGGAAATTGTATCCTCTATGTGTTTCATTTCTTCTATGTTTTGGAATATGGCAAATGATAGAACAACACCGGACTAACTCCAAAAGCATGGACTTTTTGTGACCTGAATATCTATAGCTTAATTTGTGAAATCACAACACCCAAGCCATAGTTCCCAAACGTTCACTTTAATTTAATGTAACTTGAAACAAAAGCCTGAATATCTGGAAACCTTGAAGGAAATCCTCCAAGGAGTCCAAATAAGGTGCTTCTCTCAAAAGCATACACTAATTCAAAGGGTTTGTGATTTGATCATCGTGTTCAATGTTTGTTTGGATGTGTTCTATTTCTTTAAATCAAGCATAGAATTTAATGTTCAAATTGTTTTTGAATGTAATGGGCAAGTTTAACAAAAAAAAATATTTACAACCCTAGGGGATAGAAACCATCCTTTTAGGTGGTCCTTCCTCATGCTCCGAAGAGATGATTTTACATGCGACTTGTGGCACAGGCCTATAGTCAGACTTGGAAAGTAACTTCTCAAAAGTAAATTCAGATGCACCACTTCAATAGATGTTTTTGGATAATAGGGTAGCTTCTAAAACAATTGGATCTTAGTCATAACTGTGAACGTGAAAATATGACACTCACACGCTGGCTACTTAAGGCTCTTTAATTGTTCCTGTTCCACTTAAGGCATGGGATTAGGTGTAGTCTATTGTCAGGATGACTTGAAGCTATTTTCTTATGATTTCACAAGTTTTGATATAGTCCACTAGTAAATGTGCTTTGAGACCTTGCAATGAGTTCTCTAAGGTAAAACTTGAAAATAAAATGCGAAGCTCAAAAAAAAATTCACTCACCCAAGATCGCCAAATGCTTCAAGGGGAGAAGAAAAAACACTTCAGCTTGCCAAACATTGCATGCCAAAAAACATTTCATTGCAAATTGATTCTTTTTAAACACCTCGAGCGGTGTTATCCCCAAAAATATGTGAATAACATAAACAAATTGTTCTTTTTATTTGCACCAATATGAAGTATTCAAGACATCAATCAATTAAGATAGAAATGGTTTAAGCAAACAGAAAGAAAGATTTGTTCATTTTTAAAGCCCAAACATGAGTTTTTCTAAGAAATCGGGCCTGGTTCTAACTTGGTCAACAAAAGTAAATTGAGTGTGCGTCAGCAAAATGAAAATTGTTTTGCATTCTTTTTATGCACCGTTACCTGTGGGTATACTTTGTATCATGTAATTTTAAATTTTGTCTTCCTTGGTCTTTAGTGTCTCACTTTCTTCCCAATTCTAAAGTCTTTGCCTTCATTTTAGCCTTTGTCATGGGATTCTCTAAATTTCTAATCCCTTGTCACGCGTTCTTTAAGTTTTGAAAACTAAGTCGTTGGCGCCTGGTGTCTTTAAAACTTTTTCATTGGGTTCGTGTTTTTCCTAACCTCCAGATGGCCCGACTTGTTCTCCTTTCGTAGTGTTAAGTGTGTTGGTCTATTTTGTAGTCAGAGAGTTGGAGGTTTTCATAACTTCGTAACTCCCGACTTTGGGTTATAAAGTTTCAATTTTTCACAACAAGGTGATATGTTGTCCATCTCACATGTTTTGAGGCACAACCTATGCATTTAATGAGGCGTACGGTATGACCTGGAGATGTCTTATCAAGGAATTTTTTCAAAGCATGCAAATCTAAGGTTTTACTTTATCAAGGATTAAAATAAAATGTCATATTAATTCAACACCAAACACACGTCTTTTCATTGTACATGACTTAAGGTGGTGAAGATTTATTTGGTTGAGTTTGCAATTGCACCTCCGCCTTTTGCAATTATTTCTTCAAGCATACAAGTGTTCCTCTGTGTATTGTGAGCTCATGTAGTCTGGAATAAAAAATCGTTGGCTCGACGTAAGGGACACAAAATTTGGATCCTTTAAGTTGGAGAAATTTTGGGCACGTTTGGAAAGTGACATAAGATCCACTGTCGATGCAAAATTGTTAGAAACTGAGTTAGCTCATGCTGGGGGTTTTCCAGAAGCCGTGTTGAGCATACACCTAATAGGCACATGCGCGAGAAGATATATTCCAGAAACGTAGGAAATTAAAGTTGTGGACAAGACTGTTGTTGCTAAAATTTCTCCTGGAGTTGTTTCCCACGCGCTAAAGATTCCTGAGAGAGCACTCATAAAGGACATGTCTATTGTGATGGCTGGTGAGTTTTTCTAGGCCAACGAGAACTGGTGCAAGAATTCTATAGCCAAGGGGTGGTTGAAATCAAAGAAAATAGGCAAGTCATAGTTACCTGCCCAAACTTAAAAGAATGCATTTCAAAGGGGAAATCACATATGCCATTGCTTTGTTACATCACATTGTTGGAAATGCGCAAATTGAGTCTTTTGAAGATTGAATGTGTCAGTTTAGTTTGGTTATCTATGACGAGAATGTGTTCATTGATTAGGTTAAGATAATTTTCTTTCATTTGAATGAAAATTTAGTCAATTTCGAGGAAACGACTACCTTCCATCTGTGTTCTTGCTTAATACACATTATAACTAGTCAAAGATCCTTTTGGCTGGGATTAAAGCCACATGTATCTCCAAATTTTGGCATGCCTATATATAAGTGTTATCCGTAGTTTACCAAGCAAAATGGAATGGGGGATTTTTCCCTTGTCAATGGTGCATTCTTGATGGAAGCTGTGAGAAAATTGGATGGAAACCCTAAAATGTGTCTTTCTATAAGTCAATGAATTTTGTATCAAATTTTGGAAGTTTCTATATTCAATTTGATAGGTTTTCCTACTTAAGGATAGGAGGTTTTGAGAAAGCCCCATTGAAATTGCCTAGATATCCTGAAGATTTGCTGGTGTTCCTAGAGGTTTGTAGACAAATGGTCATGGTGAATATAAAATACATGATTATGGGGAAATAGGGGTATGCATTCCCGTTGACAACTCCTTCCTTCATGTGTAAAAATAATCAGATGGCCAAATGTGTTGAGGGAATTCTTAAAGAGTATTCACATCCAACATTTATTCATGAGGGCTAATTTTGATAGAAAGGGTTTCGTGAAACAAAATTTATATGGAGAGAGTTCATATCAACATCAACCTTCTATTGAAGAATTTTGGGAAGATTTTGTTGATGAAAATGAATTCTTGAAGAGAGATTAAATGAGGTTAACCCTTAGGAAAATACAAGATTTTGGTCTTTCTTTCCAGATTCTCAAAAGTGCAATTGAAGATTCGATGGTAATTGACCCCAAATATGAAAAACCATTTGATAAATCTCATCCCAAGATTGACTGGAGTAAAAATAAAGTTTTGAATATGAATATATGAGTTGCTCCGGTCTTCAAAAGAACTTAGGATTGGTTAGAAGGAAAATGGCAACAAGCTGGAGGTTCTACTCAAGAACCAAAATAATCTTAGAGGAATGAACAGGGGTCCACTCAAATAGTTGTAGTGGGTACATCATCAAGGAGATTGGCTACTATGTCTTCTAGTGCAAAGTCACAGTTCGAGGGTGATGGTGAGAAGCCTGAAGAAACGATTAAATTGAAGTCAGTATGTGAAGAGGACAACATATCTACCCCCACTCCTAAAAAGAAGATCAACCAAACAAAACCTGTGCCTGAAGATTCTGATGCCATTTTTAAGAAGATTGTTGAAGACAATACCTTTCCTCCTTTGTCTAAAGTACCCTCTTCCGTGGTGGAAAATATACCTATCACTCTTGGTGAGTTTAAAGAAATTTCTCTAGGAAATGAGGATTCTGGTTTGGTAGAAGCCTCCCCAGTATGGCTAAGAAAGGAAATAGAGAAAAAGAGAAATATACTCCTACAACAACAGTTGGGGTGGATACGGTTGCAATGTTGCTCTAGACTTCCTCAAGGCTAAAGAAAGCTTAGAAAATGTCAAGAATGTTGACTGGCCCTACTTCTGGTAATCAAGTATTGGAAATTGCAGATCCTATAAAAGATCTAAATGAGGATGAAATAACAGTAGCTGACTATAAAGTCATACATGTTGATATGGGGCCCCAAACACTTGAAGGTGATGTGTATCATGCTAATTATTCAGTCAATGCCTTGATTAAGTGGGTAAAGGAAGAAAGAAAGGAAAAGGTGGCATTGCAATCTCAGGTTCTTGATTTAAAGAACTTTATTTCTTCTATAGTTTCCCTTTCTATAATTAGTGGAGCCTCAAGTTCTCAGGCAGGAGTTATTGATGAGTCTACAACGCAATTTATCAAAAATAATCTGAGCTATTCAAAAAATTTTAGCAAATGGATTGATGAAATTCTTTAGGATACTATCCTCTTTATTAGTAAGTCTATCTTTTCTACACTCAAGTTGTTGATAAAAGGATGGAATTGATGACAGAGCTACGGTAGGTCAAGAAAGATTAGACTAGTCTCTACGTGCTCTCACAAGAAATAAAAGAGTTGATTTCCATGGATCGAATGAAAATAATCAATGAAAATATTTCGAGTGATCCAAAGGATTTAGATCCTTCTTGGTTTGACTCATTGGAGTGGAAATTAAGCATTTATGATAGCCTGGTAAAGGAGAGATTTCTGTAGCACTCGAAAGGTATCTGGACATGTTGGTGGATATTAAAGGAAATTGTCATGACCTAAAAGTAGAGATAACTGATGAGTTTGATGAGAAGATTCTGGATTCAAAGGAAATTTGTCTAAAATTCAAAGAAGTATTCAACAAGGATATGGTAGATCCTGCCACAATGACCATATAATCTTTCTCAAAGCTTGGTAGATTGCAATTCTACCTCAATTCCTTTAAAATTGAAGAAAATAGGAGGTTTGACACTCTAAACGAGTCTAAGACTACTCTAACCAAAGTAAGAACCGGACTATAGATCACCATAACACTAGGGAGCAAAGAGATATTTGAAATTATTACTAGGTATAGAGACTACAAATCTAGGATGAAGGCACAAGAAAAACTATTGTAGCAAGAAGCCGTCGAGGATCTGGAAGATGAAGGGGTTGAGGCGAAAGGAAATGATGCATAGTTATTTTTAGTGTTTCATGATACTTTCTTTAATTTGTCTCTTTTAAGTTAAAGACTCTTTTTAATTATTTGGTACAGTTACTTTCAAGAAACTGTTAGCAGAGACAATTAGCTTATGCTTTAAATATGGGTTTGGCTGATGTGATTCAGATCTTTTGGGAAGAATTTGATTTACTCATTAGAGAAAAACTTTGTTATCTTGATTTACTACTTTCTGTTATTCTGATATAGAAGACAATGGTGGAATTTATGCATTTGTATTCTTTGAATTATGGTGTATGAATCTGTTCTACTTATGTTGAATTTTCTGCCAATGTGTGATCTATTGTTGGAGTGATAGATACTTTGCTATTGTTGCATCACTGTGGTATCGTTTATCTATGAATAAAGGTTTTGTGGTGATACTTGATTGAAATTTAGTTGTAGAGTTCTTTCATTTTTATCATTCGAAGTCAATGAATGCCTTTAAATCTTTCTGGTTAAAATCCCCTTCCTCTATTTTCTTTCTGGTTAAAAGCAATGTTAGATAAAAATTATTCATTGAATATCAAATGAATGTAGCTGCCACCTTTTAAAATAAGCAAAGAGTTAGTCTGAAAATCATATGATTACTTATTCAACTGTGGTTACATTTGTCATCTTAGTGGGCGTGAGAATATAGAGTTAGGTGATAAATCTGTCAACCAACATGCACCAAAATTAAAGTTCCTAATTATGAAAACATAAAATGTGTTCATTTTTAGAGCCCCAAAATTGAAGTGTTTTTTTTTTGTTCTTTTTATGAGCACCAAAAGAAGAGTTCGTAATGTAAGAAAGCTTAAAATTGGTTCAATTTTAACAACACCAAAACAAAATGTGAGTTTGAGTTGTTCTTTTTATAGCACCAAAATCAAAATTTTCTAAGTTAAGAAAGCTCAAAATTTGTTTAATTTTAAGAACACCAAAGCTAAATGTGTGTTTGAGTTATTCTTTTTAGAGCACCAAAATTTAGATGTTCCTAACTTAAGAAAGCTCAAAAATTGGATCAATTTTAACAACACCAAAACCAAATGTGTGTTTGAGTTGTTCTTTTTAGAGCACCAAAATCAAATTTTCCTAAGTTAACCAAAAATGTTTGGGGATCTATAAATCTTGGACTGCGTCTTCCCTACACAAAATGAGTTAACGTGTTTCAAATCCTGCACAAAAAACCCATTAGAAACTATTACACATTCAAAACAAGTAAACACTAGCAAGGAAATTCATTACAATAGTGCAAGATCCGTGCACTTGTCTATCAGAGAAAATGCTCAGAAAAAAATGCAAATGCTCAGTTGCAGAATCAGATGCTCAAATCTCCATGCAGATGCTAACCCAAGAAGAAGCAAGTGTGAGGTTTTTGGTGCAAATGTGACGTTACCATGGAAAATGTGAGGTTTTTGTTGCGCATGCTCAATTTTCTTGATAGTCAAATGCGAGCTTTTTCTGGGCAGTGCGTGAAACATCTTCCAAAAGCTCCCTAAACCCTACAACTTCAATTTAGCTCATAAAAATATTAGTAATGAGGACCTAGGTCCCACCAGGTGTGCCAAAATGTGTGAGGGGGAAAATCAATAGATGTTAAACAAGATCAAACGTGCTTGAAACGAGAATCTAAGCTAAGATCAAACACATTAATCTAAGATCTAATCCTACACATATAAAATGAAAATAAGCTATTGAAAACACAATTATAAAAACTATGATTACCAAAATGAATGCAAACAACAAACAAAGTGTTGTCATCCCATAGTGGAGTGTATTCACCTGATGTTGGATTGTTCTTATCATTGTGAAGCCTCCATAGTTTTTGAAAAGCTTGGTGAATTATGCTTGATGTTGGTTGATCGAAGGAATGAGGAAGCTCTATCAATGGTAATTGTGACAACACTTCGTTGCATAAGGTTTTTTGAATATTCGATCCTTATTTGTGAGGAGAAAGGTTTGTTAAATGGGAAATGAGATTTTGAATCAACTATCAGGATTCAACAATGTTGGATCAAGATCAATGGTTGAAATGTGTTGAGAGGATTTAGACATGAGAATATTGTGCAAAGTTGATTGCACAATTTGTGTAATTGAGGAATAGATTGGCTATTCAGGATTTGATGGTTGAGTTAGGAATTAGATGGTTGAGTTAGCAATTTGGATTGCTTAGTTAGCAAATTAGATTGCTTAGTTAGTAAGCATAATTTGCTCAATTTGAAAGTGGGTGAGGAATTATGAATTAATTAATTTAATTAATTAATTCCTTTATGGGAGTTGAACGTGCAAATCAAGTTTGACTTTTGCAAACAAAGTTGCATTAGTTTGATTTGATTTTTGATAAATGATTTGAATAGTTTGATTTAGTTATTCAAATTTTGGAGGGAAAGTGAGTTAATTAAATTATTATGATTTAATAATTTAATTAATTTAGAGGAATAAGGTGAATTAGTGACATAATTAAATAATTGGCATTATTTAATCAATCAGGACGAAATGAGATTTAGATTAGGACTTTATTAAATAAATGTAATTTATTTAATTTGTCAAAATGATGAAATGTGAATTAGTTAAATAATGTTGTATTATTCAATTAATAGTAGAAATTAGGGTTTTGAATGTTGTTGATGTGAAATGTAATGTTGTTTGATGATAATGATGCTAAGATGCTTCAAGACGTTGCAGGATGATTTTGAGATGTGAGCTAATTTGGGATGATTCAGAGATGATTTTGAGATGTTTCGAGACGTTACAGGTTGATTTTGAGATGTTTCAAGATGTTTCAGGAATGTTCTAAGATGTTTTGATACATTACGGGTTGATTCTGAGATGTTCTGAGACATTATATAGGTTGATTCTGAGATGTTTCAAGATGTTCTGGGATGATTTTGAGATGTTTTGATACATTACGAGTTGATTCTGAGATGTTTTGATACATTACAAGTTGATTCTGAAATGTTTTGAGATGTTCTGGGTCAATTTTGAGATGTTTTGAGATGTTCCAGGATGATTTTGAACTGTTTTGATACATTACGGGTTGGTATGTGATGTTGTTCAATGTTGTTCGATGTTGTTTAGGGTGTATGATAGGTGTTAGGTTGATTTTATATGTCTACAAGAGTCATTGTGACTTCCTTATATTTTGATAATTTGTCATGCTTTGCTTGATATGATCTGTTTATTTGCTTAATAACTAATTGCAAATCATTGAATATCTTAATACTTCAAGCTCCCAGAGTTAAAGTGGTGTGGAATCCAGCAATTAAGGCTTCATACTCTACTGTGTTGTTTTTGCATAGGAAGTTTAAGCAGTAAGACAAGGGAATAAGCTTTCCCTTAGGCGTGACGAGTATAACCCCTATGCCGAAGCTAGTTCTACACTTAGAGCCATAAAAATATAGCTCCCATGTATTAGTTTCAATGATCAACACTTATCATCAGGGAACGAGTCAATATTAGGTAATGCTAGGGGAGAGGGAGCATCAACTAATTGGTAGGTCAAGGCTTGCCCTTTAATTTCCTTTTGTGAGACAAACTTAAGGTCAAACTCAATTAACAATATAACCCACATAGCTAAACACCCTAATAAATCTATTTTAGTAAAAAGGTGTTTTAAAGGATCAAATTTTATCATCACGTGTATTTTAGCATTCAATAAGTAATGTCTCAATTTACTAGTAGCAAACACAAGAGCCAAACATTGTTTTTCTATTATCATATATCATGTCTCGTAATAAATTAGAGTTTGAATAATGTAATAGACAAGATGTTCTTTACCATTTTCATCTTGTTGAGCCAATAATGTTGCAAGAGCATAGGCCGATGTTGTATAAAGGATAAATGGTTTTTCTTGCATAGCGGGTTGTAAGACAGGTGGAGTAGCAAGGTAATATTTCAAACTCTCAAAAGCATGTTTACAATCCTTATTCCAATTAAACTAAAGCTATTTCTTAAGGAGTTGCATGAAGGGTAACGTTCGATCTGCTATGGATGCTACAAAATGACAGATAACTTGAATTCTTCCTTGTAAAGTGTGCAATTGAGAAATTTTTCTAGGAGGTGGCATGTTAACTATAGAATCAATTTTATTTGTATCCACCTCAATGCGTATGCGAGTACAATAAAACCTAAAAAATTTCCACTATCTACACCAAAGACACACTTTTTCAGATTCAATTTCATGTTATATTTTTGCATTCTCTTAGATTTTTCAAAGAATTTTCACATTATCTTGTGGAGTTAGAGATTTGGCTAGAATATCATCAACAAAATCTTCCAAAATATTATGTATGTAATCACAAAATATTAATGTCATATCTCTTTGATATGTTGCACCTATGTTCTTTAATCCAAAAGGCATGACTACCCAACAAAATGTTCCCCAAGCTATAGTAAATGTTGTCTTGTATTGATCTTGAGGGTTGATAAAGATTTGATTATATCCAAAAAATCCATCCATGAATGACAACAAAGCATGTCCCGCAGTTGATTCCAATATCATGTCAATATTACGAAGGTAAAATTGTCTTTTAAAGATGCTTTTTTCAAATCATGAATGCCTGTACACATCCTAATAAAATTATCAGGTTTCACAATTGTAACAATTTTTGAGATCCAAGGAGAATAATCAATAGGTCACATAAAACCAGATTCAAGGATTTTTTCAATCTCAGCCTTAACTAATAAGGATATCTTAGGATTCATCTTTCATATCTTTTTTCTAATTGGTTTAGCATTTTCTGCAAGGACTATGTTGTGTGTCACTATCTTAGCATCAATTCCCGACATATCCGAATAAGTCCAAGCAAAAAGTTTGGGAAAGTCATGACGTAAAGTTGCATCGTCTTCTTGTTCATCTTCATCAAGGAATTTTCCTATCAAGTAATCACTTTCTCCTCGTTATTGATATCCATCAATATGTTGATTGTGTCTCCCAAAGGAAGTGAGGTTTGTTTCAGAATTTCAAGATTTTATTCTTCATTTTCCTTAAATCATTCTCATTACTTTCCTTTTCTTTGTCTTCTTGCTTAGCACTAATCATAGCACACGTAACCCATTTATTTTTAGGAGTAAATAGTTTGTCATCTTCAAATTATTCCAATGATTCTTCACAAATTGTATCAATCAATTCAAGATGATTTAAGTTGAGATATTTTTTAGGGTTACACATGACAGTGTTAATGTTTAACAAGGGTCTTTTAGTTGCTTGTGTTATCTTAGAAGGAAAATACCCCAAATCACTTTTGTTTTCTTGTGTGTTAGGCTCTATAGGAAAATAGATGCCTCACTCTTTCCTTCCATATCTTTTTCCACTATAGCCAAGTTGTTTCATAAGCCCATAACCTCTTCCATAAAGTTTCTCTATTTCTTTCGGGTTTGGTGGTTGTTGAAAGGTCTATCTCATCAAAGTTTGTTGTATAGCTTGTGTTTGTTGCAAGTATGGACTAGTATGGTGGTGTTTTCATTGATGTCAACGTCGTTCAGTATGTTGCAGATTGTACATGTATAGTTGAGATCCTATTGAGATGTTGTGAGTACATGAAGCTATCTTATATGGTTGCAGATGTGTTGTGTTGATGAGTTTCCAAGTGATTTTGAAAAAAATAATACAAAGGGATGAATGTGTTCAGATTATGCTCTGGTATGTGCTCCGCGTTTCTCTTGTGTTGATTCTATGCCTATGCAATTCTGAAGTTTTCATTACAGTGATTTGATGGTGATATATTTTGAGTTTTAGTTTCTGGTGAGATGATATGTGAAAGTTGTGTCCATCGGTATGTGTGTTCTACTAACAGAGTTAGTGTTCTGTGGACTGAGAGAAATATTTTTGCTTTGTAGTCCTTTGCTATTTCGTTTCAGAACTTGCAGATCTGGGATATGTTTTGTGAAGGTATTTTCCATGCTCTGGCGAAGTAGGTTGAAGTTTGGTAATCTGGAAGTCATGTTTCTATATTCCAGTACAGGTTTGCATAGTTTGAATGATCTGGTGAAAGGTATTGAGTGTATGAAGTATATTGTTTTGTTGCGGACGTATCTGAAGAAGTCTAAGATGAAGTATCATGAATAATGAAGCATGTTGAGGCATTTTTGTGCCATCTTCTTGTTGGAAAGCTTGTGAATTAATGTTCTTTTGTGTTTTCATTAGGTTTGGCTAACTTGGTGTTTACACTTCATTCGAAGAATAAAATTTAATTGAGGAAGCATGTAGAAGATTCAAGAAAATAATTTTATTGGTCCACTCTTATTCCTTTCCACTGTGGGAATATTGAGTTTTTGACCTAATTTAAATTTATGAAATAGGTTATTTGTGGCTGACCTTGGTAAATGCTTCTAAGGTTGAGAATGGCATAAAATCAAGTCGAATTGTGAAGATTTGTATGACAATGTGATGCAAAGTGATGAAAGTGTACCTCAAATCATAAGAGTAAAAGTGTGTGAGTGAGTTGTGATAGCACTTTCTCAGTGTGTTGAAGGTAGTAAGCTGAAGGTTTTTGCAATCCTGTAGTTGTGATTTAATTGTAGTGGTGGATCTTTTGTTCTCTTTTGTATCTATAGGAAATGAGCCTCCCTGTTGGATAGTGAGTCCCTTTTGTAGGTAGTGAGCCTTTGTATTTGGACAGTAAGTCCTCTTCTGGGCAGTGAGCCCTTAGTAGTGAGCCTCTGTATTCAGTTTTATAATCTTTATATTGTGAGTTAACCCTCACTGCGGTTTTTCCCTCATTGGGTTTCCATGTAAAAATATGGTGTTCATTGTGTTGATTTACTTTCTATTATTTGTGTTTCATGCTCATATTTAATAACAGAATAGTGTGGTTGAAGAATTGATAAGTAATAAAGTTTTAAGTTTGAACTTGTGTGACAAATGATTCACCCCCCCTCTCAGTTGTCCTATGCATGTTTAACAATTGGTATTAGAGCTTTTGGTTCCTTGTGTAGAGCTTAACCACTTAAGGAAGATCCAATGGAATACAAGTTGGCGATCCCTATGTTTGATGGAACTGACTATAATGATTGGAAGGGACAGATGAGAGGATATATTATCTCTCTTGGTTTCAAGACCTAGAAGGCTATTGAGATTAAGTATACACTTCCATCTGGTGTTGTTAATTTTGTAGATGAGATTTCTGCTTATGAAGAAAATGAGAAGGCAAAGTATGTCATTTGCAGTGGTTTATCTAAAAATTAGCGAGTTAAGGTTAATTCTCTGGATACTGCATATGAAGTCTGGAAGAAGTTGGAAGACATGTATGAAGGAAATGGAAAGGTGAAATTGACAAAGAGGCTAGCGGAAAAGCATAGATTTGTGAATCTGAAGATGGAAGATGGTGAAGAATTTACAAGTTTCTTTCAGGGAGTTGAACTGGCAGCAAATGAAGTTAGAAATCAAGGAGGAAACCTATCGGATGAAGATATAATCGAGAAGATCCTGATCACTTTACCAGAATGTTACAGCGACAAGATCTGTGTTATTGAAGAAATGTATGATCCTAAGAAGTACACCCTAGAAGAGTTGTTCGACACCTTGCAAGCATTTGAGATAAGGAAGTTCCAGAAAGACAACAAGACATAAGAAAAGACATAAACTACAGTTAAGGCTTTGAAGATTGAAGAACCAAATAGTGATGATGAAGAGTTGGAAGCAAACTTCACAAGGAAATTAAAGAAAGGTATCAGAAAATATAAAGGTATGTTACCCTTTAAATGTTTCAGTTGTGGTAACATTGGTCATTATGATTTGAGATGTTCGAATAGGGCTACACATAAAAAGAACAAGGATTGTAAGGATAAGGATAGGAAGGATAAGAAGTATAAGAAATTGTACTATGTTAAGGAAGAGGCAGGTGTTTCTGATGATGAATTTGACAATGAGGTTGATGATAGTGAATGCTTATTCTTAGCTTTAGAAAATAAATATGTATCTACTAACTGTGTAAGTAAGAAGGCTCCAGAAGTTAAGAAGAATAGGATGGAAGGTACTTTGGTTACCATTTTTCATGCAAGACAGGATGAGGACTACTGGGTAATTGATAGTGGATGTTCAAATCACATGACCAAAGATAAGAGTAAGTTCACTAAACTTGAAAAATATGATGGTAGTTTAGTTATGTTCAGTGATGATTCAGGAGCTAAGTTATGTGGTAAAGGTTCAATTAGTTTTGATGGAGTGCACAATACTGATGATGAATATTATGTGAATGGTTTGAGGCATAACCTTTTGAGTGTTGGTTAGATGTGTACCAATGGCTTGAAACTTGTGTTTCAAAATAATACCTGTGAAATCAGAAAAGGATCTGGAAATGGAGATATGATAGTTGTTGGAAGAAGAACTCATGGAAATATCGATCAGTTGAAGGGAGTTGTTGGTCGTTGTCTTGTATCTCAAATCAATGAAATTTGGTTATGGCATCATAGAATGGGACATGTGAACTTTGATAACCTAGTCAAGATCAGTGCTATGGAGATTTTTTGAGGATTACCTAGAATCACAAGACCTGCTAATGTTATTTGCAGAAGTTGTCAATTGGGAAAATAGACAAGATGTAGATTTAAGGGAAAAGAACACTCTACTACCAGAATGCTAGAGTTAGTACACACTGATCTCTATGGCCTGACTAAGACCAGAAGCTTGAATGGTGACAAATATTTCATGTTGCTTATTAATGATTACACTCAAATGACATGGGTTGCTTTTCTTAGAGAAAAGAATTAGGCCTTGTATAGGTTTAAGGTATTCAAAGAAAGAGTGGAAAATGAAGTAAATTTGAAAATCAAGTGTTTGAGATATGATAGAGGTGGTGAATTCACTTTTGGTGAATTTAATGCATTCTATGAGAAGCATGGTATAAAAAGAAAATTTTCTGCTCTGAGAACCCCACAACATAATGGAGTAGTTGAAAGGAAAAATAGGATAGTATAGGAAGCTACTAGAACTATGATGAAAGAGTCCAATGTACCAGATGTATATTGGAGAGAAGCAATACATACTATTGTTTATGTTCTTAATAGAGTTTAGATCAGACACAACAACACAAAGACACCTTTTGAGTTATGGATTGGTAAGACTCCTACTATGAAATATTTTAAGGTATTTGGAAGCAGATGCTATATTAAAAGAGATGATGAAAATCTTGGAAAGTTTGATTCTAGATGTGATGAAGGAATTTTGTTTGGATACTCTACTACTAGTAAGGCATACAGATGTTTTAAAAAAAGATTGAGAAAGATTATTGAAAGTGCTAATGTGAAAGTTGATGAAGACATACACAGACCTATTGAGGTAAGTGAAGTTGAACATGATGATCCTATCTACAGACATGTACCTAAAGAAAATAAGGATAAGGAAGAAGAAGAGAAAGAAGAAGAATAACAAGTGGAAGAAGAAGAAGAAGAGAATGATTTGGAACCTACTACTAGGACTCCTAAATATGTACAGAAGAATCATCTGAAAGATCATATAATTGGAGACAAGAGTGAAGGTGTGAAGACAAGAAGCAGAGTTGTAGTTGAGGTAAATTTTTGTTTACTTTCTAAAATAGAACCTAAATTTGTAAAAGAAGCTTGTGAAGATGAAAGTTGGATGAGAGCTATGAAAGATCAATTGTAGCAGATAGAAAAGAATCATACATGGGAAATAGTCCCTAGGCTTGTGAACAAAAATGCTATTGGCTCTAAATGGGTGTTCCAGAATAAGCTGAATGGAAATGGAGAAGTAGTAAGGAATAAGGAAAGATTGGTATGCAAGGGATATTCACAAGTTAAAGGTATAGATTTTGAAGAAACATTTGCCCCTATGGCCAGAATGGAAGCTATCAGAATGTTTTTGGCATTTTCTACCCACAAGGACTTCAAGCTATATCAAATGGATGTTAAGTCAACTTTTCTGAATGGTGAGTTGGAGGAAGAAGTGTACATGGAGCAACCTGAAGGGTTTCTATTGTCTAACAAGACAAACATGATTTTTAAATTGATTAAAGCATTGTATGGATTGAAGCAAGCTCCCAGAGCTTGGTATGAAAGACTGGACAGATATCTGACAAAGCAAGGATTCAACAAAGGTTTTGTTGATAACAACCTCTACTTTAGAGTGCAAGGTAATAAGATGTTGATTGTATTTTTTTATGTTGATATCATTTTTGGTGGAAATAATGGTATGTGTAAAAATTTTGTTGAAGAGATGCAAAAATAATTTGAGACGTCTATGACTGGTGAATTGAATTTCTTCCTTGGTCTACAAGTGAATCAAACTAATAAAGGGATATTCATTTCACAATCTAAGTATGTAAAAGAGTTGTTGAAGAAGTTTGGGATGGAGGATTCTAAACAGGTTTGTACCCCTATGGTAACTAGATGTAAACTGAGCAATGATGATGAATCTGCTAAGACTGGTCAGATCAAATACAGATCCATGATTGGCAGACTGTTGTACCTTACTACTACCAAAAGTAGATATTATGCCTGCAGTGTTCTTAGTTGCTATATTTCAAGTAGATCCTAGAGAAGCACATCTTATAGTTGTAAAAGGATATTTAGATATCTTAAAGGTACACCAGATTATGAACTATGGTACCCTAAGAGTAGTGATTTCACCTTGAGTGCTTATACAAATGTTGATTGGGATGGATGTATAGATGACCAGAAGAGTACTTATGGTGTTTCTTTCTTTCTTTCTTGGAAGAATATTAGTTTCATGGTTGAGTAAAAAGAAAGACTCAGTTTCTTTATCCACTGCAAAGGCATAATATATTGTTGCAACATCCTACTGCACACAAGTTTTGTGGATGAAGCAAACTCTAAAAGACATTGGTGTGGTATGTGATGAGCCTATTTCTATTTTTTGTGATAATACAAGTGCAATAAACATTTCAAAGAACCCAGTTATGCATTCAAGAATGAAGCACATATCTATCAAGTATCATTTTCTGAGAGAAAAAGTGTTGGAGAATGAGGTTAGACTGGAGTATGTGACAACAAAAGAACAAATTGCAAACATATTTACTAAGGCTCTTCCAAAAGATACTTTTGAGCATCTTAGGGAGAGGTTGGATGTCATTGGCCCTCCTAACTAGGTGCACATGAAGGTGCATCAGTCCAGTGAATTCACTGATTCTTCATTTATCTGGATTGATAAATGGGTCTTCTCCATAGGGGGAGTAGAAAAAGTTTTCATTGTTGCGGGATGAGTGTACTCCTAAGTTGGAGTAATCAAAGAAGTTGTTCTTTGCCATTGATGTCAAAGGGGGAGAAAAAGTCATGTTAAAAATAGTTGCAGAAGAAGATAAGTTGTTCTCCTAGGGTATTGTGCAAATTTTTTGTCTTTGATGATTTTTCACATCATGTGTTGCCATCAATGACAAAGGGGGAGATTGTTGCAAGTATGGGTTAGTCAGGGGGTGTTTTTATTGATGTTGTCATTGATGTCAACACTGTTTAGTATGTTGCAAATTGTACATGTATAGTTGAGATGCTGCTAAGATGTTGTGAGTACATGGAGCTATCTTATATGGCTACAAATGTGTTGTGTTAATGAGTTTCCAAGTGATTTTGAGAAAATTAATAAAGAGGGAGGAATGTGTTCAGATTGTGCTCTGGTATGTGCTCCGTGTTTCTCTTGTGTTAATCCTATGCATGTGTGGTTCTGAAGTTTTCATTACAGTGATCTAATGGTGATATATTCTAAGTTTCAGTTTCTGGTGAGATGATATGTGAAAGTTGTGTCCACTGGTATGTGTGTTCTAATGGCAGAGTTAGTGTTCTGTGGACTAGGAGAAATATTTTTTCTCTGCAGTCCTCTGCTATTTTGTTTCAGACCTTGCAGATCTAGGATATGTTTTGTGAAGGTCTTTTCCATGCTTTGGTGAAGTAGGTTGAATTTTGGTAATCTAGAAGTCATGTTTCCATATTCTAGTATAGATTTGCATAGTTTAGATGATCTGGTGAAAGGTATTCAATGTATGAAGTATATTGTTTTGTTGTGGACATATCTGAAGAAGTCTAAGATGAAGTCTCTTGAATAATGAAGCGTGTTGAGGTGTCTGTGTGTCATCTTCTTATTGGGAAGCATGTGCGTCAATGTTCTTTTGTGTTTTCACTAGGTTTGGACGACTTGGTGTTTACACTTCATTTGAAGAATAAAATTTAATTGAGGAAGCATGTAGAAGATTTAAGAAAATAATTTTATTGGTCCACTCTTATTCCTTTCCACCATGGGAATTTTGAGTTGCCGACCTAATTTGAATTGATGAAATAGGCTATTTGTGGCCAACCTTGGTAAATGCTTCTAAGGTTGAGAATGGTATAAATGTAAGTCTAATTGTGAAGATTTGTATGACAGTGTAATGCAAAGTGACGAAATTGTGCCACAAGTCATAAGAGCATAACTGTGTGAGTGAGTTGTGATAGAAGTTTTTTAGTGTGTTGAAAGCAGTAAGGTGAAGGTTTCTACAATCCTATAGTTGTGCTTTTATTGTAGTGGTGGATCCTTTGTTCTATTTTGTATCTGTAATCAGTGAGGCTACTTGTTGGATAGTGAGTCCCTTTTGTAGGTAGTGAGCCTTTGTATTCAATTTTATAATCTTTATATTGTGAGTTAACCCTCACTATGGTTTTTCCCTCATTGGGTTTTCCAAGTAAAAATCTAGTGTTCATTGTGTTGATTTACTTTATGTTATTTGTGTTTCATGCTCATAGTTAATAACAAAATAGAGTAGTTGAAGAATTTATAAGTAATAAAGTTTTAAGTTTGAACTTGTGTGACAACTAATTCACCCCCCCATCTTAGTTGTCCTATGCATGTTTAACAGTGTCTTCTCCTAGAGTAGATGAGGTAGATGCTTTTGAGTTTTCTTTTGAATTATGTGTTGACATTATCATTGGTTTCTTTTGTTTTTTAATTTCTTTTTTTGTGAATTTTTATTCTCCCATAAACAAAGGTGTGAAATCTTAAGAACCCCAATAATCTTCCAATAACTTTGACACTTTTTCCATCTCTTGTTTCTCTTCTTTCATAGTTTCTATGTTCGATTTTGGAATTAATTTGTTTAGAGGACTTGTCATTCCTTTTTCAACTTGTTAGCAACTTTCAGGCTCGGGATCTATTTCAACTTGGTACACTTTATTTTTATAAACATACTTCATGAAACGATGAAGAGTCGAAGGCACCACATGCATCTCATGAATCCAAGGTCTTCTTAAAAGAAGATTGTATGAAAGATCATGAGGCATAACATGAATATGAGTTTATAGTGTAGTCTTTCCAACTGTAATAGGTAAAGTAATCACACCAAGCAGTTTCTTTCCTACATTGTCAAATCCTTGAATCAATAAGGAATCAAGTTCAATTCTTGATTTATCGATGCCAAGTCTATCCAGAAGGGTCACACTACACACATTAAGGGCAAAGCCATTATCAACAAGGGTTATTTTTATTTTTTTCCTATTTAAGATAGCTATTATCATGAAGGAATCATTTGTATTTCTCATCTCCAATGGAGGTAGCTCATGTTGATGAAAAGTAATGTCTATGTTAATCATATTCATTCCTTGAATTAGAGCTACTACATCACTTGCATTTGCACTAGAGGGAACCACAACTTGTTGCAAGGCTATTTGAAGCATAGTATGATAATTAGGTGAATTTTGAATTAGGTCCCATAGGGATATCTTTGTGGGAGTATTCTTAAGTTCATCAAGATCATAGTCCTTCCCACTATGCGAAGGAAAACGAGGATCACTAGGCAAGATGGGTTGTGACAAAGGTAAAGATGTTGAAGTTATTTGTATTGTTTGTGGATTGTTTCTAGTGCTATATGTATGAGCAACAATATTATAAGTCAATTGTTGTGAAACATTATTATTAGGTGGTTCAAGGGTGACAAAAGGTTTTTTTTTAGCTTGAGGTCAATTTGAATGTCGGTATAGGATGAGTTGAGGTTGAATCACATTAACTTCTCTTTGTTTTGATTTGTTGTAACAAGCCTTAGTGGATGAACCTTGTGAGATGAAATCCTCAAGGGACTCATCTAACATGTCAAATTCATCACTACTAAAAGACTTGAGAGTTAGGTTAACTTGGAAAAAGAGATTTGACATACTCAAATAACTATGCTTTCTTTAAGGTGTTCATTAGTTTATTGGTGTTTTGGTTTTATTTTCTAATGAATGCCAAGTGTAATCTAATCTTATCAAACTATGAACTAATGATCGAAATGAAGAGTGTAGTAATCTAATTCTATCCACAATTGAAATGAAACCCAATTAAGCTAGATCTAACAAAATGAATGAAGCAAAAACTCAGTAAATTGAAACACATATTCAATAACAGTAAACTAAAACAAAGAAATGAAGTTCTCAATGTTGTAAAATGTAGATTTAGGTCTGATACAGGACTAAATTTCCTAGAGGGGCGTATGAGTTCTAGTTAGGGTTTTTGAAGGGTTCAAATGCTAAAAAAATCAACATAGAATTCCTAGAAATCAGGTAAAACAACCTATATCAGGACTGAATCACCCAGAGGGGTGTATGAGTCCTAGATTAGGGTTTTTATGTCTATGAGTCCTAGATTAGGGTTTTTACACTAAATTCAACAAATTCTGAGTGAATGTTAAGGATTTTGGTTTGTATGATGATTTGATTATGTACAATTACAGTTTTTCAATGACATTCAATGATGTAAGATGCAAAAAATGTAACCTATATGTACTTTGAATAATGCAATATTTAAATGCCCTAAATGCAAATTAACTAATGCAAGACCTAATTAAAAGCTAAGGTAAGATATATATAGGAGTATGATGTACTCCAAATTAGAAATAAGGTGTCCAAAGGCTAGGTTCACCAAAATGCAACACAAGGAAATAGGGTGCTCCACCTTTTAGGAGAGGTAACACAAGGATAAGGGTCTATTTCACTCTAGTTCATTAAATGAAACCAAGATCCCTCAACCAATTGACTTGATTGAGGAATGGGATAGAGGTAAGGTGGTTTCCTTGGGTGTGATTAAAGAAAGGGGGTTCACCACTAAGAAAGTGCTTAGAAAGAAAGAGATAAAAGTAATATGAAAAACCTAACTAAATGATCTAGGAAATGAAACTTGAACTCAAAATGATAAACATAAGGATATAGAAAGGAACCTAGAGGATCAAAGATGACTAAGCGAGATCTGAAATCCTTAAATTTTGTTGTTTCTGAACTTTATTGGGAATCATATGCTAGAATGGGTGATTTAGTCCCAGTTTAGGGTTTTTGGGAAGAAACTAGAATTTCACAGTGACAAGTCTGAATCCCCTAAAATTTGGTAAAAGTATTATACCAGGACTCATACACCCAAGGTGGCAATTTAGTCTCGCTCCACTTTTTCAAAAAATTGGGATCTAAAACTATTCTCCTATTTCTGCACTTCCTTCCTTTGTTTTCCAAACTTCATTTCTGGTTCTAAACTTGCAAAAATCTACAAAATAAAGTATTGTGTTGATTTGCTTATGGGGGGTTTTCCTCGGTCAAACCCGTAGTTTGGTAATTAAACCTTGATAGAAAGAATAGATCTTGAAAGGAAATGTGTGTGAAATTCCTAATCTTAAGTGCATCTAATATTAAGAGATCTAAAGTGCAATGAAACCCTACTCTAATGTGTTAGAATAGGATGCATGAATGAAACATAAAGATGATGACTCACTTTGGGAGATCTCTAATCACCCTAATAAGCCACAATAGTGCATGTACCTTCCTTTAGGTAGAAATTATAATGATAATGGAGGATGGAATCACTTAGGAAACAAGTCATTAGGCTTGGTTCAATGGCTAGTTGCATCTCCCCAACCTAGAATCCATCATGATTCTTCATAGGCAACCATCATCAATCCTTGACAATGCTAGATCTTGAATTGAAAGTGAGCTTAAAGACCTGTAAAAACACTATAATGTTGCTCCAAGACTTCAACTTTATTTTCTCCTTACTCTTGAATGCTTGAAAATCTCTCTTGAAAGCTCTTGCTTGAAAATTTTAGGATTGCTTAGGTTACTTAGGTGAAATAATGATTTGGAACCTTAGTTTTATAGGCATCTCGTCTAATTTATTGTTTATTAGATCCCAAATGCTGACATTGAATTAGAAACCTTAATTTCCCACTCAAACCCTAAAAAAAGGCCACACGGGACTCATACTTCCAAGGTGGCATATGGGTCCCACCTAGGGGGACTCATACGCCCAAGGTGGCGTATAAGTCGCACCCTAGATTTTCGGGGTGAGCAAATATCAGGGTGTTAGAAAATTGAATGTATTTGTTGATTTTATCAGGATTTCAATTGAAATAAGCCTTAGGATCTAAAATAAAGGGTCTTAGGGGCCTATTAATGATTATTTCAAGGGTCGTGAACACAAGTGTACTAAAATAGGCCTAAACTAAGTGTGAAATTATACCATCTCCAAGAAGGAAGTATAATTTTCTACACTACACCAAGAAAGGTCACATTCTTGAAGGACATCTAACCCAATGTCACCACCAAGAAGACACATCACGTGAAGTAAGAAGACCACACTTTGAAGCAAACAATGAGTGAGGACACATATTCCCCCACTTTAAAGAAATTACTAAACACGATGCTTTGAGTAATTACTTTAAAGTAGAACACAATAAATACCAATGCATGAGAGATTTATTTGGAAAGCCTTATCTAAAAAATATGTTTTTTAGTAGAGCTATGTCATGAAAGGGAGGGTTGCACCCATATGTAATCCTAAGATAACACATAAGGGATCCATGGATCTGTGGTCAACATTTATCATTGTTGTTGTGATATAATCAAGCTCAAAACCATCATCATTCCCCAAATAACTCATGAAACAATGAGCACAAAGGAAGAATGACACATTGAGAGAGAAAAAAAGGAGAGATTTTGGTTCAACATGGAAGAGACCTAAATGTCTTGATTCCTTGCATCATCCCCAAAAGGAAAACAAAAGACAAAAGATAAAGGGTTATGATAGATAGAAGAATGTCACAATGGATTCACTTCCTTTGTATCCTTGCACTAACAGAGTGACAAGGGTCATCCAAAGTAGGCTCACAAACATATAAATACATTCCAAGAAACATTGCATGGGAGATCATATTACACACATGTAATCTCAAAGAACATGAAAAGAAGACAAATACATTACTAGTATGGCACATGCAAGTCAACCTATAGCAGGTCATCCACATCCCAATCTTGTTCATCATATGCAGAAAGTGGATAACTAGCCAAAGGGACAACAACAAGTTTTGTACTAGGAGCATCACCAAGTTCAACACATGGTGAGTCACTCTTGTTAGGAGGATCATCATGGTTGTTATCATCTAAGCTCATGGAAGAGGAAAATAGTAAATTTGGCTCATTTTGCACTTCCTTATCAATTTTAGCAATCTCATCGTCATCGTCCAAGTTAATCACCACAGGAGGCCTAATGACAATGTTTATAGATTTTTTATATGTTTATTATTGTGGAAAAGGTGGAGAATCATCATTCTTTATTTCAATTTGTGCTTGATATTGATTTTCTATTTTATTCTCTTCTTTTAACTTACGAGGAATAGCACGACATCTATGTCTATGCTTTTCATATTTTTTTTTCTCTTTGTATGATTTTCAAGTTATGATTGTGTAGGAGTGGGTTCACCAACAATAGGTTTCTTTTCTTCCCACAATGGAGAAACAAAAGGAACCATAAGAGTGGTGCAAGAGTACCTCTGATCAAACATTGTCAATTCAAGATGATGATGAGTAGACTTTAGGATTTTGGGTAAAATGCACTAAATAAGGTCAATAAGACCATTTATTAATGTATTTGGGTCGTGTTTGGGTGGTCATTAGGTGTTTATACTTCAAAAAGTGCAAAATATTGAAAAGTTGCTATTTATGCAAAAATGCAAAGTTGAAAATGTTGTGAAAAGGTAGAATTTTTAGGCAAACGGTCACTCAAGTTTAAATGGTCATTTGGGGAAGTTGAAGTAGTTATTTTTAGAGGTAAAAGCATAAATATGGAGGAAAGCATCGATGTATGTTGGAATTTTGAAGTTTTGAAGAAGAAACTAATTGAATACCCTTTTTTTAATAGTATTTTCTATGTTTTTTCTATTTTCACATCCTGGTACGAACCCGTACTATGTAGAATAGGCTGAAAGCCTTTGGGAATTGGATTCACATTAGTTTTAATAGTATTCTTGTTTTTGTAGAGTTGAATTTCATTAAGAAATAAAGTTGTTTGCCCCAATTTTCTGTAACTTGGTCTGAAAACAAAGTTCTTTAAGGGTTTATTGCTTCAAATTAGAAATGAGCCCATTCCACCTTCTGTAAGTGTTGTGCCTTGGTGGAATGGATAGTTTTTAGTAGGAATAAATGTTGGGAATGTTTGAGAGTACAAGGAAGGTTGAGAGTTATGTTGGGCATGAAGCCCTAGTATGAAGATCTGAGTTTTCCAAGTGGAATGGTGAGGTTTTGATATGGTAAATTGTGTAAAAGGGTGGGGAAACATTATTTCTTGATAGATTAAGAATATGTAGACGTTTTTAGACTTGTGTGAGGTGGTGGAAAGTTTGATTGAGATTTAGAAATGTGATGTCCATTAAAGCCCTAGGTTTTTTACTACAAAAGAGGGTTTTGGGTTTAGGCACTCTGGTGAATGAATTTCTAACAAATAATTATGGATTCTTAGGTTATGACACATGCAAATTTCTTCCCAATTGAGCTTACTAGTTTTTGAAAATTTTAAAGACAAGTTTCTTTGTTAAAGTGGTCTAATTTGAGGCCTAGTTGGCGTAGAAAACTAGTTTTGAAGAATTTGTTACAAAGAATCCTATTGTAGTTTGTTGATATGTTTTTGAACACCTTAATAGGTCCCTAAAATGTTGTTGGTCCTGGTCTGAGAGGGCCTCATTGGAGAGATATACTTGATTGAACCAGTTTTTAGTGCTACAAGGAAGAATGCAGTTTTGCTGAGATAAAGAGATTTTGAGAGTTTGTGATTTGGAAATTGTTGTTGTTGGTTGATACTATGTTGACTGTGGTTGTAGGACCTCCCCTGGTTGCTATCAAGTGGTATCGGAGTGAAGGTACCAGATCTCAATGGAAATAGATTATAGTTTGTGAAAGAGAGATTGGAAGGTGAAGAGGAAATATTGTGAAGATGCCTCCAAAATGGAAGAACATGACAAAGGAGATGAATGAATTGAAGGATTAGTATATTAGAGAGATTTGAGAATTGAAAGAGAGATTGGTAGCCTTAGAGACAAACAAGAGAAGAGAAGAAGTTGAAAGCAGTGATTCAAATGAAGGAGATGAAGAAGAGTTTGAAGATGTCGAGGAAGAACTTGATCCGGAAGATCAGAGAATGGCCAAATTGTTGAAGGTAGTCAAAGGTGACAAGTATAAGGTGAAAATTGATGTTTTCAAAGTTTGGAGGAAATATGAATGAAGAAGAGTTGTTAGATTGGATAGCATCTTTGGACAACTATTTTGAGTGTGAAGACATTCTAGAGGAACAAAGAGTCAAGATTGCAAAAAAAAAGCTAAAAGGTCATGCACTTTTGTGGTGGAATTATCTGCAGTCAAAAAGAAGGAAGCAAGGTAAATCCAAAATTGTAACATGGGACAAGATGGTAGCCAAGTTGAAAGGTAAATTTCTCCCTTTTGATTATTCTATTCAGATGTTTAAGAGGTTACAGAGTTTAAGGCAAAAGGAAATGGATGTAAAAGCATACAATAAAGAGTTTTATAGATTAAGTATGAAATCTAACCATAATGAAAATGAAGATGAGAAAATTTCTAGGTACTTGGGTGGTTTGAGATTAAACATATAGAATGAATTGACTTTAACAAATCCTAGGAGTGTAGAAGAATGTTATCAAATGGCACTGAAGGCTGAAGAGAAAGTAAAAAGAAGACAAGAGAATATAGTTAGAGGAAGAGGGAGCATAAAAAGAGGAAGAGGATCTTTCTCTACACCAAGACAAACAAATGAGAATCAAGAAGAGACAAACAAAAGAGATGAGCAAGTTGCAAATTTTAGAGGTGGTTATAGAGGCACAAGGGGCAGATTTGGTGGTGGAAGGAATCCTAACATTTTTGCATGTAGGTGTTTCAATTTCCAAGAGGTTGGTCATCCTTCTTGGAAATTCCCTAAAATTTTTGGTTCAACATGAAGTGGAGGAGAAAGGAAAACTGAAAGAAGGGCACAAATTGTTCAAGAAGATGAAGCTGAAAGTTCAAACTCCAATAGTATTCATGTTGCTCCTGAAGTAGGTGAAAGTTTGATGATGAAGAGACAACTCCTGAAGACATCCAAGGAGGAGCTGATTCAAAGAAGAGCATTGTTTAGGACAACTTGTAGATGCAAAAACAAGGTATGTAAGGTGATAGTGGATTCAGGATGCATGGATAGCATGGTATCTAGTGATATGGTAGAAAAATTGCATTTGGAAAGAGTACCTAGAGAAAATCCATACAAAGTGTCTTGGGTTAGTGATAAACAATCCATTGTGGTGAGTGAACAAGCTTCAGTTGAATTTCAAATTGGTAGGTATAGAGATAAATTTCTTTGTGACATATTGCCTATGAGTTGTTGCCATGTGTTGCTAGGAAGGCCCTAGCAGTTTGATAGGTCAAAAATATATGATGGAATGCAAAACACATATTCAATTGAAAAAGATGGGAAGACATACATATTAACTCCATTGGTTGAGGAGACAAAAGAGCAAGGTGAAATCATCATGATTGGAAGAAAAGAATATGTGAGTGTTGAAGAAAGTAAGAACAAAGGATTGGCAGCCAATGCAAGGCATGAAAAAGTTGGAATAGTAGATAGAATAAGTGAAGATAATGTGCAATCAGATGTGAAGAAGAATGTTTTCATATGGAAGAATAAGGAAGATGGAATGGTGTCTCAAGTTAGTATAGTAAAGAGCGAGTGAGAAAAGCTTGAGGAAAAGCAAGAAACCAATGAAGGAATATTGGTAGGGACAACCATGTGCCCTGTAGAAATGAAGTTAGTGAAGATGTAGTTGAATGGTGATAAAAAAAAGGTTTGTGATGATGATAGGACAGTGGAAAAGGTATGTGCAGGTCTGACAGAGGCTAATGAGTATGATGGTATAAAAATTTGTAGGTTTGACAACGAAAAGGATGAAGACAAAAAGAGCATTCGACAGAGGACTGAGCAAGAAGTGAAGATGGAAATGATGGAAGTTGATGAAAGTATGTGTATAGGTGTAAAGTAGAACGTGACATCAGTGATTGGTGATGGAAAGCTAAGGAACACCCCACAAAGTAGTATGAAAGAGTGAAGCATGTTTCAAGAAAAGACAAGGTCAAGGAAGACAAGGACAGTGATAATCAAGAACAAAGTGAACCTGTTGAAGGAAAACATGAAGGTCAGAAGCATGAAGAGAAAAAAGGTGGAAAAGCTACAACAATATTTCCAAGGGACTTAAAAAAATTACAAGTTGGGGTGTATGGTGCAGGAGCACCTTTGATCAAACATTGTCAATGAGTAGACTTTAGGATTTTGGGTAAAATGCACTAAATAAGGTCAATGAGACCATTTATTAATGTATTTGGGTCATGTTTTGGTGGTCATTAGGTGTCTAGGTGTTTCAAAAAGTGTAAAATATTGAAAAGTTTCTATTTATGCAAAAATGCAAAGTTGAAAATGTTGTAAAAAGGAAAAATTTGAAGACCAAAGGTCACTCAAGTTCAAATGGCCATTTGGGTAAGTTGAAGTAATTATTTTTAGAGGAAAAATCATAAATATGGAGGAAATCATCGATGTATGTTGGACTTTTGAAGTTTTGAAGAAGAAACTAATTGAATACCCTTGTTTTAACAGTATTTTCTATGTTTTTTCTATTTTCAGAGCTTGGTATGGACCCGTACTATGCAAAGTAGGCTAAAAGAATTTGTGAATTGGATTCACATCATTGTTAATAGTATTCTTGTTTTTGTAGAGTTGAATTTCATTAAGAAATAAAGTTGTTTTACCCAATTTTATGTAACTTAGTCTGAAAACAGAGTTCTTTAAGGGTTTGTTGCTTTAAATTAGAAATGATCCCATTCCACCTTCTATAAGTGTTTTGCCTTAGTGGAATGGGTAGTTTTTAGTAAGAATAAATGTTGGTAATGTTTGAGAGTTTAGGGGAGGTCGAGAGTTGACTTGGGCATGAAGCCCTAGTATGAAGATCTGAGTTTTCCAAGTGGAATGGTGAGGTTTTGATATGGTAAAGTGTGTAAAATGGTAGGGAAGTGTTATTTCTTGATATATTAAGCATATTCAAAGGTTTTTTGACTTGTGTGAGGTGGTGGAAAGTTTGATTGAGGTCTAGAAATGTGATTTGGACATTAAAGCCCTAGGTTTTTTACTACAAAGGAGGGTTTTGGGTTTAGGCACTTTGGTGAATGAATTTCTAACAAATAATTGTGGATTATTAGGTTATGACACATGAAAATTTCTCCCCAATTGAGCTTATTGGTTTTGGAAAAGTTTCAAGACAAGTTTCTTTGTTAAAGTGGCTTAATTTGAGGCCTAGTTGGTGTAGAAAACCAGTTTTGAAGAAGTTGTTACAAAGAAGCATATTGTGGTTTGTTGATATATTTTTGAAGACCTTAATGGGTCCCTGAAAATTTGATGGTCCTGGTCTAACAGGGCCTCATTGGAGAGATATACCCGATTGAGCCAATTTGTAGTGCTATAAGGAAGAGTGTAGTTTTGATGAGATAAAGAGATTTTGAGAGTTTGTGATTTGGAAATTGTTGTTGTTGGTTGATATTGTGTTGAGTGTGGTTGTAATACCTCCCTTGGTTGCTATCAAGGAGGTTGTTCAACCACTTTCTCTTTAGCTTTATAAACTTGTTTGATCTTGGGAGGGACAATATGTCTTATATTGTTATCTCTTAGACTTTTTATAGGAAATAGGTGAAGGATTTGTCATGGATTGGTCTTGGTTACTTAGAAGAGATTTTGGTTCAATCATGGTTTCATCAATGATAGGAAAATCAATCATAGGTTGAGGCATGTTGCTAAGGGATAATTTTTCTATGCGCTTTACCTTAAACTTTTGATTAGATTTGAAAAAGAAGTCTTCACAAGGCTTAATAGGTTCCATAGGTTTAGGCCAAAATAAATCCAATGAGAAATTCCAATGGGAATACACACAATTAAAGCCACTATGGTGCATAGTAAAGATATAATTTCCAAATGGGAACTTTAAGCATTTATGCACTACCGATGGGATGACATCCATGAAGCATAGACATAGGTAATCAAGCTTCACACAAATATTCTAACAATAGGATGATGGAGAATGAGACATTCAATTATTTTGGTCCAACTTTTAAAGGAAGAGTGATCAAACCTATCATAGGGCAAGAAAAATCATCACATGTTTTGAACATGCTTTCGGTTGTTCTTAAGAATATTGTTAAAGTTCATGCACAAATAATAATTCCTCAACAATCACATTCTATACATACAGGATCAATTAATATCCCATTAGTAGGCTTTTCATTGATTCTTCCAGCGATGTAATATCAAGTGCACGTTTGATTATATCATTTTGTGAGAAAGCAATTCCAAGGGGAATTTTGGTTTCGCCCTTACGAGGTTGCACATCAATGAAGCCAACCATACATTCTAAGTCTTTTTCATTTTCATTCATATTGTCATTATTTGTATCTTCATTTTTTTCAACATTCATCGACACATCATTCTTACTATCAGTAGCTTTCAGAAAAAAAGAGATATTATGATTTGGCATAGGGTTGGTAAAGATTTGCAAATTTTGGTTGGGTGGGGCAACATACTTATTTCCTTGATCATTAACACCACCAATCTAGATGTGATTAGAATCAATGAGGTCTTGCACAATATGTTTAAGATGCTTACATTTTTTTGTATGATGTCCATTTTTTTGGTGATAATGAAAAAATCCACTCGAGTTAAAGTTTGGAGGTAAGGGCTTAGTCCAGTATCAATGGCTCTAACAGGAGGTAAGGTAACTAAGTTCTTACTTATATAAACTACAACATAATAGAGTGAAGGGTATCAGGTAATAGGGTAAATTGTCTACTCATTTCCCTAAATGGATATGGATTTTACATTTTTATGGTAGCCACTTGGGTGTTAACATATTGATTTTTTTGAGGTGTATTTAGTTGTAAAGAGCCCTTATTTTGTTTCTTGAAGGGTTGGAAATTGTTATGGGGCCCAACTTCAGATTTCTTAAGATGGTTAGAAGAAATTTTTGCTTCATGATGACTGACCAAATTCTAATAGTCACAAAGTGTCTTGCACAAGTGTGTAAAGGAGAGAAATTTCATCATCCCAAATTTATCTTGAATATCAATTTTCAAATTTTTAATGAACATTCTTTGAAGATCAACATCAAGAATCTTAATGTTTCCTTGTGAGTAAAGCAATTGATATCATGCTATGAAATCAGTGACCCTTTCATCCTTGTTTTTTTTACATTGCATTAAATCAGCTAAGGTCATCTTGGGACCCATGTGCACTTGGAAATGGTTAAGAAAGGCATAAAAAAATTCATTGAATGAATGAATTGAGTTATTCGGTAAAGAGAAAAACCACTCCAAGGCAATGTCTTTCAAAGACATAGGGAAAAGTTTAGCCAAGAGTTTATCCTAAAAAATGAAGTCACTACATAAGGCTATTTATGTCGAGACATGGTTACTAGGGTCCACTTTTCCACTATATTTCTCAAATCTAGGAATCTCTATGCCTTGTGGTATTTTTGCTCTCAATATCTCAAAAGATAAAGGGTTTCTTTTGACATATTGTGAAGGTTGGCCATTTTGATTTTGGTTCAATGTGGCAATTTGTTGTTGGAGGGATGAAACATTTTGTAGAAGTTGGTTAAGGATGGAATCATTAGTTGTGTTGTGAGATGGAGGTGAATAAGGTGGAGGTGTATATGTATTCAGAGGACAAGTGAATTGTAAGTTTGTGAGGGAAAATGGATTAGGAGATATGAGATTTGAATGCACAAAGCTAAAGGGATTCCTAGTGAAAATACCTAAGGTGGTATTGACATTTCTAGTGGGTTTTTTTGTTGTTGTAATAGTTGGATTAGTGTATGTAGGAATAGAGGTCATAGTTGTGGAAGGAGGAATTGGATTTCCACCTTGAATTTGAGTGTACCCCAAAGTTTGAGCACAACTAACTATTGTAGGAACATGTTTATCAATAATGTGGGCTAGGCTATGCACAATCTCTATTCCTTGTTCATTATCAAAAAAATTCCTCATATTATCTATGAAAGGAATTACAACACCAACTGTATACACGTAAAATCGGTCAAGACATTTAATTAATTAAATACTAGTTATTTAATTAATATTTCATCTACTTATAAATGAATTTTCAATTTATTTATATAGTTCATATCTTCTAATTCTCCAAATCTAAAATCACATTCGTCTAATTTAATTAAATAAACAAATTTCTATAGTTTGTTTTATTTAATTAATTTTCACTAATCCCAAATTTGGAATTCAAGCACATGTCTACAAATTTCATGCCACCTCACAAAGGTCACATGAAATTAAATCATTCTAATTTTTAAATTAGAATTATCTTCAAAAAACTTTGAACACATGGTTTTTTTCTCACACACTTGATTCCTTCATCCATTTGGCATGTTGTCTTTGGTCAAGGGAACATCCTTCTTGATTCTCTCCATCTCCACTGTTCATCCCTCATGTTTGAATTTGGACCGTTGATCATTGCCACATCACAAGATGGTTGGAAAATCCTATAAATACAACCCTTTGCTATAGTATTTGGCATCCCACATTTGAGTAGAGTTATTATGCAGGAATATCTTTGGAGCATTGGAGCATTTGGAGTTTAGAGTTAGCATTGTTTAGCATTTTAACAAGTTTTCCTTGTAGCATCATGTTAACTTAGAATCATGTTTTGCTTTATAGTTGCATTTTAGTTCATCATAACAATGGTCATTTGAGCAAATGTAGAATAATTTTAGCTTCTTATCACAAGCATTTGTATCACATAGTTTAACAACATTATCATTTTATCAATATCTCCATTATCATAACATCATGCCTTTCATCACTTAGATTTCTTGCATTTTTAATAGCATCTTGTTTCTCAAGTTGTCATTTTAATAACCATAGTGCATATACAAAATCTGAGAGCCAATATGGTTTAATAAATCCTTGAGAATAGAGAACAATGGAATGTTTTTAGGAATTTAATCATATTTCAATTTGATTCAATTTTATTGATTAAATCTCTAATATAATATGTCTCATTAGTGTTTGTGTTGATTTACTAACTCTCCCACATTTCACACACACATAAATTGGTGCCCATCGTGGGGCTAGACCCCATTTTTAACAATTTTCTGGAAAAAAAAATTTAACAGGTTGGACGTGACATTTTAGCGTGACTGTGAGTTCTTTCGGCGCATACGACTTCTGTTTTGGTGCATACAACAACTCTTTTAGCACATCTAGGGTCTGTTTCGACGCATACAACATTTATTTCGACACATCTAGCAATTTTTTTAGCGCATTTAGGGAGTCTTTCAGGGCTTTCAGTCAATACTTTAGTGCATTCATCAGTTCTTTTAGCACATACATGAGTTATTTTGGCGCATAGAGAAGTTGTTTTAGCGCATTGGAATGATATTTTAGTGCATTGGATGATTGTTTTAGTGCATCTATTTAAATCTATAAAATTTTAAAAATCTGAGAACTAATTGGTGTTTTATGCTTGCAGGTACTTTTATACACTGGTCAAAGACAATCTTATCAAACTACTAATGATTTATGTAGGGGATAGAGTTATTTAATGATTTATTTTGATTAAGATAGGCATCTAGCTTAATTAAAAGGTTAAAGAACACCATGTTTTATGTGGTTGATGAAGGGTAGGTATATGCTCTCTCCTTAATTGGGTGACCAAAAAGCCACACCCATTCATTTTTATTTTATTTTATCCATAGAGGGCCTGCCTTGTGGGAAAAATTAATCACCCAAGGGAACGACCCAACCAGTAACACGCTAAAGCCAAGCGAATTCCAACCAGGATATAAATGTGGGTACTTGAGGAAAGTTCAAGTATCACGAGGATTGTTCCAGAAATAAGGGAAGCAATGGCTCTTGCCGAATGGATGATCCCCCATGAACAAAATGCCTATACTAGAACCCTTTGTTATAGCAAGCAAAAATCCTTATTCTATTTGTTGGTGCAGAAGGTCTAACCTTTGAAGTCATCCCACATTTTTGTGGCTTTTAGTAGAGATGAGAAGTATGCCATGGGAGATTCATGGGTACTAAAGCTTGGTTGCCCCGTAGAAGTGAGTGTCATGGAGGGGAGCCAATGGGGTCAAGTTTCTAATCATCCACTAAAAGTAGGCACAACTGGAGTAAAATCCAAGTGGGAATCCAGTAAATATTGTCCTACACAGCCTTAAGTTGTACATGTTTGATGTGTTTTAACAATGTGTTTTTAAAAAAAAATCAAACAAAACGTCACACACTAGAAGTGAAAACCTTGATTCAAAAAAAATCCTTTGAAACAACCAATTCTCTGACTGGAAAATAAGAAAAATCAAACAAACTTGCAAGAAATTGCGACGTTTTCCCAATTTAGCACATCCACTACTTATTATGGCACATTTACACCCTTCTCTGGTGCATCGACCCTCTGTTATAGCACATCCAAGCAATCTTTTAGTGCGTATGTGCAATCTTCTAGTGCATTCAAATATTTTAGCGCATCTGTCAAATCTTTTAGGGCATTCAGGCTCTGTTTTAGCACATCCATTAAATGAAAAAACAAGAGTTAAATTCACCATATGTTTGTCTATTTGAACTAGAAAATCAAACCATCATGGCTGAAACTGAAAGAAATTATTTTCACATATTTCATCAACCTGAAATAGATGAGGATCAATTGAATGCTTTAACTCATCAAATGAAAAACCTTCAACAACAAATCTGGAATATGCAAAGGGAAACAACCATAGAGAGATATTTTCTGCCAGACATTCATTCTTATTCCTCTGACAAAAATCTAGACATGACACCTTCTCCACCAACAACTACATCATCCAAATTCAATATCTTTGAATTTTTGAAATAATTAAATCAGAAACCAAAATCTTTGTCCTGAAATACAAATGATATTGAACAATCTTACCATGTCATGCATCTATCTTTATCTCCCATAATTCAAAATAAATCTCAGGATTCTTTCACTCAAGTTAACAATGCCATCCAACCACCTTCTTCTATCATATCTTCTATATCCAATGATTCATGTCAATCTCTTAGTCCAAACCGTGCTAGCATAGACTCCCTTACAAATCAATATCAAAGCATTCTTTCCACTTCATCCAAGGATATCAAAATTCCACAAGTTCTTCCAATCTTGGACCAAGATCTCATCTCTCAAGAATTCTATGATGATCCCCTCCTTTCACTTTTTATCCACAATAATTCCTTTCCATCTTAAGAGAAAATTATTTTTCCAAGTCTTTCTTCCACTCCATCTGATGAATCCATGCCAATGTTTTGCAATTTCTATAAATCTTCACCCATTTGTTTTAGCTCTTCTTGAGGGATATTAACAACCATTATGTCACATTAGTCACATTGGTTATGGGTAGGGCAGTCATGGGAAATGAGGTATCCATGCTATGGTCCATATTGGGTTGGCTAGTATCAACACTATGAGTGAAAGAGTTGGAAAGCTCAAGATCCACGATGAGTGTAGTAGCACGGGATGGCATGAGTCTTGAACTATGTCTCACTACAATATTGGTAATAGGAAACCAGGTTATGAAGCTCATACAATTTTCACCAAAACTAGGTGCACCCAAAATGGAGAATAGGCATTAGATAGATGCAAGCAAACACCTTAGGATATGAAGTGCAATGCAAGTATATAAAAAGAGAGAAAATTTCAAATTTAAAACTAGATAATTTACTGATTATGCTATGCAAAAACTTAGAAATGATGTCTTTTAATAGCAATTTTGATTTCAAAAAATGCACTCAATTTGACCAATTGAACCTAATACAAATAATGATAGATTTTTTTGATTTCTAAAATTGAAATATAGAAGTAATAGCAGATTAGAATGAAGTAAAAAGAGACAAATCACTGCCCAAAATTTTGAAACAATGCCTTGTTGGTATGTGGCGACTAATCATGCAAATATTGTACACTCTGCACATATCCTTGTTGGGGCTTGAGGTCGGGTCAGGCCTCGAGTGAGGGTTCAGGGTGACACCCCCTGAAAGCAAGATTTTGTGGGTATTTCCCCCAAAAAAAAATTATTTCCCTCTTTTTTGTCCATAAAACCCTAATTCTAGAAGCTTCCAAAAAGCTTGTTATAAGCAGTTGGGATGTAAGTTGTGGCATGGTATTCAAGACATTGTAATCTATTTTGTATTGGATAATAAAATCATTGGATGGCTAAGTTTTGTGGATGTAGCCCATATTGGGTGAACCACGTTAAAATTCCATGTTGATCTCTTTTGTGTTATTCTTCATTGTTATTTTTGGGTTATTTTATTTGCATATAATTGTTAATGTTTATTGCTCCAATCTCCTTGAATCCTAACAACTAGTATCAGAGCCATGTGTTGTAGTGTAGAAAAAATATCCCTTTTTTCACAGTTTATTTGGGAATAATTAATACTAAATTGAGCCTAATGTTGCCTTGATTTAGTGTTGTGATGTGTTTTACATATTCACATAAAGTTTAGGGCCCTTTTAAACTAAATAGATCTAATTTTTCCTTAATTTAGTGTTGTAAATTGTATTTATTTACATATTCACACTAATTTTTAGGCCCTCTTGCATTCATGACCTTTAAATCATCATTAATAGGCCCCTAAGATCCTTTATTATACATCCCAAGGCTTATTTCAACCGAAATCTTGACATATTCAATAAATGCATTTAGTATTCTAACCCCTCGACATTCTCTCACCCCGAAAATATAAGGTGGGACTCATATGCCACCTTAGGTGTATGAGTCCCCCTAGGTGGGACCCATACACCACTTTGGGCGTATGAGTCCCATTTGGGACATTTTTAGGGTTTTGAGTGGGAAATCAAGGTTTTCAATTCAAATTTTGTGAATGTCAACATCTGGGATCTAATAAATGGTAAATTAGATGGAATGCCTATATAACTAAGGTTTCAAATCATTATTTCACCTAAGCAACCTAAGAATATTCAAGAAAGAGAGTTCTACCTAAATCTAGAAAATTTGAGAGCATTTCAAGAGCATTCAATGACATATTTGAAGAAGATTATTGTAGAAATTCAAGATCCATTATAATGTCAAAGGCTTGATGCATCATGCATGTGGTTTTGAGCTAATGTTGTGATGTATTGTTCAAGATCAATTCAAGTATTCAAAGGAATTATCTTTCATCAAGAATCATGATCAAGATCTACATCCATTGAAGCCACTTCATGCTTGTTTGTAGATCTACAAGGTTTCAAACAAGGTTCTATTGTTTCATCTTATGTTTCATGCTTCATTTCTCATTAAGGTTTGATTACCAAAACAAGGTTTGATGAAGGAAAACCCCCATTCGCTAACAAATCAACATTTTTCTCTCTCTACATGTGTGATTGCAGATCTAGGTGTTTTGAGCTTGAAGATCCTTTGAAGACTAAGTTGCAAGATTGAAGATGGTTCTCATAGTTGTCATCCTCACAGAAAGTCACCTATAGGTCAAAATTCAAAGATTCAAACTTGGAAATCGGAAGGGAGAGAAGCTATAGAAGATCACTAGAGGATATCAGAGTTTCATATCAACCCTAATACTGGGACTAAATCACCCAAAGGGGCATATGAGTCTCAGATTAAGGTTTTCACACTAAATTTAAGAAATTCAGATGAATGTTAAGGATTTTGGTTTGTATGTTGTCTTCACTATGTGCAATTACAGATGTCATAACCACTTTTATTGCAAATTTATTTAAATATGGAAAATTGAATTATTGATGAAGTTCAAATAAATATTAAATGGAGATTCTAGAATATTCAAAAAATTGAATATAAGGAGTTGACTAATGTTGACTTTGTGAATATCTAAAACCTATTTTATATGCCATCAAGAATTGAATGTTACTGATCAATTTGCAAGTACAAGTGTGTGCAGTTGCAGGGTGACAGGTTGAAGGATGAGAACACGGTTGAAGTAGGATTGTTTATCTGGATCAAATGGTAAACCAGTTGGAATCTCGGTGCACACACCATAAATGGCATGATGACTTGCATTTTAGCTTATTTTGAATATGTAAGAAAACAAAATTTCCTGACTTGAACTATTTTTGTGCTTGAAAATAAATGGCTTGAAGATTAAAATTGTCTATTTAAACTTTGTGTTTGAAGAAACGAAATAAACGTCCTTTTTAATATATATATATAGATGCTCTAATTTGAATTTAAGTTCCCTATTGTAAGTAATAGTGTATGGAACTTGTAAGCCATAACAAACAAATTATACATGAAAGTGTATATACATATAAATATATATACATATATATATATAAATGTATATATATGTATATGCAATATTAGAAAACATGGTAAATAAGAATGGAACCATTTAAATACACACAAAAATATATATGTATATATACATATATATGTATATATATACATATATATGTATATATATACATATATACATATATATATATACATATACATATATATATACATATACATATATATATATATATATATTCGAATGCATATTCAAATTTATATGTCAAATTCAATTCGATAACTGATAGGATTCTAATATCATTCTATTAATAAAATCAAATAAGATTATGGCAGTGTGTTCTACCACAAAATTAATAGCAATATTCAATAGTGTAGTGGTCGGCGGCAAGGCAATAATGCCTCCGCCAGAGGCATGCAAAAGAATAGGTTGTTATTTCCATTTTGAACATACAAGCAGTGGAGCGAAGAAATCATGAGAAGAAGTGGATTGTTGGGAAGGAAAAAGCAAAGAAGGTTGGGAAAAAATCAAGAGAAAAGCTCATTCAAGTACGATATTTGAGGTAATCCAAGCACTTAAGAAAACAAACTCAATTTTCTCTATCTTTTCTTCCACATTATCGAATGGTAATCTTTCATTTTATATGTCGATTTCATCATTCAAATAGAAGTTTTATTTTGATAAATCTCATGTCCTTGGGCCGTATGGCATGGCGTTGATCACTATTGGGTTGCTCGGTCTACATTGTATTGCATGAATTATTTTTTGTAGAAGCCATGCGGCTAGCTCTCTGAGCTAAGCCGAGCGTTAGAATAGTAAGTTCAGGTTGTTCTTAAGATTGCACTCTCTCGTGCAAGCCATTCGATGGAAATCATAATCTCTATTCCATTTCACTATAAATTATATTGAATAAACATTGTTATGGATTGATCAATGATCCCTTGAAAGAGGGTTTATAACCCTGTGTTTTATTTTAAAAGGTTTTGTTACCATCTTAGCGGTCGGTCAAGGCTCAAAGAGCTTCAAAGGGATTGGTCATTAACTTTTTTTTTGCATCTAAATGTTCAGCCCATAATGGCTATCATAATCTATCCCAATGATAGTGTGTATGTTGCCATTATTCTTTGTATAGGATAGACTACGATCTGGGAGGATAAGGGACCCCTCTGTATATTGTATTTTCTTGTATTTTATCAAAAACTTGTTATCAAATGGCACAATAACAAAAAGGGGGCTATGTCAAATATTTCCTAAGCCTTTCAAATGTATGTAGGTTTTCATTTGGTAAGCAACCAATCCCGTTTGATGATAACAGTGGCATGAAATCCATTTCTTGGATTTAGACAAGGTATGCAAGTAGAATATCTTTGCATGCATGGTATAAAACAATATGCCCACATGAGAAAATTTCAAATATATTATTGATGTTTAGGAAGGAGGAACTTGACCATTGGGGATTGGTTGACTTAGAGCAACCATAGTTTGTTGTTACAACCTAAAAGCCATGTGTAAAGTCTGAACATTATTCATACTATCCTTATGTATGAAACATGGAAATTTTGACTTGATTATTTTTTGTACATTGTGGAAGAACCGTTCTATTTTTAACAGTGAACATATGCTTGTAAAGTGATCAGTTTGCATGTAAATAGCTTGAGATCTACAAATAGAGTAAATGATAATACTTGACTTAAAATGTAATTGTTTAGTCAAAACAAAAATGTGTTGATGTAAACAGTGGATATTCATATGCAATACAACTCTGTTTTGTTAAAAAGTTATCTTTATAGATGAAAACAACATGTTTTATGACTGTTTAGTAGGAAATGGTACATGTTCTATTTAAATAATGAATGTACATATGTGAATAGATTTCTTATAACTATCTAGTAGGAAACAACATTTCTTCTATTCAAACAATGGATGTACAAATGTAAACAACTAATTTTACAATTGTTTAGTAGGAAACAGTATTTTTTTTACTTACACAATGAATGTTCATAGGTGAACAACTAGTTTCATAACTGTTTAGTAGGAAATGGTATTTATTATGTTCAAACAATGAATGTTCTTATGTAAACAACAATGCTAGAGAAACACAGTAGTGAGAATGCAAAATAGTATGTGTGAAATGTTTAGCATAGACTTGTTCTATTTTCTTTATTTTGAAAATGAAATGTCAATTAGATTACTATTTAAAGATTGCAATCCGAATTAATGATTATTTCCGAATGTATGCAAAAACTTAAACTTTAGTAGGCTCATATATGTGTATGAACATAGACTTTGTCTATGAACATACACATACTTGTGAAATACCTTCTTTTGTTTTTAGTTCACTTTTTTTAAAAGGAAAATGCTTAAGATGATAAGTAGAAATAGTCATAAGAATGATGTGACTGATTGATGAATTGCTCTGTGAATCATAAATCTAATTTTAGTTAGAGTATAATTAGCAATCTATTTCTTCTATGGAAGACATTGTAAAAGAATAGTTTGAATATTGGAACAGAACAATGATACCTTAGTTGACTAGAGCATCTATGGGTAGTTGTTGCTAGAGGGTAGATAGTTGTTATAGTAGAAAGTTACCTTCCAGGATGGGTGCCAAAATGGAGTTTAGAGAGTATAGGTTTTCTTTACCATAACCTATTGTTTTTTTTTGTTGCAACACACTTGTTATGCTTGGCCAAGAAATATTGTTCATTATGTATGTATGAATTAATTTTGTGATTTCACTCTTTGCCATTCCTAGCATAGATATTTCACTTTCTTTTCTAACTTGTAGATAGAGATTGCATGTTGATGTTTGGGAACACACCAGATTCCACCTTGAAGATTGTTCTCTTGCTAAACTTTCCATGTAGGGTCAGACATTCTTCAAGTCAGAAGAATACTGGGGAAGCCTAAGCTTTGTGGTTGGGCAGTAAAGTGCTTCAACCATGTTCTCATACACCAATGGAGGTGATCATTGAAGAAGAACCTAGTTGTTCACCAGAATTTTATAGTCTAAGATGTAACTTGATGTAATTCATTCATGTACTTGATCTAGAAGATGTACTATGTAATGACATTGTGGCCTTAGGAGCCAAGTAAGACTTGATATTGTAATTTGACTTTTGAAGTGAATATAAGAATCTTTGACTCATTTAAATGGACATATGTAGCTATGATTGAATTTAGCCACTAGATATGTCTTTTTAGTTTGGAGTATATTCATGTGTCATTTAAAATAATATTAATTAAGTAATAATTTTGAATGGGTTATTACAACAGATTTCAAATGGAATTTAATGATGCAAAAATGCAACCTATATGCACTTTCACTAATGCAAGGTTTAGAAGCCCTAAATGCAAATTAACTAATGCAAGACCTAATGCAAAGTTAATGTAGGCTAGATGTAGGACTATGATTTACTCCAAATCAAAAATAAGGTGTCCAAAGGCTAGGTTCACCAAAATGAAACAAAGAAAATGGGGTGTGCCCACCTTTTAGGAGATGGACAACTTAAGGGACCCTATTTTTCTCTACTTCATTAAAGGAAACCGAGATCCCTCAACTGATTGAATTGATTGAGGAATGGGATTGGGTTAGGATGGTTTCCTTGGGTGTGATTAAACAAAGGGGGTTCACCATTAAGAAAGGCTTAGAAAGAAGGAAATGCAAATGATATGCAAATGTAACTAGGTAACCTAGAATTTGAAACTTCAAATCAGAATAATAAACTAGAGATAAACAAAGGTGCACCTAGAAAACTAAAGATGCTTGAAACATGGTCTAAAATCATAAAATTGTGACTTTTTATGCACACTATGACTCATACACTAGGCTGGTAAATTTAGCCCCAGTTTAGGGTTTCGCATTGAATCCAAAATTTGCAACTAGTAAACTAGGATCTATAGGAAATCTCTGAAAAGTGGTATAGTGGAACTCATACGCCCAAGGTGGCAATTTAGTCCCAGTATAAGGGTTGATCTAAAACTCTTGATATCCTCTAGTGATCTTCTATAGCTTTTCTCCCTTCCAATCTCTAAGTTTGAAACTTTGAATTTTGGCCTATAGGTGACTTTCCGTGAAGATGACAACTTTCTTCAATATTGCAACTTAGTTTTGATTTGTTAGTGGATAGGGGTTTACCTTAGTCAAACCCCAATTTGGTAATCAAACCTTGAAATTAGAAATGACATGAAGAAATGATGAATGGAAAAATATGATATGTTGCAACTCACCAAACCCTTATATCAAAGGATGCAAACTTATGTGAAATGGCTAGCATGAATGTAGATCTTGACTCTTGATTGAAGGCTATGAATCTTGACTTGAATGCTTGCTTGAATCATAAGAACCTACATCATAAATGTTAGCTCAAAAACACAAATGATGCATGAAGACTTTGACATGATGCTTGATTCTTGAATTGATGCTTCAAAAGGCTTGATAATCAACTCTTGAATGCTCTTGATCTCATAAACTTGCTATAAGAATGCTTGCATAAAACTTCTAGGAGAAAATGTGTGAAATAACCTTGTTTTATACTTGTTTATGCCAAATTTCCCAAAATTACAACACTACAAGTCAACATTAGATCTAGGAGAATAAAATCCCGCCAAGAATTGAATTCAAAATAGGTTCAAGATAAAGTGGGACCCATACAACAGTTGGAGTGTATGAGTGTTAGTAGTTTAGGCTTAGGACACAAATTTCAAGAAATGTTAAGTTCTATGTCAAATTCAGGTTCATGCCCCAAAACTTAGGTAGGACCCATATGCCCAAGGTGGCGTATGAGTCCCATATCACTAAATTTGGAACACACAACCCAAAAACATTAAATTATGATTTTTCATTTGATATGTGTCAGGATTATCCTCAGAAAGATGCATTAAATAAGGATTTTGGATGAAAAATAGGACCAAATAAGGTATAAAGAAGCCCAATTTTAGTAGGTAGGGCCCAAACAAGTGTGAAAATGTAAAGGGATACATTTTTCTACACTACACTCAGAAAACCCTATGCCAAGTCATATGTTCTCGAATGAAACTACATCATGGATAAGGGTTTTTCCCCCAAAATGCAATATTAAAGATATCTTAATATGTCACATGTGATCCAACTTAAGGCATGTCATCCACATCCCAATCTTGATCTTATATACATGGGAGGTGGTCAACTAGCCGAAAGAGACAATCAACAAGTGTCATATGAGGACAAGTCTAACCTAACCTCTTGCCCCCACTTGTGCAAGACAAGGATGAGCCGAGAATGGATGATGATATGCCGCTCCTTGCAAAAAGGAAATTATTTACAATGAATGTAAAACATGCAATAGTGAGTGTGTTATGATCCTACAAATATTACATGGAAATGGGTAGCATCTATTGCTATTAATTAGAATGAGTATAAAAAGTATCAAATTGATGCCTATCGAATGAGATATTCCTGTGCATGTAGTATCGATTAGTTCAGAATGCATCAAAGTTAAAATTACCTTGGAAGGATCTTTTGTAAGAGTGTTGATGTTAAGTGAAGGTTTGTTTGAGGCTTTTTTTTCTTTCAAAGGACAATGACTAAGACCGCTAGTTTTTTCTTGCGTGTTAAGCTCTATAGGGACATATATACCTTGTTCTCTAGCACCACATCCTTTTCCACCATACCCAAGTTGTTTCATAAGTTCATAACCTATTTCATAAAGCTTTTTCATTTCTTTTAGATTTAGTCGTTGATCATGGTCAACTTCATCAAAGTTTGTTGTGTAATTTTCTTCTTCTCCTAATGTGGTTGAGGTGGATGCTTTCAAATTTTGTGTTGACATTGTTACTTTTTCTTTTCCCTTTTTAGACTCTTTTGTTATGATCTTGTATTCTCCCTCAAATGTAGGTGTGAAATATAAGGAACCTCAATCATCTTCTAACAACTTAGTGACTTCATCAATGTTCTTCTTGTGTTCTTCTTCCTTCGTGAATTCCACTTTTGTAGTTGATTTCCATGGTTTCAAGGGATCTCATCCTTCTTTCTCAACAATCAAACAAATTTTAGGTTCAGGATCAACTTTGAGTGTTTAAACTTTGTTGTCATAGACGTACTTCATTTTACAATGAATGGTAGAAGGCACCCCATTCATATCATGAATCCATGGTGTGTCGAAAAGAATATTATATTAAAGATCATGAGGCATAACATGGATTGGAGTTTTCAAGGTAACCTTTCCAACTTTAATAGGTAATGTGATGACTCCAAGCGGATGTTTTCCTATGTTATCAAACTGACGAATATATAAAGAATCAGGGAAACAGTCACTCTTATCCATATGAAGCTTATCTAAAAGGATCATACTACACACATTAAGAGTTGAACCACTGTCAACAAGAGTTCTCTTTATCTCAATTCGATTAACATAAGCTATTATCATGAAGGCTTCATTTTTTTTTGCTCTTCTAATGAAGGTAACTCATCTTGATAGAAAGTAATTTCTAAGTTAACCAGAGTTATAGCTTGAATTTGGGCTGCCACATCATTTTATTGTACATTAGGAGGATAGGAACTTGTTGTAAAGAACTTTGAAGCATGTTATGATAATGAGAGGAAGCTTGAATAAGATCACATAAGGATATCTTAGAAGGAGTATTTTTAAGTTGTTCAACAAGATCATAATCCTTTCCACTATGTAAAGGAAAATGAGGGGAACTAGGTAAGATAGGTTGAGGCAATGGGAGGGATGTTGGAGTTGGTTGTCTTAGTTGCAGATTATTCCTCATGTTATATGTATGAGAAATAGCATCGGAACTCGGTTGCTACGAAACATTATCATTATCAAGTTTCCTTTTAGGTGGTTCTAAGATAAGCATGGGTTTTTTTTAACTTGTGGTTGTTGTGAGGGTGGGTATATGACAACTTTGACAACTTTGAAACTTTGATAACATTTTGCAACTTTTTCTCTCCACTTTATCTTCAACCTAAAACCTACAATCACACATCAAAGAAGAAGAAATTTTTTTATTGTTAGGGAATAGGGGTTTTCCTTAGTCAAACCCCATTTTGGTAATTAAACCTTGTGATGAAACAATGCATAAAAGGAAAGATGAATGAACCATATAGTCCCATAACTCACCAATCTTCAATTGAACCTTGGAGTACAAATAAACAATCTTGCATGAAGTGGCCTCAATGTATATAGATCTTGATCATGAACCTTGATTAGAAACAATGCTTGAATAGGATCTCCAATGCTACATCAACACATTAGCTCAACAACATGCATGATGCTCTATAAATTTTCCCTTGCATTCCTTGTTAAATGCTCTCTCTATAATGCTCTTGTGGACTCTTAGGATGCTTGCATAAAAATTCTTAGATGAAACTATGTGAAATAACCTTATATTTATACTTATCTTACTCTTAATTCTTGAAATTCAAATATCACAAGGCGACATCAAATCTAGGATTTGAAATCATTAAAATACCACCAAAAACATATCCCAAGGGGGGGTCCAATGGTTAAGTGAGGACCCATTCGCCATAGGGCGAATGAGTCCTAGCATACTTAACTAGGACGCAATTCAGGAAATATGAAATGTTATGTCAAAAGGGGGTCCTAGGAGCTAGTGAGGACCCATTCACCAGGTGGTGAATGGGTCCTAGGTCACTAACCTAGGACACATTCCTTATAAAATTAATTGTTGTGTAATATTATTTATGAATGCCATATTTTATCCCTTAGAAAGTGCAATTAATTAGGCTTGGATTTGAATTTAAGGGGCCAATTAATCTCTAATTAACCTCAATTAATTAATAAATCCCTAGATTAGTGCAAAAGTGTAAATATACACTTTACAAAACCCTAATAAGGCACAATTAAGTTCCTTTTATTAAAAAGGCCCTAAAACTTCACATGAATGTGAAAAACTCATTACAACACTAAATCAAGGCAACATTAAGCTCATTTTAATATTAGTTATTCATTTCCAAACTAAGGAAAAAGGGATAATTTTTCTGTTACTACAAAACCCAAGCCCAATAAACTCAAAAAATTACCATTCTTACACACTATAACAAAAACTGAATGAAAAATGGATCAACTCCTCTGTCTAGGATTGATTACACTACCATCCATCAAAGAAAGTACAAAAGGAAAAAGTACAAACATGAATTGCTTTGCATTTCATAAAACTATTAGGCATCTTATTGATGAGTGTGGTGCTTTACAAAGACTGATATGTGAAAATGATATTGTCAATGTAATTGGATAGAATGTACACACTTTGCTCCTTGTCACATGATAGTTGTAGAATCATAGCAAAATCACAATTACATGTATTACATTTCATACAAACCATTTCTATATTGCAAGGAGCACATTCTCATCACCTATCTCAACTCATCCTTATCCTACCTTTTGGGGGGCAAGGGGTTAGATAGCCTTGTCCTAGTATGGTACTCATTGTTTTCCCTTTGGCTAGTTATCCACCTTCTGTATATGATGAACAAGATTGGGATACAGATGAATTGCTTTAGGTTGGCTTGTATGTGTCATTCTAGATTTATGTCTATTCATTTTATTTTTGTGATTGCATGTGCATAATGTGATCCCCCTATTGTGCTTCTTGGTGTGCCTTTATGTTTGTGAGCCTAATTTGGATGAACATTGTCACTCTGTTGGTGCAAGAATACAAAGGAAGAAAATTTGTTGTGACAGTCTTCTATTTGTATCTACATTCTTCTATATGTCATAACCATCATCTTCTCACTTGTCTTGTGTTTTCCTTTTGGGGACAATGCAAAGTGTTGAGACATTTGGGTCTCCTCCATGTTGACCCAAAAGGATTATTTGTTTTTTTATCTCTCTATGTATCATTCCTCCTTTTTGTTTGTTGTTCTACAAGTATTTGGGGAATGATGATGGTTCCAAGCTCTCTTATAACATTGTAGCAAAGACATATGCTAACCCCAATCCATGGATCCCTTTTATGTTATCTTAGGATTGCATATGGGGGGAAACCTCCTTTCCATGACATAGCTTCATTTGGAAACACATGTTTGGAATAGGGCTTTCCAAATAACCTCTCATGTGTTGGCCTTTATCATCTTCTACTTTAAAGTAATTACTCATAGCATGGTGTTTAGCAATTTCTTTAAAGTGGTGGGCATTATGCCTCCCTCTCATTACTTGCATAATGACATGATTTTATTCAAAGTGTGGTCTTCTCAATTCATGTGATGTGTCTTTTTTATGGTGACATTAAGTTTGATGTCCTTCAAGAGTGTGACCTTGATAGAAACCTAGGTGGTGAAGACCCCCCAACCAACTCAAACTGCTCAGACTTAAACAAGGAACCAACCTCTTCAACACTATTCTCTCAACTTGTCTCAAACACTCACCTAAAGGCTTGTAGCCCTCAAAAACTGACTTTTCTCAATATATTTTAGAGAAGGTCGTACAGATACCTTCTTGACACCTTTTGAGACTCACTTCATGACCCAACACAACATATCAACAGACTTCATGAGGTTTCCTTAAGACAATATAGAGAATCAATAGACTACCTCAGTCCTAAAACCACCAATTAGCCCTCTTTTACAAAGGAGATACCTTCTAAACACCTGATAAACATCCAAACTCAATTGAAAGTCTCAAGTTGTGTTACAAAACAAAAAAATCATCATCAATTCACAGATTCAAGTCTTCTAGGATGTTGATCCACCAAACCCTCACTATACATACAAAAAGACAAGGGTTTACACAAACTCATAACACCCGAGCTAATCTAACTCAAAAAATTCCTCCAACACATCAAAATTACCCTGCACAAACTCACAAATCCATTACATGGAGAGTTCCATCACTGTTTTTCCAAAACCCTACCTTAGCACCTCAATTTCATATGGAAAATCACATTGCTCAGCCCTAGGGAATCATCCCAAAACCAACAACTTGACTCTGCCTACAAAACCATGACGACACCTAAATTAGAATTTTTTGGACCCATTCCATGAGTTACAGTAGGTACAATGAGTGGAATGGGTCAAAACAACATTTTATGAGACAATCAACCCTTAATACAATGCTAACAAAGCAACTACAGAAAATTAAGAGAACTCTCACCAATCTTAATGAAAAACACTCAAACTTGATTCAAATGAGAGTTAAAACATGCTTCCATATAATACAATGAATTTCAAAGCATACCACAGACTGTATAGGCCGTACAGATCCTGGAAAGATAAAAAATATAGTGAAATTGCAGAATTAGACGTTGTTATTGCTTTTGAAACTTCAATACAATCTTCTCCAACTGATGCTCGAGCCTTTTTGAGGATTTTTATATTTGTTTCCTTCAAATTATAACTAAAAAACACCTATAACTTCTTTTCAAATTCCTAGACCCTTCAACTTCCTAAAAGTTGCAATTTTGCAATTTGTTGTTTTTGACAACTTTTACACTTTTTGCAACTTTTACTAACTTGACACCAATGACTCAAAAACCACCCAATTACATAATAAATGGTCTCAATAGACCTTATTTAGTATAAATATACCATATCTAATGCCTAAAGAACTTAACATCTATACTTGTCATTTGTAATCTTCATGTGCTTGGGTGCACCTGCACCAGACCTTTCTTGGCATATGGCAATCCTCTTAGTATTAATGTTATGGCTTGCATTCCCTAAGGTGTCAATATTTTATCCCTCGAATAGTCCTCTCTTGGTGGTTATATCAAGAGTTATGTTTCCTAAAGTGATACCTTCCATGAACTAAGAAAAAACCCTTTGAATATAATAAAACTAATTCATCGCCACCAAGCGTAACACAACTTGATTTCCAATGGTGCCTTGTCATAAGTTCCTAGCATAATGAAAATTTCTAGCCTTGTGAAACCTATGAACATTAAGTGTGTCACCTTATCAAATTTATTAGGGGGTATAACTTTTGGTATGGTTTACGTATGGGAGTTTGTAGACTTAGTGTGACTTGCTCATTTGCCACCTTTATGTGAGTTCACACCTTGTAGACCTAGTGTGTTTTTCTCACCCTATTGCCTTAGGGATCACCTAGTGTATATTGTACTACACTAGCCCTTGTGGGCATATTTTTGGAAAAATAGCCAAGGCTTGATCCATACCTTTTGGACAAACAATCAAAGCTTGATCCACCCTTCTTCCTCTTTGCATTAATTTTGACATTGTATGATGGTGTATCTTTTGTCGCTATTGCATGCGTGTGTCTCTTTGTGCCTTTGTTGGTTTTTCCATGAGACCTTAGATATTGGGGGCTTGATCATCCTCCTTGATATTTGTAATCCTATATTTCCAATAATTGTACAACTAGACCATTCTTGACTTATTTGTCTACTTCAGTGTGAGTTTGAGTGTGGGTTAATACTCTCACTAAAGTGTGGGCTAAATGTAGTGTAGAAAATTGTACACCTTTACAACTTCACACTATGTTTGCATCCCCTTCTAATTGACCAAATTATTCATTCAAAAACCTTATTATTCCCATTTTTGGAAAGGGAAAACCACATTAAACAATTGACAACATTAATTTAAACAACTTGGAAATTGTGTGTCCTAGATTTAGGTCCTAAGACCCATTCTCCCAAGGGCGAATGGGTCCCGTTTAAGAACCAAGACCCAATTTTTAAATTTTTTTTGGTAGTATTTTAATGATTCAAATTCAAGTTTCAAATGTCATCTTGTGGAATATAATTTTTGAGAAATTAGATAAACACCTATAAATACATAATATTTTTATCAATTCAAATCTAAGCATTAGAACATACTTTATGAGAGCAATCCTATAGTAAATATTACTATCAAGAGCATTGAATAGTGGATTTATTAGTCATCTATAACAACAATCATGATCATATCATCATGTCAAAGTTCATGTGTGTTCATGTTATGTTTTGGAGCTAACATTGTGATGTACGTTTCAAGCATTCAAGAAAGCATTGAACCATCAAATCAATTAATCAATAAAGCCAATTCATCCAAGATCCAAGACTTAGAGAGATTTGTTAGACTTCAGTCCTCTAAGGGAAACCATTAAGGGTTTGGTGAGTTATGACATAGCTTTCTTCATTCATCAATTCCTTCCATTTATCATCATTTCATTATCAAGGTTTAATTTCCAAAATGGGGTTTGACTAAGGCAAACCCCGATTCACCCAAAAATAAACATTTTTCATTTCTATTTGTATGTGCAAATTTACAGGTGAAGAAGGATTGGAGATTGATCAAAGTAGCATTTTTTCAAAGTTGTCATCATTGTTGTCAAGTCATAGAAACTCGGGTTTAGATTTTATATCTAACTTTTTGACAATCAAACCTGGAGAAATCAGAATATTAGATCCAAGATCTAAGGACTGAAAAATTATATTTTGGACCCCTGTAGTAGGACTCATTCACCCTAGGATGAACGAGTCTTGCTACAGAGCTCAAAATCTACTTTTTGTGCCAGGTGCACATGGTGCAGGGAAACCATGGCAATTTTGCTTAAATGTTGTCATTAGGTATTTAGGTTTGTGTTTTGTGTGTTTGAGCACTTATTTGATGTAATAAGGTCGAATGGAGACCATATTTAATGTATTTGAGTCATGTAGGGTCCTTTAGTGATGTTTTGTAAAAAGTTGTCAAATGATGTAAAAGTTGCTTTGCAACTTGACAATTGTTGGCTTTGTGGGAATATGAATGGTCACCTATTTGAAAATTAGTTGTGGACCATTGGGATTCAATTTTTACATGTTTAAAAAGCCTCACAAACTTTGAGGCAAGGTTGTTGAAGAATTGGAGGAAAAACAATAAGAATTTACTCTATTTTTCTATAGATTTTCAGTGTTTTCTATAGATTTCAAGTTTTGTATGGCCCTGTATAGTTGTGTTATGATCTGAAACTCATGTAAATAGTTTTAGCATTGAATCACCTACAATTTGGTTTTGATTTCATTGAATTTCATTGTGATTGAAGGAATTTTGAAAGATTTCTTTGAAGACCACCTGTAAACCCTAGTTTTAAGGGTTTGAAGTCAAGAAATGTGAATAATTTCCCATTCCACCATTGAATCTTGGAAAAAATTGGTGAAATGGAGGCTTTTGGTTTATTTTTAATGTTTTTTTTGTCTTTTGGAGTAGGGGATGGAGTTTGGAGGGTTTTTGTCCAAGCCCTATCCTAACATCTTCACGTGTTAGGCTTAGGTAGAGTAGTGATAGTGTAGGAAAGCAATTTGTAAGTGTTGTTTGATGATGATTTTTTTTTAATTGGACCCTATGTGACATGTGAAGACTAGTGGTGTAGAGTTTTGGTGTTTGGAGATTGTATTTTTTTATAGATGCTTTGGAAAAGTTTCCTAATTGGCCTTGTTTTTGGCGTAGCAAACCTACTTTGGTGAACTTGGTCAAAAAAACCCTAGCCACAGATGAAATATGTTAAATTTAAGAATAATGGGTGTCTGAAAAGGTGTTGGTACTATGGAGAATGACATTCTCTAAATGACGTGCTTGAAGAACTAGGTTTGGAGACCTGGAAGTTGAAAACAGAGAAGTGTGAGCAATCCACCATTGTTGGGTTTTGAGACTTTAAGAGGTGATTGAATTGTGTTGAATTATTTTGATTGAACCAATTTCACCCCTACTCTACATTAGGTGGTATTAGAGCATAAGTTTTGATTGAAAGTGGGAAAGTGAATGAGAATTAACATAAGAAAGATGCCTCCAAAGAACAATCCAAAAGCCAAAGAGGTTAAAGAATTGAAAGAACAAATTCTTTATAAGGAGAGGTTGTCTAAGGAGTCTCAAGAAGTATCCTTGGAGAAGAATCATAGAAGAGGAATGGTCAATGGTGACCAAAGTGATAAGGAGGATGAGGGTGAGAGTGAGAACCCTCCAGTAGGAGTCCATGATGAGGATGAGGAATTGGACCCTAAAGAAAAGAGAATGGTCATGATGCTAAATGTTGTCAAGGGTGACAATAATCCAAGGGTGAAAGTTGAAGTGCCTATGTACAGTGGAAAAATGGACAATGAAGAAGTTTTGGCTTGGATTGATGATTTAGATCATTTCTTTGAATTTGAATAAATAGAAGACAATAAGAAAGTGAAGTTTGCAAAAGCCAAATTGAAGGGCCCTGCCCTAACATGGTGGAACTATGTCCAAGAAGAAAGAGTCAAGAAGGGTAAAGAAAATATAAGTTCATGGGACAAAATGGTAGCAAGGTGAAGGCACAATTCCTACCTGTAGATTATGCAATACAAACCTTTAGGAAGCTACAAAATTTAAAGCAATTTAAGTTAAATGTGATGGAATACACTGAGGAATTCCATAAACTGAGTATAAGGGCAGGACATACTGAAGATGAGATAGAAAAGATTGCGAGATATTTGAATGGACTTAGGCTCAATATCCAAGATGAGATTGGTTTCAATACACCAAAAATAGTTGAGGAGTGTTTCCAATTGGTAGTCAAGGAAAAGGAAAGAATCAAAAGAAGACAAGACCAGAAAGGAAGAGGTAGAGGGAAAAATTTTAGAGGTAGAGGAAACTTTGGTGCAAGAGGGAAGTCACAAAAGCAACAAGGTGAATCAAGCAACCACCAGGAGAAAAGTGGTGAGTCAAGTGGCATACGTAACTTCAAAGGAAGAATATTTGGTGGTAGAGGAAGGTTTGGTGGACAAGGGAGAGGATCCAATACCTTCTTAGGTAGATGTTACAAATGCAATCAATTTGGACACCTAGCATGGAAGTTCCTATAAAAACAAGCATCAAGTTCACATGGTAGTGAGCGAAGGACTCAAATTGTGCATGAAGAGGATGTTGAAAGTGTTAATTCACCATCTCATCATACTACCCCTAAGGTAGGTGAGTCATTGATAATAAGGAGAACACTTATTAAAGTTCCTACAACCAAAGAACCTCCACAAAGGAAATCCTTGTTCAGGACCACATGCAAGTCACATGGAAAGGTATGCAAAGTAGTTGTAGATCTAGGTTCTACTGATAACTTGGTGTCCTTAGAAATGGTTGAAAAATTGCATATGAAAATAATTCCTCACCCCACACCATGCAAAGTGTCATGGTTAAATAAAGGTCAACAAGTCTTGGTAAATGAGCAAACATGGGTAGAGTTAAATAGTGGGGGTTATAAGGACAAAATCCTTTGTGACATCATCCCCATGGATATTTTTCACTTGCTACTAGGAAGGCCTTGGTAGTATGACAGAAAGGCCAAGCATGATGGCCATCAGAATGTCTATGTGATAGATAAGGATGGTGTCTCATTTACTTTGACACCCCTATAAGATGAAGAGTTTGATAAACAAGTTGGTTGTAGTGTCATGGTAGTGGAAGAGAAGGAGTTTTTGAAAAATTTGAAGGATGAAGGTGGTTAGGGATTTTCCCTAGTAATCAGACATAAATTCAAATCTGTTTTAGCAGCAAATAAGGTGGAAGACATACCTAGTGAAGTTCAAGCCTTGTTAGATAAATACAAATACATTGCAGTTGATGAATTGCCAAGTTCTTTTCCTCCCATGAGAGATGTCATTCATCATATAGACCTGATCCCTAGTTCCAATTTTCCAAACAAGGCTGCATATAAGATGACCCCTAAACAAAATAAAGAAATAAGGAGACAAGTTCAAGAATTGTTGGATAAAGGCCTAATTAGTGAAATTTTGAGCCCTTGTGTTGTCCCTATAGTTTTAGCACCTAAAAAAGATGGGGATTGGAGGATTTGTACGAACTCAAGGGCAATAAAAAAAACCATCAGATATAGGTTTCCAATACCTAGAATGGAGGATCTAATGGACTACTTGGGAGGTGCATGCTATTTTTCAAAGATTGATTTAAAAAGTGGTTATCATCAGATTAGGATAAGGTAAGGTGATGAATGGAAAACTGCATTTAAAACAAATGAAGATCTATATGAGTGGATGGTAATACCCTTTGGACTGTCAAATGCTCTGAGTACATTCATGAGGTTAATGAATGGGGTTTTGAAGCCTTTTATTGGAAAATTTGTTGTTGTATATCTAGATGACATTCTTGTGTTTAGCAAGACAAAGGAAGAGCACTTGCAACATCTTGATATGATTTTTCAAAGATTGAATGAGGAGAAGTTGATGATAAATATCAAAAAGTGTGAATTTATGAAAGAAGAGCTAGTGTATCTTGGATTTGTGATCTCCAAGGGTTCATTGAAGATGGATCCCACCAAAGTAGAGGAAATACTCAGTTGTCCAACTCCAAAGTCAGTAGGAGAGGTAAGAAGCTTTCATGGGCTTGCAAGTTTCTATAGAAAATTCATCAAGAATTTTAGTCACATATGCTCACCACTCATTGAAACCATTAAGGGAGAAAAAATAAAGAAGTTTCAGTGGACTAATGAGGTAGAGAAGAGCTTTGAATATCTAAAAACTAGGGTGGCACAACAACCAATCCTTGCTTTACCTAATTTCAACAAGGTTTTCACCATAGAGTGTGATGCAATAGGTGTAGTGTTAAGCCAAGAGGTTAGACCGGTGGCTTTCTTCAGTGAAAAGCTTAATGGAGCTAAAAGGAGGTATTCGTCATATGATCTAGAGTTGTATGCAATGGTGTAGGCCCTTAAGAAGTGGAGGCACTACCTTTTTCCAAAGGAATTCATAGTGTTCAATGACAACCATGCCTTGCAATTTCTGAACAGTCAAGACAAATTGAATCACAGATAGGAAAAGTGGGTTGAATATTTGCAAAGCTATACATTCAACATCAAACACAAGAAAGGAAAGGCCAATAAGGTTGCTAATGCTCTAAGCCAGAGGTCAATGTTGGTACATGAAATACAACTTTAGAGTGTGGGAATAGATGCATTGAAGGACATGTATGTTGAAGATGATGACTTCAAGGAGGTATTTTCTGTTTGTAATCAGTTTAAAGTTGCTTTCCATGATGAGTATTCTAATTTTCTATTGCAAGATGGCTTGTTGTTTAAGGGAGCTCAGTTATGTATACCAAGGTGTTCTATGAGAACAAATCTGATAAAGGAGAAACATTGTGGAAGTTTAGGAGGACATTTTGGTGTTGAAAAAACATTGGATCAATAAGGAGGTTCTATTTTTGGCCAAAAATGCAAGTAGATTTCAGAAATTTTGTTCAAAGTTGCACAATCTACCAAAGAGCCAAGGGTTCTACTTCTAATGCAGGACTTTATCAGCCCTTACCAATTCCTAACAGGCCATGGGAGAGTTTAAGCATGGATTTTGTATCAGGTCTACCAAGGACTCAAAGGGTTTATGATATTGTATTTGTTGTGGTTGATAGGTTCAGTAAAATGGATCATTTTAGACCTTGCAAGTGTACAAATGATGCTTCTCATATTGTAGGGTTATTCTTTAAAGAAATAGCGAGGATTCATGGTCTTCCACTAACAATTGTTTTAGACAGAGACTCAAAGTTCATTGATCATTTTTGGAGGACACCTTGGAGAAAGCTTGGAACCAATTTAAATTTTAGTACTGCCTACCATCCACAAACGGATGGGCAGACTGAAGTGGGTCAATAGATCACTTGGAAACCTCTTGAGGTGTCTCACAAAGGAGCATGGGAACAATGAGACTTAGCTCTTCCTCAGGCTGAATATCCTTACAATGATTCAGTAAATAGAAGCATAGGGAAAAGTCCTTTTGAAGTGGTGTATGGCTTGAAACCAAGAGGTGTATTTGAGCTTAGAGACTTGACAGGGATGGAGAAGAGAAGTGCTAAAGGGGAAGCATTTGCAAAAGCCATGAGAGAGATCCATTACCAAGTTAAGGAGAACTTGTAGAAAAGTGTTGAGAAATATAAGAACCATGTTGATTTGAAAAGGAGAGATGTAGAATTTAAGATGGGAGACTTGGTCCTTGCACACTTGAAGAAGGAAAGGTTTCCAAAGGGAAAATACACCAAGCTACTGATGAAGAAAATTGGGCCTTGCAAAGTGGTCCATAAGTTTGGGGCCAATGCATATGAGATAGAACTCCCTCCTGGAGTTGCTATCTCCCCCGTCTTTAATGTTGTTGACCTCTACCCCTTTAAGGGATTTGTGGATACAGGTACAGGTGTTGATGCTAAGGTTGTTGATGAAGAATTGGTTCGAGATCTACCTTGTACTGAACTATTAAAGCCTTAAGCAATTTTGGAGACTAAGGAGGTCAAAAGAACTAGGCATAAAGTTTATAATGAGTATCTTGTCAAGTGTCAAAGTTTACCTCCTAAAGATGCAACTTGGATGTCTAAAGAATATATTAAAAAGCATGGGACTTCAGTATAGGAGCTGATCTTAGGTGGAACCTGAGAATTTTTCCTCTCCGCGTGTATGGTGTAGGGGCACCATGACAATTTTGCTTAAATGTTGTCATTAGGTGCTTGAGTTTGTGTTTTGTGTGTTTGAGCACTTATTTTATGTAATAAGGTCGTATGGAGACCATATTTAATGCATTTGAGTCATGTAGGGTCCTTTAGTGATGTTTTGTTAAAAGTTGTCAAATGATGTAAAAGTTACTTTGCAACTTGACAATTTTTGGCTTTGTGGGAATATGAACGGTCACCTATTTGAAAATTAGTTGTGTACCATTGGGATTAAGTTTTTACATGTTTAAAAATCCTCACAAACTTTGAGGCAAGGTTGTTGAAGCATTTGGAGGACAAACAATAAGAATTTACTCTTCTTTTTTACAGATTTTCAGTGTTTTCTATAGATTTCTAGTTTTGTATGGCCCCGTACAGTTGTGATATGATTTGAAACTCATGTAAATAGTTAGAGCATTGAATCACCTACAATTTGGTTTTGATTTCATTGAATTTAATTATGATTGAAGGAAGTTTGAAGGATTTCTTTGAAGACTGCCTGTAAACCCTAGTTTTAAGGGTTTGAAGTTAAGAAATGTGAATAACAACCCATTCCACCATTGAATCTTGGAAAAAATTAGTGGAATGGAGGCTTTTGATTTATTTTTAATATTTTTGTTGTATTTTGGAGCAGGGGATGGAGTTTGGAGGGTTTTTTTCCAAGCCCTAGCCTAACATCTTCATGTGTTAGGCTTAGGTAGAGTAGTAATAGTGTTGGAAAACAATTTCTAAGTGTTGGTTGATAATGAAATATATTGAATTAGACCCTTTGTGACATGTGAAGACTACTGGTGTAGAGTTTTGGTGTTTGGAGATTGGATTTTTTATAGATGCTTTGGAAAAGTGGCCTAATTGGCCTTTTTTTTGGCGTAGCAGACCTACTTTGGTGAACTTGTTCCAAAACAATCCTATCCATAGATGAGATATGTTAAATTTAAGCCTAATGGGTGTTGAAAAGGTGATGGTCCTGTGGATAAATGGATTTATCTAAAATATGTGCTTGAAGAACTAGGTTTGAAGACCTGGAAGTTGAAAACAAAGAAGTGTGAGCAATCCACCATTGTTGGGTTTTGAGACTTGAAGAGATGATTGAATTGTGTTGATTGAGCCTATTCCACCCATGCTTTGCATCAGTACACCATCTTTCCCTTCTCATATCTGCCTAAAAATTGATGTTTCTATTTCTATTATCATAATATAATGCATTTCAAGTGTTAGGTCATGCAATTTAGTTTGTTAATGCATTTGAAATTATCTCCCAAAAGTGTCAATTTGTCATTTTTGTCACAAGAAAACAAGAGACCTTCTTAATAGGGTTGACTCACCTCAAGGTTGAAAGTCAATCCTATCCTTGGGAGATCTCTTTTTCTAATGAAATTAGGGAAAATGTAAGTGTGTTTAAACCTTTAGGTCATTCCATCATTGAAACCCTCATACCCTCACTGTTGGAAGAATGAAGAAGAACATATCATTATGCATCTTTTGTGTTGTCATTGATGTCACCATATTATATGAGTTGCAACTACATCACCATAAGTTCAAGCATGATTCGGTATTCTGAACTGGTATGCAAAAACAATTATTATCCTCTGATATTTTGGTCTGCAATCCTCTGCTTATGAATATCATGACTTCCAATTTTTGGAAATGGTTTTTGGATGTTAGAAGCTTGTAAATTCATAATTTCTTGTGCTCATGTGCTCGTATGGTGAGTTGGCATCACTCAGTTGTTTTATTTTGTTATTAGGTCTATCCCTGGCCGACCTAATCAATAGTTGATGTTATAATGAATTAATTTTGTGTTTCGGATGTATTTGTGACATTTCTTAGGTTCATGCCAACATATTGTAGTGTACTACATGCTTGAATTGTTTTTGGAAAAAAATTGTACAAGCTTGAAGCCGACAGTTAATATTTTTGGTGAATAAGGGTTGCATCTATTTAGGCTGACCTAATTGATGTTTGCAGATGAGTTAGATATATATATATATATATATATATATATATATATATATATATATATATATTAGACAGTTTTGAGATTGATGATGTGATATAGACAAGCATGCAAAGATGAATCAAGGTGAATACATATCTACTATAATGTGAGTTTATCAGAAGAAGTGTGTAAAGTCATTTTACTGAGCATCAAAGGAACTAAATCAACACTTGTTGGGTGTAACTTTATTAGTTCATATTTTTAGTTGTAATCCATTTCTACATTGTATCTTTGTAGGCAATGAGCCTCCCATTTTTTATAGTGAGTCCTAGTAGTGAGCCACCATTTTTAATATCTTATAAACAATGATATTATATTGTGAGCTAATCCTCACCGTGGTTTTCCACATAAAAATCCTGGTGTTCACGTGTTGTGTGATTTAATGTTCTGCTAATGCTTTTGCTCATTCTTACTATTACATGCATTAGAGTATTTGGATGGTGTGTGTTTAATAAGTTTAAGAATATATTGGTTCACCCCCCCTCTCAGTATCTTGGGTATTCAACACACACATACCTAAATTTTTCTTTGGTTTAAGGAGAAACACTATAGAACAAATATCATTATTATTTGGAGTGATTAGGTGAATCAACACATGGAAGATCACCACAATCATTGAGTTGTATTTTATTACTCAAAGCCTCACATTTATTGGTGGAATGACCATGTTGAATGCAAACAAGGAAACTAAGAGGGGGGGTGAATCAATTATACATTAGAACTTCAAAACCCTCATAAACATACAGATCCACATCAACGTAGTTAACCCTTAATCTGTTATAATGTTTTGCCTAAAATAAAATAATAGAAAACTAAAACACAAAAACACCATGCACAATAGAACACCAAATTACGTGGAAAACCCAAGAAGGGAAAAAAACACAGTGAGGATTAGCTCACAATATAAAGTAATTACAACATTGAATACAATAGGCTCATTGTCAGAGGGCTCACTTCCCAAAAGAAAAAAGGGCTTACTACTAGATTATAGAAAAGAAGAAAGAAGGATGTTACAATGAGAAATCCATCTCAATGCAACAGGTTAAATCCACCACATCAACACAAACACATTTGTAGTCTCTCTGAAGATTGTAGACACCTTCTTCTTGCTACTTCCAGTGGTCTAGCTCATTAAGCTCACATTGCACTTCACAAATTCACACTTCACAACTCTATGATTCACATCAAACACTTCACAACACAATTCTCCATCAACTCATCACTTATTTATACCTTCTTCAACCTTGAAAACATTCTCCAAGGTCAACTATGCACCTCAACTATGCAAATTCACATTAGTTCAACACTATGCATTCCTACTGTGGAAAGGAATAAAAGCATACCACACCACATCTTAACTCAGACCTAAACATACATATACATCACTCCAAATTTCCACAAATGTTGAAGAAAATCCACAATTAGTGTAAACACCTAAGGTCAGTCGAACCTGTGTAAACACCATTGACATTTAAGTACATGCTTCCTCAAATCTAAAGATGACTCAAAGACCACACACAACACTTGAATACAATCTGGAATATTCCAAAAACACCCTAAAATCCAACAAATTCCTTGGAAACAACTTTCACTTGAAGAATGTACACACTCAGTACACTCAAACTGTTGAACATTCAAAATACAGAGGGGGGGGTGAATCAATATTCTATTAAACTTTTGAACAAAACTTATCCAAACACCAAAACATATTAATTGAAATAAATAGTGAAAGCATGAATCATCCACAAAGGCACAAAACACATGAACACAAAGATTTTTACTTGGAAAACCCAAAATGGGAAAAACCACGGTGAGGATTAGCTCACAATATATTATATTCAAATATAGTATATTGCAGAGGCTCACTACCAGGACACACTATCCTTATAAGGCTCACAACCAAAGATAGATACAATACAAAAATGGCTCACTACAAAAGTATGAACTGATACAAAGTGCACCTTCCTTGTGTTGTATTTTAGTTCCTTTGAAGCTTTGAATATAAAGTACTGATATGCTTAATAGTCGCTCAACAACTCTGCTCTAATTCTGAACTCTTACCATTGAATTCATGTGTTCACATCATATGAGACTACTCACATCTGATATATCATTCATGCTCACTCATCTATTTATTTTTCACACTCTTCAACTCCAAAATATCTCATATATATACCCAAATACATTCACACACATCAATTAGGTTGGCTTAATTAGATGTAAACAAAAACAATCCAAAATAGCTTTTTTTGAGACCACACATGAAATTAAAAATAATCTTCACACCCAAGCAAGTGTGCAATACATAATTTTGATCGACACAGATCTAAGATAGATCCAACTAATGTCTACAATGTATATTTAATTTTCTCAACACATATCATGTATTAGGTCGACCAAGAATGGACCTAATCACAAAAACTTCCAAACATACACACACTTCCCAATACACGTAGCTTCCAAATTCGATCTTTCTTCAATTTCACATTTCACCAACATCAGTGAGACTAACTCTAGAACCGTAACACCAAAACATTCTTCTTAAGGAAACACAAAATCTCCTACACTGATATACTGAACAAAGAGATGATAGTGATATATAGAGTTGAAATCTATCAATGATATCTTCCAGTACACTTCACAAAACTTCACTAGATCTTGAATATAGTTTTATAAGCCAGTCATAATGATATTGTTAAAAGCACAGAGTTATACCTCTTCTTGCAGTGAAGTGCGAACCCAAAATCTATCACACTGAACCACATCATCAACAGAGAAAACTTAGCTAAATTCTTGATAGATCAACTTTTTGTTATAGTTAGTGTATACATCTAAAAATGGTCTGGATAATCTAATTAATTAAATATGATTTATTTGATTAATTAACCTTAAATTCTTCTACTATTAAATAAATAGAAATATTTATTTATATAGTTCATCTTATAATTCTTTAATCTTTATTCTATTATTTTGTCTAAATTAAATAAATGAATTTCACTTTGTTTTATTTAATTATCATAATCAAATTCATCTACTATTGAATAAATAGAAATATTTATTTATATAGTTCACATCTATATTCTTCTGATTATTCTCTCTTAATTAAATAATTAAAATTCAATAGTTTTTATTTAATTATCATTACCCCTCTTTTATTAAATAAACAATATCAAAACATTTTTTTATTTTAATAATTGTTATTTCTTCCTAAATTTGAAATAAATCCAAATATTCAAATTTATGCACACATATTTCTACAGCTAATCATATTCACCTACCAAACTAGATATTTTATATCTAATTAATTTATCTCAACCTTCACGGGTAAATTTGGAGACAAACTTGCAGGAAATCCTCTTCATCTTCTTCCAATGATTCTTCCTATCATCTGACTGGGTGTTTTGTGGGGAGGAACATTCCCCATGATAAGCTTAGGATTTTTCATCTCTCACCATTCAATCCTCCAGATCAAATCTAGACCTTTACTGTGTTGCCCCTTCACAAATGTGTTGCCGTGAATCTATAAATACAACCTCCTTCTACAGGAAATGATCCCAACTTTGTGCAATCTTACTCTGCAGAAATACCAATTTAGCAATCAAGCATCTTAGAAATTGAACAATTATCATTTAGCAATAGCAATCATAGCATTTTAGCATAGAATCAATATCATGGCTTTTCAATTAGCTGCATCATAGTTTATAGTAGCTTCTTCCATCAATTTTCATGTCCATTTAGATTACAGTAGCTTCATCAATATCATTTAGAAATCACCATATAGGATTAGATTATTGCATTTAGCAGCATCTCATTCTTTAGATTGGCATTTTAACAGTCACAATGCTTACCAAATCTGAGAGCCCTGTGACTTAATAAATCTTTAGAGATAGAGAACAATATGACGCTTTCAGTAGATTCTTGTTTTAAATTATTTTAAATATTTTTAAATCTTTGATATAATGTCTTATTAAGAATTGTTTTTTTATTTTACTCATTACTTATTCCACACTTACATTTTGGTGCCCACTGTGGGGCTCAAACCCACAATTTTAACATTTTTTTCCTAAAAAAGTGTACTTGTAGCTTCAAATGTTTTTCTTTTAGCGCGATCGAGATATTTTATGGTGCATCCACCAAATAGTTTAGCACATACAACGATTGTTTCGGCACATCCACCGGAATCTCCAGTGCATATGACGATTGTTCCAGTGCATTTGACTACACTTCCAACATTCTTTGTTGTGGCACATCTGATTAATTATGCAGCGCATCTAATTAAGTCTACAACACATCTGATTGATCCTGCAATGCATCTGATCAATTCTGTGGTGCATATGACCTCTGTTATAGCACATTTGTAAATTTTTGTCTAGATCTGATGTGACTGTGACTAGTGGTTACATTACTGCATTTGGATTAAAATGAACCAATCCTAGGTTAGTCATTTGGATTAAAATACACCAATCTTAGGGTAGTCATCATACATTGCTATCTTGGTTAAAATTAACATCATATCTTTAGTGAAGCAATATCTTCACGTAGAATAGAAAATTGTCATTTGGGCTTTAAAACTAAAACATTGTCTATTGTGATTGTGTGGTGATAGGCCTATGCTCTCCCCTTAACTAGGTGATCAAAATGCCAAACTCATCTTTTAATTTCATGCACTTTATGCTTTGTTAAATCCTTTAGAAGTCCTATTGTAGTGGGAAAAAGTACTCACCCTACGGGAACGACCAAAGCTATGTTTTCCAACCCACTATAAAATAAAAGTAAATCTGCAGAAACCCACATTTACTGGAAGTGTGCAAGATAACCATCCCCAAAATATTTGTTATGAAGATTGGGAGGTCTCCTTAGGGAGTTTATCATTTGTCGCTCTGAACGGATACTCTATCTACAAACCTTAGTGTAGTATCCAACTTGTCAATTTCCGAACATTGTAATACTCACGGTGCAAGGGGAGGGAAGAATCTACCCCAAGACACTCACCATATAATTTCCAAGGACCATTTTCTCAAGGGATCAAGAAATCTAACTTTGAGTACACGCCTGGAAAAGACAAAAAAACAAGCACCCTCTAGGGGGTGACACGGTTGTGTGAGTTGACGCAATTTTAAGATGTGTGTTGTTGAGTATTATGATGACCTTTTTGACCTTAAGAGTGAGTCTACTTGAAGTGTATTCTTTGTCAAATACCAGTGGAAATCAAGAAGGATCATGTTTGATTCTTGAACATACACTTATTATTTAGATTCTAGGACTTTAAAACAATTGTTTTACAATTGCTTGCTATGTTTTCAAATCATTAGATCAAAGAAATATCATCCACAAAAACACAAAAAAATTGACAAGTCAACCTGTGAAAATTTATGATTAGGGATTGGAAATCAACAACATTTGTCAAGAAATCCCTTGCAAAAAGAATCAAGAAACCAAAGAAGCAACTTAGCTACAATTTTTTTTGGAAAGGAGACACTTCTTATATCAAAGTAGGAAAATCTTGCTTCAATAGCGAACTTTCATCCATAGGTATCAGGACTTTGCTAGAGGATATACTGATGATTTTTCCTTAGAGCCTTTATATTCACAAGCTTATTTCCAACGAATAGCTCTTTCACGAAAGAATAATCATAGTCAACCCATTCATTAGTCTTTCATCCCACAACTAGCAATACAATATTCCAACAAGCCAGATCAATTCTTACAATAAGAGGAAAAACTTGGAAACATTAGGCTTGTCATCAAAATCAGAGATTTTACCAACAAAGATACCCTGTCAAAATACCCCAAATTCATAAAATTACACCCAAAAATTAGTCCCTTTACTGAGAAAAAAACCAGACAAACACTATGAAGTCCCAAAATAGCGCATATACAGTCTGTTTTAGCGCATACACCCTGTATTTTAGCGCATTTTTTGCTCAAATAACACATTCACACTCTGTTTCAATGCATCTAACAAATCTTATAGCGCATCTGCAGTCTATCACCTAAACTCACCAGTGCCAGAAATTACAGTAGCTTGGCACATTCACAGTCTGTGTTAGTGCATATACCCTGTTTGACAGCACATTTACCATATCTTTTGGTGCATGCACAGTCTGTTTTAGTGCATCTACCCTCTGTAATAGCACATCCACAGAACAAGAAAATAGAGAACTATTGGAAACCCTTTTCAGACTGTTGACATCAGAACTCAAGTTTTTTTTTCAGGACAAAAAACATTTTCATAGTCTAGACACTGTCTTAAACCTGAAACAAATAGGATCTTGCAAGTCAAAACTCTTTCAAATTAAACCTAGATCTTACAATTTTGAAGTGTCCAAATATCAAACACAAATCTTGGTTATTAGGTTAAGTTTTATTATCAGGATTTTATCATCCTACAATCACAAAACAAAACACAATAATCAGATTTTTAACTTGGTCTCATCAATAGGATATATCTTTCTATTTGACTTTGTTAAAATCCAATTGACACTCATCCAAACATAAAAGATCAAAGTTTAGTGAGAAAAACAAACACTTGTATGCCAATTTCAACAAGGATACAAAGACAGAAACTTAGGGAAAACAAAATTGAAGCATCAAATATCATGGCTGAAGAAAATCCTTTTCACAGATTTCACCAAAATGATACAAATGAAATAACCCAAGAAGATATCCAAATTGCACAACAAGATCCGAATTTCCACAAATTCATGGAAAAGGTTTTGGAACAAGATATGGAAAAATACCTCTTGATGCTACCTGAACTAGGTGTCAAACTTCCAAAAGACTTTGACATCAATCCACTGGAAGAAACACCTAAAACAGCTGAAACTGAATCACACAACACACAAAACACAGATCAAGTGGTTTCCCTAACAGATCAAATGCAAAACATGCAACACAAAATTCAAGATATGCAAAAAGGAACCACAAAAAGGTACTCATTACAAGAAATTTGTCCTTATCCTTTTCATCCAAGTGTGGACATGATACCATTTCCTAGACATTGTGAATTCCCAAAATATGACAAGTATAATGGTAAAACAGATCCAATTGATCACGTGAGGGAATTTAGAACCATGAGTTTAGAATTTGCACAAGAGGAAACTTATCTAATGAGGTTATTTCCAAGAAGCTTAGGAGGTCAATGTATGGAATGGTTCTCTAAACCACAACCAGGAATTCGATCTTTTGAAGAACTAGTCAACAAGTTTATCTCACAATTTTCCTTCAATATTCAACATGAGGTAACAATAAAAGACCTTTACAACATGAAACAAAAGATCATAATGAAGAAGAAAAGATGGAACTATTCATTGACAACCTAACTGATGACATGATCTATAGGCTTGAACTACAATGTCCACCTACATTTGAGAAAGTGATTGAAAATGGTCTCAAGATCAAAGAAGCCCTAGTCAAAAAAGGAGTAATAAAACATTACAATGAAGGACCAAACAATACAAATTCCTCAAACCACTATGGAAACAATGATAAACCTAAGTTTTGGAAAAAGAATAGAAATATTGGAAACAATGATGCTACAAATGACACACAAAATGCAAAACCAGTATTTAATTTGACAACAACTACTACAAAGAACAATCAAAACAATGACCAAAACATCAATTAGAATGTCAGTCAAAACAACAATCCAAACAATGGAGAATCTAAGCCACAATCATATCCAAGACCATCAAATCGACAAAGATTCACACCATTGGGACAAACACTAGAATCAACAATGAGAGAGCTTATTGCAAATGAACTTATCACCTTACCCGAAGCAAGAAATTGGGAACCAAAAGTAAAACCATCTTGGTGGAATGATGTTGACTATTGTAACTTTCATAAAAACAAAGGACATAAGAAAAACGATTGTATGCAGTTAAAACATCTAGTACAAGATTTGATTGATAGCAAGAAAGTATTCATCGAAGGACCTCAAACAAACAATGATCATGGTGCATTTAAAAATCCTTTACCAAATTATGAAAAAGGAGAGTCTTCTTCTGCAAATAGTAAAGGTAAAAATGTAAACTACATTTATGACAACACTATTCATTGTATCTCTACAATTGAGAATAATGAAGATCATAACAATCAAACTGATAATGTGGAAACCAATGACATCATACCCATAGATCTGATCCCAAAGATGGATACATCCAACAATCAAATCAATGTCATAAAAATAAGGGGAAATCAAGAATATCAACCAGTCAACATGACAACAAGGGGGAAATCCAAGGTAATATTGAAAGGAGTTTCATGTAAAAGCATTGCTACCCCTTCAAATCAATACAACATTGTAGATCAACTGCAAAAAATACCATCACAAATATCAATTTTGGAACTCCCTAAAATCTCACCATCTCATAAGGAGGTTTTGGAACAATCTCTTATGGCCACAACAATACCCAATAATCTGGATGTTTGTCAATTCCAGGCTATGGTGGGACACTTAACCACGCCTCACTGCCTATCATTTTTAGAACAAGATGATGTGTCACTTGCTCATCCACACTATGTTGTCCTTCATATTGAAGTCTTAATCCACAAACACCGAGTAAAATGTGTTTTAATAGATGGTGGAGCTGGTTTAAACATTTGCACTTTAAAATTGATCTGTGCACTAGGTTATTCTGATAATGTTATTGATGCCAGAAGGAAGATCACAATAAAACCCCATGATGAAGAAGAGAGATCCTCCAAGGGATTGATCGTGTTGCCTATTCAAGTGGGACCAATTGTGAAGAATATTGTTTTCCAAGTATTAGACAAAGAGCTCACTTATAACATACTCTTGGGACGTCCATGGATTAATGAAATGCAAGCAATACCTTCAACTTATCATTAGCATTTAAAGTTTTTGGTCAATGGACAAGAAGTCACTATTTCAGCTGATTACAATAGTCCTCAAACTTGTAACATGCTTAAAACTCAAGACACTTTGGTGCCCCATAATAGAGAAGCAAACACTTCTAGTTCATCCAGTGGTGGAAAGAAACTAAATTTTATATCCAAATGGGTTGAGAAAAAGGACCAGTCAAAAGAAACAAGTGTTGCGGGCTTCACTCCATCAAACAATGAAGCTCAACTGGATTCTCTATCACAACAATTCAAAGACAAGATCCAGTTAAAAGACAAAGGCATAGGAGAGTATTCCATTGAGAAATATTTATGTTTTTCACAATTACTGCCATCTCCAAGGACATATGGACAACCATCATCATCAACACAACAATAATGAACACCTACCATAGTTTTATATGATAGATTTGTAAAGGTAGGTACTCTAGAACAAGAATCTAAAGATAAGGCCATTCTCAATTGGCTGTACAAAGATGAGGAAGCATCTACATCAAAAACTATCAGCATAAAGATAGATCAATATGGAAAGGGAAAAACAATATTAGAGAAAATGGGGTATGAAGGACAAGGACCTATTGGAGAAATAAAAGAAGGCATTGTAGAACCTATCCAACCTCTCACACTTCAGCCAAAAGACAAAATAGGACTAGGTTATACAGGGGAAACAAAAGGAGAAAACACTCATAAAGTTGTAGAAAGAATCCTTCAAATGCGGGATAGTTTTGAGATAGATTCTAATGAATATGAGTGGGATTCTTTATTAGAAACATCATACAAGGACATACAAATTGATGTCATAAAAGAGTATTCACCCACACGCGAGGAGGGACAAAGCTCGAGGACTAGACCCCTTGTATTTGAATCACAAAATATCGATGACTCAAGTGAGGATGGACAAATATCAAGTGAGATAGATGACTTGGAGGAGAGTACTATCATAGACCTTGACATTACCACTAAAATTTTTGACAACATTTATATTAGAACCTTTACTGCCATTGACCTTAACCAATCTGATGACTTCTTACCATTAATGCATCCTGAACTTATCGACTGGGAACCAATTGAACCTATCAGTATTCCTATCTTTGAGAATGATGATGATATAATAAATTTCCTTTATTGTGATGAATTTGACACAAGTACTAATCATAAATCTCATAACGGCACTCCAGGTCAATAGGGTGTCAAATCTTTCAATTGCAAAATTGAAAACAGGAGTAATAGATCTAATGGTGAAAACCATTCAACAACAACATTAGATCTTGAAAAAGTAAAAATAAAGAACGTATCTGACGGTGAAAACCTCTTTGAGGCACCGAAGGATGGAAGATTTGACAACCTTCTAGAAAATTTTCATGAAAGATCATCAGTGTTGGTGGAACCTACATAGTCTATCAATATTAGCACAATAGAAAAGGAAAAAATTCTACATATGGAAACATCAATGAGTGAACAAGAAAAGCCAGAATTCATCAAGTTCTTTGAGGAAAAAATCATTAACTTTGCTTGGTCATACTCTGATATGCCAGGTTTAGATCCAGATCTTCTAGTGCATCATTTATCTCTACCATTTTGGATAAAACCAGTGAAACAAAAACTAAGGAAAATGCATCTGCATATCACCTTGATGGTAAAGGATGAGCTAAAAAAGTTGTTAGATGCAGGATTCATCAAATCTATCGATTATGCAGAGTGGATTTCAAATATTGTACATGTATCTAAACTAGATAATAGTATTAGAATATGCACAAATTTTAGAGATCTAAATAAGGCATGTCCAAAGGATGATTTTCCTTTACCAGACATTGACATTATTGTGGACTTAACAGTAGACATGCCATGTTGTCACTAATGGATGGCTTCTCAGGGTATAACCAAATCAAGATAGCACCCAAAGATCAGGAAAAGACAACATTCACATGTCCAAGGGGCACATTATGTTGGAACGTCATGCCCTTTGGGTTGAAAAATGCAGATGCAACATATCAGCGTGCAATGACCACTATTTTCTATGACATGATGCATACTTTTATGGAGGATTACGTTGATGATATATTAGCAAAATCATATACCAAGGAAGGACATCTAGAGATTCTGGGCATAATATTTACAAGACTAGAGAAATTCAATGTCAGATTAAATCCTAAGAAATGTGTGTTTGGGGTTACATCAGAAAAACTCTTAGGATACATAGTGTCAAAAAAGGGTATCGAAGTGGATCCTAATAAGGTCAAGGAAATAATGGAAATGCCACCACCAAAGAATATTAGTCAATTAAGATCTCTACAAGGCAGGCTACAATCAATCAGGAGGTTTATCTCTCAGTTAGTAGATAAAAGTCATCCCTTCAATCATTTTCTACATAAGAATGTCTCTTTCAAATGGGATGAAGAATGTGAAACTAATTTCAATCCAATAAAGCAATATTTGATGTCACCTCCCATATTAATGCCACCTACGGAAGGGAGACCATTGTTATTATCCATTGCAGCAATAGACATTTCTTTAGGAGCTCTATTAGCACAGGAAGATCTTGAAGGAAGGGAACAAACTATTTATTATATCAGTAGGACTTTGAATGGTTATGAAATAAATTACACCTTCATCGAGAAATATTGTTTGGTGGTGGTATTTTCTACCCAACAGTTGAGGCATTACATGTTGACCCACATGGTTAAGCTCATTGCAAAGATTGATCCTTTAAAGTACTTACTCAACAAGGCTGCTCTAACAGGGAGACTAGCCAAGTGGGTCATGGTCTTGAGTGAATTTGATATCCATTATGTGGATAGGAGAGCAATCAAAGGTCAAGTGATTTTTGGTCAATTAGCTGAAGCTCCATTATCCGATGGTCATCCAATGAAAATTGAGTTTCTTGATGTCGACATTCTTACTACAACAACACAACAATGAAGGTTTTATTTTGATGGGTCATACACACAACGTGGGTCTGGTGTAGGAATTTTGTTTCACACCTCAAGGACATACCATCCCAAAGTACTATAGACTCATGTTTCCATGCACAAATAATATGGCTGAGTATGAGGCCTTAATTATTGGCATCATATTGGCGTTTGAATGGAATATCACAAAAATACAGGTATATGGCGATTCACAACTAGTCATCTATCAAGTAAATGATGAATATCAGACAAAGGATGAAAAGTTGATGCCATATAAGAAGATGATAGATGATCTCAAAAAGTACTTTGTGGATATCAAATTTGAATAGATTCCAAGGGAAGAAAACAAAGCTGCAGATGTTATGGCAACAATTACTTCTCTCTTGTAGTTTCCAAAAAAATGAGGTCGTTATGATTTTATGGAGAACAAATGTCTAATCCTGCTTATGATAGTCCAAAATCTCAAACCATATGCGAGTTAGTTGGAAATGAATCCTCAATATATGGAAAGACCTATTCTTACCTGAAAGACAATATCCCCCCTCTTGATCATTCCCGAAACTAAAAACACAATTTCATTCGCCAATCTGTATGACATACCTTAATTGTTGACATACTTTATCGTCGAGGTCTAGATGGTACTCTTCAATGTTTAGAACATAATGAGTCTGAGACAACTTTACATTAGGTTCATGAAGGTATTTGTGGAACTCATTCAAGTGGACTAACCCTAGCAAAGAAACTCCTCTGTTTGGGGTATTACTGGCTAAACATGGAGAAGGAGTCCTTCCAGTTTGTTAAGAAATGCCAAAAATGTCAGATCCATGGTAAATTAATTCATGCACCGGTGCAAGAATTGCACCCCTTCACATCAACATGGCCTTTTTGTTAGTGGGGACTAGACCTAGTAGGAAAGATTAATCTGTCTTCATCCAATGGACACAAGTTTATAATCACAACAACAAAATACTTTACAAAATGGATAGAAGTGGTTCCTTTAACAACAATCACTGGGAAGCAGATATCATCTTTCATACTAAACTACCTCATATATAGGTATGGAATTCCTTAGTCCATTGTCACAAACAATGGCCGACCTTTTAAAAATGAGGATGTGCAAGAACTATGTGAGAAGTTTCATATCCAACATCATTTTTCAACACCATACTATCCTCAGGGAAATGGCCAAGCAGAGGCCTCAAATAACATTATTTTAAAAATCTTGAAGAAGATTGTCAACGATGTTGGACATGATTGGCATGTTCAATTGAACCCTGCTCTTTGGGCATACAAAACCAACATCAAAACACCTACAGGAGCTACACCATATGCCTTGGTATATGGATCAGAGGCTATATTACCCATTGAGGTTGAGATTCCATCACTCTTTGTATCACTAAAAGGTATCATTCCAGATGAGGATTATAGAGTGTCTAGACTTCAAGAGATGGAACTATTGGATGAACATCGTCAACCATTTGTGAACCATTTGATGACATATCAACAGAGGATGTCTAAAATCTACAATCACAGGGTAAATCCTAGAGTCTTTCAGGTTGGGGACTTGGTCCTAAAAGAAAACCTTAGAAATCAACATGACAAAGAAAAGAAAGGGAAGTTTGAACTTTGTAATCATATCAGTCTATGGATCTGGAGCTTATCGGCTATCTACACTTGAAGGGGATCTGTTTGATGAACCTATCAACAGTATCCATCTTAAGAAATTATATACCTGAAATCATCTAGTGCACAGTTGAAATGGTCGCCTTGATGAAAACCTAGAAAACATGCATCTTGGTGATGGAAAATACAAAAAGAAAAGAAAAAATCAAAAAAAGAGAAAAATACAAAAAAATCATAAAATCTGAAAAAGTGCAATAAAAACTAGTGAAAACCTGGAAACAGGCACTACTTGTGATTTAAACCAGCTATTCCATCTATTAGATGCATGACTTGGTCGTTCACTTTCGTTTTCATCTTTCTACTTATCGTTTGAAAAAGAGCATCATGTACATATCCTAGCAAAGTGATCATGTCACACCCTAGCTTGGGGGAAAAATCTTGAACTCACTAGGGGCATTAAACTTGAGCTTAAACAAACAGACAAATAGTAGTATGACAACACAGAAAACATGATGATCATTGGGAAACTTAGCATTAAACATACATCAAACATTCGATCACTTCAGAAAATCAACCATCCACATAAAGATAGTTGAAATCAAACCAATCAGACAACTCAAAATGGATGATCTAATCTGAATAATGATTGAAATACTTTAAGAAAAGGTTTAATTGTTGCACTTTGATCATTGTTATCATTTCTTTGGAGCAACTCGATGATGTATTGAACTAAAGAAGCCAGGAAAAAGAATGATATTTTCTTTGTCTGTTGTTTGTGAATTAATTATTTATTGTGTGAATTGTCACGAGACATTCTCTACAAAGTATCACTGATGACATTCCAATTCACATAATAAAATGATGGATTCTTGTCTATTTACACAAGAAATGCTCAAGTCGTCTTGGTTTAATTATGCCTCGATGCTCGTGTTCACTTGCAATATCAAAAATCATGAAAGTAGTACTCAGGTCATCATGGTCTAAATTATACCATTGATGTTTGTACTCACTTTCAACATTTTAAAAGCTTCATGATGATACAAAGCAAAATAAATTGATTTTTAAGGTGCTAATGTTTGCATGTAGATTTGCATGATAAAATTAGATTGCATTCATGTTAGACTTACATTTGCAGAGTATTTGTTACAAAAGTTGGTAAAAGATTCAAAAATGATGTCATCTCATTAATGGATTGAGTATACTTGACATTAACAAAGACATCATTATTATCATGTAGTTGCATAATCACTTCCATTGCATACATTAGAAAAAAATTATTATATCATTCCATCATTCATACATTTGATCATATAATTTGCATTAATCATGTCATTTCTTCATTTGTTCATCGCATCATAAAATTGCATGAGAAAAACTATCAAAAACAAATCTCTATGTACTTTCATTTTCATTCACCCATTCATCATATCATATATCATACATTCGAAGTACCATTATATTGATCATTCATTCATCCATTTATTGCATCATTAATTTGCATTAGAAAAATAAAAAATAGAGTGCATCATATTCATCTTCATAATTATGTCATAAATCATTTAAAATCATACCCAAAAATCATACATATAGATGAATTTTCATATCATTTACATATGTCCATTATCATACAACTATCATCATATATCCATACATAATCATTATAGGCATTATGACATAAAACATTTATATAAATCATAGCATATCATAATGATCATTAATTACATCCATAACATCATAACATAAATCATCACAAATCATATAGAAATAGATAATTAAATGCATCCATCATAGAATCATATAAACACATATAGATCGATCAATCCGCGACATATCATATAAATCTCAGAAATCATAATGTCAAGTATACAATGAAGTCCAATAAGAAAAGAGATACAACATCAAAAAGGGGTTGAGAATCAAAACTGGAGTATACATCAAGTCACAAAAATATCAGAGAATCCAATCATGAGCTATGTGGTACTAGCTCCCGATGGTGCTAGCATCGTTGGACCAGTACCTCCCTCACTAGATGTACCAGGATCTCTTGGGTCTCTTGAAATAGGTTGTGTCACACCCGCACTAACTGTCCTAGAATGAGTCCTGCCTGATCGAGACTAGGCATAACTCACTATCTTCTTAGAGGGAACTACATCATGGTACTACCCTCTGTAGTACTCTACCTCTCGACCTAATCGAAGAACCTCTCTCATATGATCCGCTATAGATGTACCATCATCCAATCTCTATAATCTCTCAGCTGTAATTTGTGCCTGCTTTGCAGCCTGTCTAGTTGCATCTCTCTCGGTTATCAAAGTGGTAATCTATGCTCAAGTCGCTGCTAACTGTGCCTGTACCTGAGAGAGAGCCTGCGTATGAGACTGGGTCTACATCTACATTTGCGTATGAGTCTACACCAATAAACCTCAAGCCTGTATAAACTAACCTTGTAAGGTCTACATCTACACCTAGAGGCTTGCAATCTGTGTCTGTTGCTGCTAGGAAGGTACACTGATCTACACATGCTGCTCTGTAGGGGGCTATCAGTGATTTCCTCTTACGAGCCACCATGATGTCTCTGACATCAAAAACTGGCATTGATCCACTAGCTCCACCTGACCCACTAGCTACACCTGGTCCACCACCATCTCAACCATCATCTCCACCCCCATCTCCACCACCTTTGTATCCCTCATCATCATCTCTGCTATCCTCATCATCACTGCTCCTCACATCCTGCTCCTCCTCCACACCCTTGTCTCTCCTTCGTTGGCGACCACGCATAACTACAACCTCCTCCTCACTAGGTAGTGGCACGAGCTCATCAGGAATGGATATCCAATGGAATGGATGCAAGGCAAGATACTCTGTGTAATCTATAGTAATCAGAGGCTTGATAATGTCTAGATGAATATCCCAATCTGAAGGTTGTAAGTTCAGGTACTCCTGAATAATGGTGTCATAGGAAAGGATGGGTCCCCACTCAGTAGAATCAATCTGATGTCAGGCATAATGAGCAATACCCTGGGGCATACCCTGTATAATACCATATTGTCTGAGCACCCTTCGAAGCAAAAATCTCTCGATCACCCAACAAGTTTGACCAATCAGAAACATGGACTGACAGAGGTATCCCATCTCGGTATCATTCTCATCCCAATGATCACAATCGAGATAAGGCCTCTAGGTAACGACCTCCAAATCATCCAGAACTCTCCTCCAATGCACTAACTTACCCAGTCTGGGCTAAGTAAGATGACATGTATACCTGTGAACATATGGCCTCATGGCTAGTCTCTGTCTAACTATTACTGGATGCGTAATAGCTATATGCTCCCATGCCCACACCCAAAGCAATGTAACTCCTGAAGACAAAATGCGACCTCAGAGGTAGACAACTGAATGCAAATCATGATAAAGATGGGAAAGCATACACATGCCCCATGCATATCTGGTACCATGCACAATCATAGCCTCAAAGATACGGCCCCAACCAATAGAAAGTCCCTTTGACGTGTGATCAGGACAAAGGAACCCTCCAATAAAACTAGCAAGTACTGAAGGAAAGGTGGGATAGGCATCAACCATCTCACACCAAGGAATCTCATATCCATAAATTGAATCATCCTAAAATACTCTGCATAGAGCATTGGTCCCACCCTGCTCTGAAGAATCATACACTACAACCTCTCCAACAATAGGTATCCTAAAAATACGCCATACATCCTCAGGGGTGACTATCATCTCGCCAGTAGGAAGGTGGAAGGTATTATGCTCGCTATGCCACCTCTCTGCTAAAGCTATCAGGAGACCCCGATTAATCCTAATCTAGGGCATATCTAAGAGAGAAGACAAACCACAATGTGCAATGACTGTTGTCTCGGGCTGCACTAGCTGCAGTATCAAATCAAAGGTCCTAGGAAACCACTCTCTAATCTATAGATTCGCAAATGACTCCTATCATCACGAAAAAAAAAAGTCAGAAATATTTGTCAATTCATCAAACATCAATCAGCCTAACAATCTAATCAGCTCTATTGAGACTTCGCAAAAATCTCATGAGCACCTATCAAATCAACCTTGTTGATCATGAGGTCAATCATCAAATCTATCAATCAACCTCGCTTATCATGAGGTTAATTATCTATCTTAAATTGTACCTCCCCTATCATGAGGTCAATTAATCAAATCAACCTCGCCTATCATAAGGTTTATCAAATCAAACTATAATTATTTCTCACATATCATGAGGATAATTATCATCAATCAATCATCAGACCTCGCCTATCATGAGGTTGAACATCATCTACTCTATCAGGATCATCAATCATATCAAATCAACGGCTGACATGATCGAAATTGACAAAATCAAGGACAAAATTGACAAATAACATCATTTTGATTTCAATGCGCTAAAACAATGTTTTAATGCACCACAATTTTCAATGTGCCATTAAAACACCTAAATGCGCTAAAATAGGTGGCAAAAGCACTATTGCATCAGATGTGCCATTTCAGGAGGCAAATGCACCACTTTAAATGGTCAATGCACCACATCATCATATGCGTTACTTTACCCGATGAATGCGCTAAATTTTTTGACCGAGGCGCCAAAACAATGTATGCACTAAACTATCCTATCTATGTGCTATTCTGATCTATGTGCTAAAACAAAAATCCTATGCACTACAGTAGGCTACGGATGTGCTAAAGAATTCAAATTACTACAAAACTGGAAAAACACACGGAAAATGAAATGTATATAAAACAAGGAGGTTCACAGGTACATACCGGAGGCCCGTAGGCGACAGGGTGGTTGTGTCGATGCACACGCTTGAAACAGTGAGTGTGGTATGGGATTGACATCTTGCTCCAAATTTGATCTCACTCCAAGTTTTAAAACTTCAACATGCACAAATGAATTCAAATCTCAACTTTTTAACCTTTTATAGGTTAATAAAGGGTATTTTGGTTGGATTAATTTCTATTATTTACTGGAGGCTTAATTCAAAAACTCATCGCAGGGGCACCTTTCAAAATATTTGTCGGGAGATAAATTATTTCATCATCATATCTTTATTAAATCATCACAAATCATCAGAAAATCACGAAAAATAAAATTTAAAAAAATAGAAAAATTCTAAAATCCAAAAAAAAAAAAAAAATCATCAATTTATCTCTCGAGGGGGCATATATTCATCATCACAACAAAATCAACATCTCGGACATACTAAAAAAAATTCGTTAGTACTAGCAGCAACAACAAAAATTTTTTTGAAGCAATGCGTAAACACATCACTTCAAAGAGGGGAAAAATGTATACACCTAAAAATGGCCTGGATAATCTAATTAATTAAATATGATTTATTTGATTAATTAACCTTAAATTCTTCTACTATTAAATAAATAGAAATATTTATTTATATAGTTCATCTTATAATTCTTTAATCTTTATTCTATTATTTCGTCTAAATTAAATAAATGAATTTCAATTTATTTTATTTAATTGTCATAATCAAATTCATCTACTATTGAATAAATAGAAATATTTATTTATATAGTTCACATCTCTATTCTTCTGATTATTCTCTCTTAATTAAATAATTAAAATTCAATAGTTTTTATTTAATTATCATTACCCCTCTTTTATTAAATAACAATATCAAAACATTTTTTATTTTAATAATTGTTATTTCTTCCTAAATTTGAAATAAATCCAAATATTCAAATTTATGCACACATATTTCTACAACTAATCATATTCACCTACCAAATTAGATATTTTATATCTAATTAATTTATCTCAACCTTCACGAGTAAATTTGGAGACAAACTTGCAGGAATCCTCTTCATCTTCTTCCAATGATTCTTCCTATCATCTGACTGAGTGTTTTTGTGAGGAGGAACAATCCCCATGATTAGCTCCTCTCACCATTCAATCCTCCAGATCAGATCTAGACCTTTACTATGTTGCCCCTTCACAAATGTGTTGTCGTGAATCTATAAATACAACCTCCTATAGGAAATGGATCCCAACTTTGTGCAATCTTACTCTACAGAAATACCAATTAAGCAATCAAGCATCTTAGAAATTGAACAATTATCATTTAGCAATAGCAATCAAAGCATTTTAGCATATAATCAATATCATGGCTTTTCAATTAGCTGCATCATAGTTTATCGTAGCTTCTTCCATCAAGTTTCATGTCCATTTAGATTACAGTAGCTTCATCAATATCATTTAGAAATCACCATATAGGATTAGATTATTGCATTTAGCAGCATCTCATTCTCTAGTTTGGCATTTTAATAGTCACAATGCTTACCAAATCTAAGAGCCTCGTGACTTAATAAATCTTTAGAGATAGAGAACAATATGATGCTTTCAGTAGATTATTGCTTTAAATTAGTTTAAATGTTGTTGAATCTTTGATATAATGTCTTATTAAGAAGTGTTGTTTGTTATTTTACTCATTACGTATTCCACACTTATAGTTAGTATTGTATAAATGACACTAAAATTTCTTCCCCATAATGTTGAAATTAATAACAACACTAGGATAACTGAATCAATTGATGTATGTACACTTCATGCTCATGTTGCCAAGTTGCATCAACAATGATAGACTTCCAAACTTCCAACAAAGACAACCTTCCATACACTGTAACTCAAAAAACTTACTTGTTGAGCTCCAAACCAAGAACAACTTTGACTGAAGGTAGATATGAACCTTATTAACGCACTTCTAGAACTACAAGACCAGAAACTAAACTATAGAGAAATGGGGAGCAAAACCATTTCTCCCAAAAACCACTACAATATATAGTTCACACACTGGTGAACACAACTCTCTCTACACAATGAACCAAACCAAGAAATTATAGATATAGAACCTCTAAACACCTCTGGCCAAAATATCCAAACCGCACAAGTGGATCTTCAACACAGAAGAAATGTGGAGCAAAACCAAAACACCGCGCTATACACCAAATGACCTCTGCAACACATTATTTTCCTCTTTTATTAAAATTTTCCCAAAAGTACTTGGAAACCAAGCGCTAGAGACACATACTAATCATCTTCAACACTTCCTCATCATTTATAAACTAATTACAATTCAAATATACATCCATAGAAGCTTATCAAAGCAACACTAGAGGTTGACACCAGTAGAACTTACTATTGACAACATAATGAAACTAATAAAATTATCAACAAAACTTCTCAACCATCACCAGTCATCAATGACAACACAACCATAATCCTACAATTATATCCCCCAAGCTTCTTGACATCAATGACAACACCAAATACTCATACTTGCAATAATCTCCCTGTTTGTCATTGATGGAAACACATGATGTGAAAAACTATCAACAATAACAAACAACTCTGATCACCAACATACTACTCCTTACAAACTCTTTCTCTTTCTTTCTCCCCCTTACATCATACTCTCCTTTTTCACATTACTCTCTCCCCTTTTTACAACTAAACATTTTTTTCACATTATTTTTCTCTCCCCCTTTGACATCAATGACAAAGGACAAAATGTTTGCATCTCTTTACCCATTTGTCATCAAACATACATAATTTCTCTTTATTTCTCTGCATACTCCCCCTTAGGAGCACACAACAAGCTACATCAACCATCAACCACTACACATATCCTTTGACATAGCAGACAAAGGAAAACACCAACCTGCACCAACACTAACTCTCCTTGACTGCAACAACCAACAAGGAACTACCTACTCCCCCTAAGAGGTAGCCTCCAACACTAGTCCAGAACAAGGAACTAATCTTGAAATCCACTAGACTAATGCATATCCTTATGCATCTAGTTCAAATAAAGAAGGGTAATAACCTCCTAGAGATACTCAAATTATCCTCAGGAAGAGTCTTAGTGAATATATCAGCAACCTAATCCTTTGTAGGCACATACTCAAGATTCACTTCATTCTATGCAACCTTCTCTCTTGAAAAATGATACCACATTGAGATATGTTTTGTCCTTGAGTGCATCATCGGATTCTTTGAAATGTTAATGGCACTTGTATTGTCACAAAAGATAGAGAATGGTTCATCATATACAACTCTGATATCCTTCAATGTTTTCTTCATCCACAAAACATATGTGCGGGAAGATGTTGCTGCAATATATTCTACTACAATAGATAAATATATTAAATCTTGCTTCTTGCTCAACCAACACACCAATATGCATCTAAGAAAGAATGCACCGCCACTTGTACTTTTCCTATCATCAACACATCCTACCCAGTCTACATCTATATAAGCACTTAGAGAAAAATTAGTATCCTTTAGATACCACAAGCCATGTTTCAGAGTGCCCTTCAAGTATCTAAATATCCTCTTTACTGCTACAACATCTGACTCTTTAGGATCTTCTTGAAATCTAGCCACAAGATAAATTGCATGCATGATATCCAGTCTAGTAGCAATTAGATATAGCATTCCTCCAATCATTGATCTATATTTGCTTTAATGAGCCTTAGGAGATTCAACATTCTTACTTATATTGCAACCAATAACCATAGCAGTACACGCTAATTTAGAATCTTCCATTCTAAGCTTCTTCAACATTTTCTTGACATACTTTGATTGTGAAATGAACATACCTTTCTCTATATGATTGATTTGAAACCTAAGGAATACATTCATCTCCCCAAAAATAGACATCTCAAACTCTTTCTACATCTCTTCTACAAAATTCTTTCACATAGCTTCATTTCCTCCAAAAATTATATCATTAGCATACACAACCACAATCAAGATTTGATCTTTTCGATTGAAATACAAATTACTATATACAGTACCTTTATTGAATCCTTGTTGTATCAAGTACATGTCCAACCTTGCATACCAAGCTCTGGTATCTTGCTTTAATCCATATAATGCCTTTTTCAATCTTTAGACCATATCTGGTTGGTCTAATAAATGAAATCCTTTCTATTTTTCAATGTATAACTCTTCTTCCAACTCACCATTCAAGAAAGTAGACTTTACATCCATTTGATAAACCTAGAAATCATTATGTGCTGCAAAAGCTAAAAACATCCTGATAGCTCCCATTATTGCCACCGGAGCAAAAGTCTGCCCAAAATATATTCCTTCTACTTGTGAGTAGCACTTACAAAAATTGCCTTGTTTCTTACTACTTCTCCATTCTCATTCAATTTGTTCTTGAATACCCACTTAGTTCCAATTACATTATTGTTTGTTGGTCTTGTGACAAGTTCCCAAGTCTAATTTTTCTCAAACTTCATTAGTTATTCTTCCGTAGCATTGATCCAATATTCATCGTTGCATGCTTTAATCACTGTTTTAGGTTCAACTTTAGAGAGTAATCATAGATTTACCTATTCTTCAGCCATATCAGCTTTTCTTCTTGTTAACACACACTTTTGTCACCAATGATTATTTTTCACATACTTAGGGGTCTTAGGGATCCTTTTTGAAGCTTCTTCCTCTTAAATTTGAAATTATTATCTTCATCACTACCATTTTATTTTCAAGAGGACTCATCTAATAAATATCCATCTATCACCAATTTTTTTTTTAAGTCTTCATCCAATTTGACATTTGCACTTTCAATAATCTTCTTCAATCTCTTGTTTTAGCACCAATAAGATTTGCTTCTTGTAGAATATACAAGGAAGATATCTTCATCAGATCGTGTATCAAAATTTCCTAATTTTTCTTCATATCTTCTGATATAGCACTTGCTTCCAAACACTTTGAATTATTTGATAGTAGGAGCCCTTCCATACCACAACTCATAGGGAGTTTATTAGGTCTCAAAAGTGCAGGTTATGAACCTTAAGAGGGTGTCAATCTCTTAGTACACTTTTTTTCCAACGAATGAGGAAAAAAAGAGTGATCACCTCCTACTCTTTAGGCTCTACTAGACCTAGGCGAGTATACCTGAGTGACAAGGTAGATTTGAAAGTCTTGAATGTGATTTCTAGTGTAGGAAATCTACTCACTATGGCACATAGGGTTGAAGTAGATGCAAAACTTATTAACTAATTCCTACTAAAAGTATTTGAATAATCAAGAGCATGAATTGAGACTATGTAAAGTATTATAAAGTTGACCAGTACCTAATCTATTGGGTGAATGGATTTGATGGATGGATGATGTCTATGGAGATAGATTTGTATGATAGGGAGATCTAATATTCGGCTTAACTCTAATTGCTAGGAACTTTTAAATGTTTACACCTTGTGCAAACGTGCAGATTTGTTTGTTACAATGCTCTTCTTTAATGATCCCAGTGTTATTCCCTCGGATTACTGTGATGTTATGAAAGGATTTTTAATTCTTAGTTTAATGGAAACCAATCAGATTATTTACTTTAAAAGGATTTTTAATCCCAGAGGGAACCAACTAAAGTAAATTAATTGAAAGGACTTTTAATTCTCTCTCACCAGAACCCAATCAAAACAACCACACAACAACAACAAATTTGTTTTGATAAATTTTGTAAATTTAAATAACTTGAAGAAACCACTTTGGGCAATAGAGTAACATATATGCATGAAAATTAACACAAAAATTGAACACCAAAATAGATCATCAACTATGAGCAATCTCTTCCATTATATTACTTCAAAATATGCATATTTATAGTATAATTCTTTTATTTGATATGGATGGGTGGAATGTGCAATCTATCTTCTTACTAAAACCTACTTTAATGGCGATGAAGTGGAATATGATATGATGATCAAAATCGAGCCTTGGTTTCCCTATTTATATGGGAAGCAAAAAGCTTCAAGCCCAATCACAAAAGGTTACACCGTTCTTAACTAAAATGTGATTAACATCAACATAAAAAACTTTGAAAGTTTGTTGGTGGATACACCATGATCCATTAATCTTTAGCAAGTGCCCGTGATCACCAAAGAACTATTGAAGGCTCATGCACCATGATAGTGTATCCAAAACCACCAAACTCTGATCCATATTACTCCTTTGTCATTTGGCTTGAGCAATGAATAAGTTGATATTTGACAAATACTCAATGTATCCACTCTTGGCATGAATGTCTGCATTATGTATAATATCCTTCATTGCATATTCGAGCTTAAAAATTCTTCCAAGTTTCTCATGTGTTCTCTTGAGTACCTCATCTTCATCATTAATTTTGTCAAGAACATCTGGTAGGTAATGGGCTATCTCATCCTTCCATGTATCTTGATCTTTCAGATTTGTTTCCTTAAAGAAGTCAGGCAGGTCCATACTTAGTGGTTGACTAAAATCACTTAATTCCCATGTCAAAATGTTATGGAAGCTTTCATGTGAACTCATGATCTCTTGATATTCTTGGAGCACAGTTTTGTTATCTCCTTTCTTTGCTTTGATGTGAGGCTCCACTTCCTTCATTCTATCGCACAATCTATTGTGTTCTAACAAAGCTGCATATGTTTTGTCATGAATGAGATAGACCTTGTCAACATGCTTAAACATATCATCAAACCTCATGCAAACTAGCTCTGATGCAATTTCAAAAATGGTGGTTTTCAATTTTTCCTTTAATTCTTCTTGTTCTTTCTGGGCTTTCTCATACCTGTGTTTCCAATAGGTGGTATCAGACATCACCTCAAGCACCCTTCTTTCATGCTCAATCAGTGGTGAGTAAATCCCTAAGGAGGAAGGCAATCTATCTTTGTAGTTGGTCACCTCCTGCTTTAACCTCTCATTCTCTTCCATTAGTCCCTTATTACCTCTAACCAATTTTTGAATTTGAGCCTGTGTAAACTTGGCCACATTTACATTCAAGTTAGCGGTTTCCATAGGGTCTGCCTTGCCTACTCTTTGTACCAAAATATTTCAAAAGATATGATCATGATTACTAATAAGGGAAGGCCTTTTTCCTAATGGGTAAAGTTCCCATATCTGTAAAGTAGTATTATCAGGGTTATACCGTGATCCAGTATATATCTTATCACCATCCTCATCTGTCAATTGCAAGGTCTTATTTTTCCTCTTCAGAAAGCTATCAAACACAATGGTTGAGTTGATATCCCACCGTGGAAGAAGCATAACCCCAAATTATTGCATTAGTGATCTTCGTCTTTCAGTAGTCATATTCTTCATCTCTTCATCGATCTCATGTTGAATCTATTTTAAGGCATCTTCTTCTTTCTCAGGGTTGATGTCTTTTAGCCTTTCTCTTACTACTCTTCCTTTATACTCATAAATGAAAGCATTGAATTCATAAGTTTGAAAAAATGTGTCATCTACAATAAATTTTTGACTGGAATGATTCCTTGCATCATCAGATAGCTCATTAGAAGCTTCAAATCTGATTACATTCCTCTTTGGTGGCATTTCATACTGGGGAACAATAGGAATGTTGATCTCGGTGACCTCTTCCTCCTTCTCAATATCATCTTCAATTATGATTAGGGTGTTAGCTGAGAAGCTTACCTCTGGAGTAGGTTGTGCTAACAAATGGCCCAGTGGTGCTACATTCTCGGCTTGTCTTCTAGAACCAATATTTCTTTTCCTTTCAAAAGCTATGAGAGGTACATCCTTTATTAATTCTTCTTCATGCAGAATTAATTGTTCAATTCTTTCCATAGGGTCTTGAATTTCATGAAAGGATTCTACATAGGACAAATTATTGTTCATTCTCTAAGCCTCGGCCATAACAATTCTATTTTAGGAATCCTTCCTCATTATCACTTGATTCTCCTCACAATTCCTAATGACATCATCCACATGGAACTCGTGCTCATATCCTTTGAATCTTTGTGAAATATTGGCATCATAAATGAAATGTTTAGGGTCAAATTTCTCTCTTTTGTTTCCTATCAGCAAGCCATAATAATCTAGCTTGCTACCAACCAAGTCATACCCCGTATCAACAATGATAGTGAAGTCACCAAAAAATAGAGTAGAATGCATAAAATTTTACCTTCCATAGCTTTTTAGGTTCATGAAGGCTGAGTAAGACAATTTTCTTATGATCTTAAGGTATGCAACTCTATCTGGCACAATCTTAGGCAATAAATATGGGGCTACCTCAAATCCATACACTGATAATAGTACAGTCTACAAATGCATACCAATCCCCCCAATTGTAATTTTTTTCCCCTCAAAACCCTTCTCTTTTGGTTTGAGGAAGCTTTGTATTTTTGGGGACAAATTATAATCACATATGTGGCCAAGCAACATGTATAAGGGTTTGACAAAATATTCTTCAAAATACAAGTAGTGGGATCTCCCACATCTACTATCACATATGGATGTCCACATCTGTACTGGCCTATAATTCCCATCGCTATCCAAATCTTTTATTCTCAATTCTTCTCCCCATATTCCAATCACCTGCCCTTCATATAATATCATGTGCATAAGAAGTGAATATTATTTGAAGCTGATAGACTCACTATTGTTCTTAATGGCATTAAGAGCAGTATTAATGACCTTAGATAAATATTTTGTGTAATCATAGGGCTTGGCATCTTGGCTTTGGATTTCCACAGCCAAAACCATGGGGGCAATAGTCATGTTAGTAGGGATATCAACTCCTAGTACTTGGCCAACTGAATAGTAGGTGTATTGATAATACTCTTCAAACTAATCCATAGGGAATGGGGGCCTTTCATCACTGGAAAACCTCCTAGGTTGATTTCTTGGACCTTTATGCATGTGTAGAGGTCACTTCCACCTCTTATAGCTTGTATCCATAGTGCGATATTCCTCCAGAAAATATCTCATCCATAGTTTTATTTTTAGGGAGGTATCTAATTGAAAAACCATACAAATATAGCCACATGTTATAATTATGAATTGTGATTCGTCGTGAGAGTGAATTTCCATTGTCTTTGCATTGTAGTTTTTAGCTAGTGCTTTAACCAGCTCTATATTAATGAAGACATTAGGCATCACAAGCTTCCCCAAATTCAAGTTCCATGGGTTTGAAATTGGCCTATGTCTATATTTCTTCCTATAATGATATATAAACAAGTAAAAACCCATATGCGGAGTCCACACATCTCCTAAATTTTTGTGTTTGTGTTCCAATGTTTCACATGATGGGTTTAATTGAGCTACTCTTCTCAATTTTGGTCCAGACCTGGGACACTGGTCTATCAAATCTTGGTTCAGTGGCCTAGTCTCTATTTTTTTCCTTTTCACCTTTGGTTTCTCATGGGTTTTATCCATTTAAAACCCTACTTATGTTGTACTTTAAGCTAACTTCTGAAAAATGCATTCAGCCGAGCCAAGATCACTTACTTGAATGAATGTTGCAATTTCTAAGCTGCTCAACATCATCCAACTCCATTCTCTGAATATCTAGCCACAATTTGTAGTAATTTTTGATTGCTTAGGGGCTATACTTATCAAAATTTGGCATGCTTGAGCCAGCTCTAGTTCATAAATGGTGCTTGTGCCACCTTTGTAATCAAATTGCAACATTAATGGCAATTGTCTCTTCAATAACTTCATCAGTCATGTCAGTTCGGTGAAACATTATTTCATATTTATTGAAGAGACTTTAATTATGATGCCCATTTCTCTCTTCGATGTGTCCCTAATCATCCTTTTTAAAATGTCTAAGAGACTTTTAAATTTCTCTCTTCTATCATGCAAGGTCTCTTCGACAACTGCATTTCAAGTTCCTCCCTTGTGGCCCCTATCATTAAAACATCGATGAGACTAGTGAATATCTCTCACCAACAAGCCTATGTCTCCTTGACATACCCGTATCTCTTCCTTTGGCGATATTGCTTTTAATGATCTTTATGTGACTTGACATGTCGAGGAGACCCGTGGTCATCTCTCTCCGACGTCCCTTAGTCTTATCGATAGTGTGTGTTTGTACCCACGCCAAAATTTTGAGGAGACTTTTGATAATGTCTTCCCAATACTCCTTTGTCTCCTCGATATGTCATTGTTAGGATGTCAAAGAGACTTTGATCAATGTTTGTTTGATGTCTCTATCTCTCTTCAAAATTTTATTCTCACTCACTCAAATTTTGAAGATACTTCCTTGTTTCTTTCCTCAATATATCGATGTCTCCTTGATGTTGTCATTTGTCCACCCTATTCTTATAGGTGGTTTACTATTTATTTTATGATAATCTCTCGATGTATGAGAGATGTTTTTCTATTTCCTGAATGTAATCCGTAGGATTAGTTCTTGTTGGTGAGACATCTTAGATTTTCTCTTTGACACATCTAAGTCTCTTAGAGATATCATTCTTCAAGCTAGCAGAAAGACATCTGAGTATGTTTCCTAGACATACGTGGGTCTCATCTATATTTTTCATCCGCCTTTCATGCTTTTGTCAAGGAGACTATGGTGAAACTCTCTTCGATATGGAATTGTCTTTGGCAACATGCCTTGTGCTGTTGTGAGAACACTTCAGAGAGGGAATTCATTTTAGTATTATGATCAAAAGGCCCTATTTAATGGTTTATGTATGAGGATTCATTAATGTCAACCACCATAAAATGAATGATGATGGAACATATGGTGAGTATGGGAAGATGGATGAAAATGTAAATATGGAAAAAGACTAAGGTGGTTTGTTTGGCTCCAATAGTCGCTCTGATTGGGGATGAATGATCGTGAGGTCATTGCAAGGATCTAGAAATAATCTCTGGGAAGTAGACCATGAATGAATGTGATAAGGTGGGGTAGGGAATGGGATATACACCTAAGACTATTATGCATGGAAAATTAGTTCTTAAGAAGCATTTCAAGAATTGTCCATGCACTGGAAATTCTTGACCTCCTCCTAGAACTACTATGCATGAAAAATTGGTTTAAGAAAATAAGTGCTTTAGGAATTGTCCATGCACTGGCAACTCCTGATCTTCTCCTGACATATTTTGAAGATAGTAAGAATCTTCACCTCCTTTGCCTATAACCACAATGGGTCCTATCCAAAGAGCCTCAAAATTTCCATGCTTCCCTTTATCTTGACACATTTCATTCCATAATAGGACCATATCATTCACCTCAAATTTTCTATCCTTTGCCCTTTTGTTGAATAAATATTTCTGTTGTCAACTAGAATTGCACCCTGTGCAAAGTTTACAAAAAATTGAGCATTCTAGAGCAAAATGGGATCATCTCAAGGTTGTGGGTCACCTATAACTAAAATGAACCTCCGGAGAAGGCCGGCTTCCTTTGGGTATCACCTAAACTACTGCTTCTTTGAGAGGAAAGAGGGAAAAGATGCATAAATTAAAGAACTACACTAGGGTGATACACCCAACTGATAAGAAATCATGAAATGAACATAGGAAGAACATACACTTGAAAGCCTAATTGCTATTCCCAGAGCAACGTCTTTCAGACTTAATGCTTTAGTCCTAACAGGTTTGGCCTACATACACATCTCAGGAAGGAAAGATTAATTTCACAACTCTGAGATATGAATATAGAATTATAAAACACAGTTAAAGACTTGCAAGTTCAAAAGAAAGATACAAAAATGAGAATCATACAAACGTGAAAACAAACTTCCAAGGTAAACTCTGTGTTGTATTCAGGATTCCAATTGAGTTATAGAAAACATACATTGACTAAGAAAGGATTGATTGAAAATCACTAACTCTTCAGAGTGTGCAATCATAACTATTTACAAAAAGGCAAAAAATGCCTTATATACAGACTGTATGTCGGCCCCTTAGGGCTTACAAAAATATCCCAGTTCAGAAAAAGATCTATCTCAGATCTTTGATGAATTAATTGTAGAAGCCTACGTGTCCCTGTTGTTGGTGTCAGTGTAAAGAACCGCTCTTGGAGAAGCCTTCTCTTGATCTTTTTGTAGCATTAATTCTTCTGATCCATCATGTCTAGCTACTGAGTCCCCTATTGAAGAGCCGCATTGAATGCCCCCCGAGCTCAAAACAGATATATGTTGTATTCATGTTGCATTCCTCCCGCATTGGCATTCCACATTCTAATCAGACTGCCATGGCTCGCCTCAGATCCCTCTGGTTAGTCGAGCACTTTCCACGCAGACCCTGTAGCTGGTCAAAATTCCTTTTGAATGGAATTGCATCTCGGCAGCTTTAGAAGTCATGTTGATACCGCCAAAACCATCGGCAAGACAAACGAATTCAGTTAGAAGTCCTAGCGAGCACCATTGAGTCACACCGATATCCTTTTCATTTGGTACATCCATCGTTGTCGGCCAGAGATTATATGTTCGGGAAGACCTCCTAACGATCCCTCCATCTCTCGGCGAGCATGTACGTAGTCGGTATGACTCTCGGCGATGACCTCTCGTCGAGCTCATTTCATTTGCCCCTCGAGCTTACTCTTCTCCTCTGGGCTCGAGCTCCTTTGGCTTTCGGTGAGACATTGGTCTGTCGACCGGACTTCATACCGAGCGCCTCTTCATTCTCTGCCAAGCTATTCACTTTACTATCGGCGAGACAACATCGAGTCAGGGAGACCTCTTATCAAACTCAGAAGACTATGCTGAAGTATATAACCTTCAGCGAGACTCCAGACAGTCGCCAAGACCCCATGGAGAAAGCCCCAACTCTTAGCGATACCAGATGCTTTGTTGGTGGGACCCCTACTTGTTTGCTTCAGCCTTCAAGACCCCTTGGTCGGGGAGACCCTCTCTGGTCGGCATGAGGTTGTGTCGATGGCACTCATCCCGGTGAGGCCTCACTTCATCTGTCGACAAGAGCCTATTGGTGTCACCCTGGAAGCATTTCACTCCACTGGGATGTTCCCTTGAGCTTAGGGAGAGCTTGCTCGGTTGGCAAGACATCCTGCTGACCCCGCCCTCATTCTGTCTGAGCTCTTCTTTACCTTCATTGAGATTCTCGCCAAACTCCTTCATTCTTTCTGAGTTCTTCTCACCCTTCGGCAAGGCATCTGATGTCAGCGGGACATTCTGACGAAGTCCCTTAGTTACACTGAGGTTCTTTTGTGTTGGCGGGACTCTTGCCGAAGACAATTGCATCGAGGTCCATCCTTTCCTTTCGGCTAGACTTTTGTCCTCACCAAGACCTCCCGGCGAAACCCCTCACTTTTTTCAAAAGAATCTCACTCTGAGACTCTTCACATGTCGATGAGACATTGAACCTTCACTGGGACTTCTCACCGAGTGTTGTAGGTCTCCCTGAAGCCTGTGGTCACCGAGAGTCTCGGTGAATGATGATTGAATGGCCTATTGGCCAAGGAAATCCACGCGGTAAGAGGTCATACCGAACCCTCTCCGTTATAGCAATAGGCTCTACAGGCTCATTCGGCATGACAAAAACTAGGTCTCAACGACCTACTCAAGATGGAATAAATCAAACAGTCAGTTGGCCAGACAATAGGAGAGTCTTGCCGACTCTCTCCTTGGATGATTTTCATACCGAATCTTCCTAGGGTGGCTTCTCCCACTAAGTTCCCTGTGACCTAGCAACAGGTGTAGAGTCTTTGCCCTTGTGTGAATGTCCCACTGGCCTCCTCGAACCTCTGTCACATGATATTCTGCCTGATTGATCCTGAGGGTGAAAATTAGGTAACATTTCTGGCGACCTTTGCTGGATGTTTGCCTGCTAAAAATGAAGACCAGTAGACTAGGTCTATCCATTGGGCATGGAGTCTAAAAATTATGCATCTTAGGACCTAAGGAAAATAGGAAAACTACCTACAGATGTGCTTGGACAGCACTTAGGAAAAACCAAATGAGTATGCAGATGCATTTATTATAAGCATGAAACCTAACCTAATATATACAAGACAAGGCTAATGATCATACCTCAAAACAATGTTTGAGGTGAATACCATTGACTGGTATTGGTAGTATATCTCCTTCTATAGTTGATAATTGATAAGAGTTATGTTCCTTACATTATGAGATAACAAATGGGCCTCCCCAAAAAGAATCAAATTTTGTGTGCTTACCCGGCCTGCTTTTAAGTTCATCCCACTTAAGAACAACATCACCCACATTGAAATCCCTTGCTCTTGCTCTTTTTCACTTGCGCTTGTTGATATTCCATTGCTTGCATTGCTTTTGATCTTTTTTCCTCCAATTCCATTAACTGGGCATAATGAACTTGCATAGGATCTCCTTCTTCAAACAAAACTAGTTGACTAGCAAGGTCAAGAGCTGACAGCTCGGTTGAAATAGACAACTTGGCCTCTTTACCATAGACTATCATGTAAGGTGAATTGTCGATGATTTTCTTTGGTGTGATTCGGTCAACCCATAGGGCGGCCTTCAGTTTAGAATGCCACTCACGCTGATTCTCCTGTAGATTCCTCTTCAATATTCTGATCAAATTCTTGTTTGTGGATTCTGCTAATCCATTACCTTGTGGGTAATAGTTAGAACTATTACTGAGATAAATTCCATGCTTGAGCACCCACTCAGTTACCTTTAGACCAATGAAAGCAAGTGCATTATCAGTGATAATAGAATCAAGGATTCCAAATCTGTGAATAATATCATCATAAAAATTCAGAACAGTAGTCTCATTGGCATCCTTTAATGCTGCTGCTTTTGACTAGCGAGTGAAATAATCAGTTGCCGTTATTATCCACTTGTGTCCAACACTAGATGGAGGATTAATAGGACCTATAAAATCAACTCCCCACCTTGCGAATGGCTGTTTAGTCTTAATAGGCTGCAGAGGTAAAGTTTCAAGCCTTTCTTTTCTTGCAAACAGAGCACACTTTACACACTTTCTAACATATGCATGGCTATCTTTGAAAACATTGGGCCAATAGTAGCCAGCCCGCATAATCTTGAATGCAGTAGTCCTTGGAGAGAAGTGGCCTCCTAAATTCCCATCATGAAATTCATGTAATATCTCTCCAATCTGATTTGAATCAACACACCTGAGAAGTACCCCACTATGATTTTTGTGATATAAGATATCATTGATCAGCACATATGGGATAGACTGCAGCCTAGAGTACCTACGTTTCGCCTTATCCAAATCGAGTGGGCATTGACTTGTTTTGAGGAAAGGGACCATATCCTTTAACCAACTTGTTGTTCTGTCATCATTATCAGCCAAACGCAATACTAAAGTTTTTTTAGATTGTTTTGCATCTAAAATTCCTTCACAACTCAACTATTCGCAAAGCCCTTTACCCCTCACTAGCTTAGTAACTTCAATGCTCACGTCATATTCCATTACTCTGTTTATCCAACCTGCCCTTTTCTCATTCAAATCCTTGCTGAGTAGAAATTCTTTGACACTCAGATGAGCTACTCTTAAATGAATTTTATTGTGTGATAGAAAATGTCTAAATTTTTTAAGACTTTTGACAACAGCAAGGACGTGCTTTTCAACAAAACTATACCTCTATTCATACTCTGCCAGTCCTTTGCTGAAAAAAGCGATTGGCTATTCCAATCCTTCTAAACTTTGCTGGACCAGCATAGTAGATATCACTTCACTACCCCCATAGGCATACAAGATAAAGTCTTTGCTGAAATCGGGGTTCATTAAAGCGAGAGTTGCTGTTAAAGCTTCCTTGATAGCTTGAAAGCTATTCTTTGCTTCCTTAGTCCAGCTAAAAATAGTGTTTTTCTTTAACATGGATGTTAAAGGTTTCAATAAATTTGCAATATTAGGCAGAAAACGCCTCACAAAATTAATTCTTCCAATGAAAGACTGCAACCCCTTTTTATGATATGGTAAAGGTAGCTCTAAAATAACTGCTACTCTCTCAAGATCCACTATGACACCTTGCTTAGAAATGATATACCCCAATAGTTTTCCTTCATGCACAACAAACACACACTTTTTAGGATTGAGAGATACTCCAAACTCCCTGCAACATTCAAAAATCTGTCTCAGATGACTTAGGTGATCTACTGCTTTCTTTGAATAAACAGTGATGTCATCCAAATACACTAGGACAAACTGATACATAAGGTTGTTGAATGCCATTTCCATTGCCTTTTGGAAGGTTGCACTTGCGTTAGAAAGATCGAAAGGCATCTTTCGGTAAGCCATGGTTCCCCACTTAGTTGTAAAAGCTATTTTGAACTAGTCTTCCTCTTTGACAAGAATTTGGTTATATCCTGAATAACCATCCAACAATGAATATCTCTCTGAACCAGAAACATACTGCAAGATCTGCTCCATGGAGGGCAATGGGTGACGATCCTTCAAGGAAGCCCTATTTAGATCTCTGAAATCTACACACAATCTTAACTCCCCATTCTTCTTCCTAATTGGGACAAGGTTAGACACCCAACTAGTGTGTTTAATAGGATATATAATACTACTCTCTATCAGCTTCATAACTTCTTTGTGCATAAGAGGCTCTAGTTTGGGGTTACTTGGTCTCTGTTTTTGTCTGATGGGTTTGGAGTTAGGTTCTAACTCTATAGTATGATGTGTAAGTGCTGGGTTAAAACCTTTTAGATCTTCATATTTCCAGGCAAATATATCACTAAATTCTTGAAATAATTCAATATAAGACTATTTTTCAGAATCTGTAACTACTTTTCCAAACTTCAAAGTCTTACCCGGTTCAATCTCCAAATCTGCATAGTGTTCTTGTTGAATCAGCAGGCTGGTTTTATTCTTCTTGGCTTGATCATCTGTATTAAAGATAGATTCCAATGTAACAAGCCCCTTGAGCAACTTGTTAGACTTGAGCTGCACCACCTGATCTTCATAGTTCAATTTTAGCCTATCTTGATTTGATGCTGCAAAAACGTCCTCTTCTAGTAGAAACTACAAAATATGTTCATCACTCTCAAAGACTTGCCAATTTATATTATTGTCAGGAATTGATGGCCTAACAATAATTTTAATATGCTGCTGATCACACCCCCTTTTAATATTGTTAGGAATATGAAACTGTGCCCCTACGACAGCCAATCTATCAGCATGCTGATTCAGCTTTCTAGGAATTGCAACAATATTGAAAGCAGAAAAATCTTCAATATCATCCCATACTCTATGTTTATATGCCTTCAAAATATCATTCTTAACAGAAACTAGCCCCCTCACCTGATTCACCACAAGCTCACTATCACCATGAACCTTTAGAGCCTTAACACCTCTCTTTCTCGCCCATTCCAGCCCATTAATTAAGCCTTCATACTCGGCTATATTGTTGGTGCAAGAAAAACTAAATTTAAAGGCTGCATAGTACTCAACTCCATCAAGTGACACTAACATCGCACCTCCACCAACACCATGCTTACTTCTAGATCTGTCAAAAAACATATTCCAGACCTCATTGTGCTGTTCAGAATCAGCATCCTCCCTTTTAACCAAATTTGGCATAACTGAATTAGCCTCCTGAAACATATAGTTACCCATACCAGCGTCTAATAGTAAATCACTTCCAATGCGATGAGTACTACTTTCAGCCCATTCATCTAAAAGAATATCAGGAATTCCAGCAGTGGATGTATGTGAAACAGGAGCAGCATGATCATCTTGGTCAAAAATGACACAATTTGCATTCACCGTACTGGGTATATAAGGTTCAATGATATCCTTTGCAAGTAATTCTAACTTTATGTTTACTTTTGTTCCATACCTTGTATGGAAAATCATGTAAGACCAATCGGATGAGAGATAACCTCCTATTTTGGCTGTAAATTCTCTTGATAAGCAAAGGCCAAAATAGGGAGGCAAATCCATTACATATATGTCATGTGGAATGGAGAAAGTAGGGCAAGCATGTAAGGTTAGACTAGCATTTTTTATAAGGCCTATTGAGTTGACAGATGTACCATCTAACTGGACTACTCCCTTTTCAATAGGCTCAATTTTTAATTCTAATTGATCAGCCACCCTTTTTGGCATTACAGAACAAGTTGCCCCGCTATCAACCATACAATTATGTACCAAGTTCTTTCCAATGACTAAGGAAACATAGAATGGAGGAGGTCTCACATCCTTACTTTGAACTATGACATTTGGTTTGTTGTCCATCACTTTTACTTGATCAGCATTTGTCATGACTACCTTCTCATGATCACCAGCTACATGTTCTTGCGTATCTTCACCACTCAATGCTTTCTTTAACATCTCAGCTTGTTTGGGAATGGATAAAGAATCCAACATAGTCATTGATACATTCATTCTTTTCATGTTGTCTACAATGTTGTAGGGCATAGTTGAATGCACTTTCTGGTGTATCCTAGCAAGAGCCAGATTTGTTTCTTTGTGAGGCTGATTGCTAGTTGGTTGATTTGAAGACTTCTGTGGGATATCAATATTTTTTGTGAATGATGGCCCCGTAGTTACAGGTTCTTTATCTTTACCAGCTATTTGATTTGCTTCTAGAGCCCTCTTCTTTGTTTGGGTGAGTATTGCAATTGTTGGATTACCATTCATGCCACAGAACTCTTCACTTTTCCAATTTAGGAATGCAATCTCATTGGGATGCACATCTCATTGCTGCTCAGGTACCTCTGTAGATGCATCTAGTTGTGAACTTGTGGCATTTTGAACCATCAACGCTTGATTGATAATACCGTTGGAACATGTTGCTTGATTATGCACTTGATTACATGGAAAACACCATTCATAATCTGCTGCAAGATTATTCTGAGCTGGAACAATATCTTTTATCGGATTTGCTGCATTCATAGGTGTTGTATTATGTGTCTAAAATGGCCTCTGGTTAACATTTTGTCGCTGTCCTTGATAATTTTCTTGGTATAGTTGTTTATTTTGCTGATACTGCTGATTAAACCCTTGATTTTGATAAGGCTGATTTGATCCTTGCTGCTGCTGCTGGTTATACTGTTGAAATGATGGCCTTGGACCTTGGTACTACTACTTTTTCATGCTGGTTAGCTCATTTCCCAAAGTCTGCAAAACCATTTCAATCTTTTGTTGGCTGCTTTTAATCTCTTGCAGCTTAGTTGAAGGTCCAGCAAAGGCATTTGTTTGATTTCTAGCAGTCTCTATAGTTGGAACAGTCGGTATTGTAGCAAGAGGAGGTATATGCAATGGTATATTTGGGTGAATATCTAGAAAATATGGCATAGGGGGCCTAGGAGCTATTTTTCCTGCCTGAATAAGACTATTTTCTGCTCTTATAGCTATACTATAAGCTTGAGGTAATGATTGAACTCCCATGGATTGTATCATCACTAATATATCACTATTGGGACTCTTTAAGTAATACAAAAATGCGTAATTAGCAGAAGGCCTTACCGTAGCAGGTATCCTATTCCAAGTTTTCTGGAAACGGATGTTGAAATCTGCCATTTGCTCTTGAGGGGCTCTTTTAATAGTTGTCAACTGCTCTACCAAAGATAAGTGATCAGACTTGTCTTCCAAAAATCTGGTAAATTCGTCACCAAGCTCATCCCATGTTGCAATAGAGGCCACTGGCAAGCTTCTGAACCATTCCAGTGCCTTCTTCTTGAAAGATGCAGCCAATAACCTTACTGCTATGTTCTCTTGCGTTACATGATGCACATTGCACAACGCTGACACATCTCTTATATGTTCAAACGACGTTATTTGCCCTTCTCCAGTGAATTCTGGCAATCCCTTTAATGCCGCCAAAGGAATATCATTGTGTTGTACTAAATTAAGGGGATTACCTTGATCAAATGGAACAAAAGCAAAGGCTCTTGGTGTAGCCATACTATGAGTCTGTGTTGATATACTTGCTGAAACTGAGCTTGCACGTGCTGGTATAGTACTTGAAAATGATGAAAAAGTACTTGCAATTGTAGTAGAAAAGCTTACACTTGCTGTACCAAAATTGCTCTTACCTTTTGGGAAGTTGCAATTCCTAGAAACAACAATAAGTGGCTCTTCTCTAACAGTTGGTGATGCTGAGTGTCTCACAGGACGTTCACTATGCAATGATCTTCCTCTTCTAACATATACTCTTGGAGGAGTTGTTTGCACTCTTTTTGCATGAGGATTTCGATCAAGAGACCTTCCTTTCCTCTTGGGTGATGACAAATGCAAATATTAAAAAGACTTTGAACTTCTGGTTTCCACCTTTCTCATATAAAATTTTGCATTGGTCACTTTCCTTCATAACAGAGTCGCCAAATATGCTGAAACTTAACTTATTCAAAGCCGTAAACCTGCTATAGCATATCAAAATAGCAAGAACTGATAAAAATAATTATGACTTCTCGAGTCCCACCGGGCGTGCCAAAACTGTTGTCAACTAGAATTGCACCATGTGCAAAGTTTACAAAAAACTACGCATTCTAGAGCAACATGGGATCATCTCAAGGTTGTGGGTCACCTATAACTGAAATGAACCTCCGAAGGAGGCCGACTTCCTTTGGGTATCACCTAAACTACTGCTTCTTTGAGAGGAAAGAGGGAAAAGATGCATAAATTAAAGAACTACACTAGGGTGATACACCCAACTGATAAGAAATCATGAAATGAACATAGGAAGAACATACACTTGAAAGCCTAATTGCTATTCCCAGAGCAACGTCTTTCAGACTTAATGCTTTATTCCTAACAGGTTTGGCCTACATACACATCTTAGGAAGGAAAGATTAATTTCACAACTTTGAGATATGAATATAGAATTATAAAACACAGTTAAAGACTTGCAAGTTCAAAAGAAAGATACAGAAATGAGAATCATACAAACATGAACACAAACTTCCAAGGTAAACTTTGTGTTGTATTCAGGATTCCAGTTGAGTTACAGAAAACATACATTGACTAAGAAAGGATTGATTGAAAATCACTAACTCTTCAGAGTGTGCAATTAGAACTATTTACAAAAAGGCAAAAAATGCCTTATATACAGACTGTATGTCGGCCCCTTAGGGCTTACAAAAATATCCCAGTTCAGAAAAAGATCTATCTCAGATCTTTGATGAATTAATTGTAGAATCCTGCGTGTCCCTGTTGTTGGTGTCGATGTGAAGAACCGCTCTTGGAGAAGCCTTCTCTTGATCTTTTTGTAGCATTAATTCTTCTAATCCATCGTGTCCAGCTACCGAGTCCCCTGTTGAAGTGCCGCATTGAATTCCCCCGAGCTCAGAACAGACATATGTTGTATTCATGTTGCATTTTTCCCGCATTGGCATTCCAAATTCTGATAAGACTGCCATGGCTCGCCTCAAATCCCTCTGGTTAGTTGAGTACTTTCCATGCGGGCCCTGCAGCTGGTCAAAAGTCCTTTTGAACGGAATTGCATCTCAGCAAGACACTGAAAGTATCTTGCCGATGCGATTATGTGTCTCTGTAGCTTTAGAAGTCATGTTGATACCGCCAAAACCATCGGCAAGACAAAAGGATTCGGTTAGAAGTCCCAGCGAGCACCATTGAGTCACACTGATATCCTTTTCATTTGGTACATCCATTGCTGTCGGCCAGATATTATATGTTCGAGAAGACCTCCTAACGAGCCCTCCATCTCTCGGCGAGCACGTACACAGTCGGTATGACTCTTGGCGATGACCTCTCATCGAGCTCATTTTGTTTGCCCCAAGCTTACTCTTCTCCTTCGAGCTCGAGCTCCTTTGGCTTTCAGTGAGACATTGGTCTGTCGACCGGACTTCATACCGAGTGCCTCTTCATTCTCTGTCGAGCTATTCACTTTACTATCGGTGAGACAACACTGAGTCGGGGAGACCTCTTATTGAACTCAGAAGACTATGCTTAAGTATATAACCTTCGGCGAGACTCCAGACAGTCGCCAGGACCCCATGGAGAAAGCCCCAACTCTTAGCGATACCAGATGTTTTGTTGGTGGTACCCCTACTTGTTTGCTTCAGCCTTCAAGACCCCTTGGTCAGGGAGACCCTCTCTGGTCGGCATGAGGTTGTGCCGACGGCACTCATCCCGGTGAGGCCTCACTTCATCTGTCGACAAGAGCCTATTGGTGTCACCCCGAAAGCATTTCACTCCACTGGGATGTTCCCTTGAGCTCAGGGAGAGCTTGCTCGGTTGGCAAGACATCCTGCCGACCCCGCCCTCATTCTGTCTGAGCTCTTCTTTACCTTTGTTGAGACTCTCCCCAAACTCCTGCATTCTTTCTGAGTTCTTCTCACCCTTCGGCAATACATCTAATGTCGGCGCGACATTTCGACGAAGTCCCTTAGTTAAATCAAGGTTCTTTTGTGTCGGCAGGACTCCTACCGAAAATAATTGCATCGAGGTCCATCCTTTCCTTTCGGTGAGACTTTCGTCCTCGCCAAAACCTCCCGGCAAAACCCCTCACTTTTTCCGAAAGCATATCTTGCTCTGAGACTCTTCACACGTTGATGAGACATTGAACCTTCGCTGGGACTTCTCACCAAGCGTTGTAGGTCTCCCCGAAGCCCGTGGTCGCCGAGAGTATCGGCAAATGATGATTGAATGGCCTATCGGCCAAGGAAATCCACACAGTAAGAGGTCATACTGAACCCTCTCCGTTATAGCGATAGGCTCTGTAGGCTCGTTCGACATGATAGAAACTAGGTCTCAGCGACCTGCTCAAGATGGAATAAATCAAATAGTCAGTCGGCCAGACAATAGGAGAGTCTTGTCGACTCTCTCCTTAGATGATTTTCATACCGAATCTTCCTAGGGTGGCTTCTCCCACTGAGTTCCCCGTGACCTAGCAATAGGTGTAGAGTCTTTGCCCTTGTGTGAATGTCCCACTGGCCTCCTCGAACCTCTGTCACATTATATTCTGCCTAATTGATCCTGAGGGTGAAAATTAGGTAACAATTTCATCTGTGATTGCATTTTTGTGTTTTGTTCTTGGGCTATATTTTTGATTTCATCTAGTTTTTCCAACTGCTCTATTATATCCTCCATAGGCTCTAGGATATCTAGGTCTTCTTGAAGCATGAACTTATATATGGGAAGAAGGTTTTGCATAGGAATTTTGGCTTGTGTCCCATATACCAGTTCAAAAGGTGATTTACCAGTTGATTTCTTCACAGTGATACTATCCACCCATACTGCCATCCTTAATTTAGAATCCTAGGCTTTTTTTTTCCAACATCCTCTTAATGATTTTCAGGATACTCTTGTTACTTGATTCAACTTGATCATTTGCTTGTGGATGATAAGGAGAGGCATATGAGATTGTGATACCATATGTTTCACAAAATTTTCTAAATTCTTTTGATTTGAAACACATAACATAATTTGTATTTATCTGTACAGGTGTTTCGAACCTTGTAATTATGTTCTCCATCATAAATTTGCTTACAACTTTACTAGTGGCATGCTTTTTTGGGACTGCTTCTATCCATTTTGTAAAGTAATCAATTGCCACTAGTATCCATATGTGACCTCGACTGGATTTTTCTGGTATTTCCCCAATAAAATCAATCCCCAACTGATGAAAGGGAGCTTCAATCTATATTGGTCTGAGTGGTAATTCTCCTTGATATTTCATTTTTCCAGAGAACTTCTGGCAGGCTTCACACTTTCTTACATAGGTGAAAGAGTCATAGAGAACCTTAGGCCAGTAGTATCCAACCCTCAAGATCTTATGGGCAATGGTTTTGGCTGAAAAGTGTCCCCCACAAACTCCTTCATGCATCTCTTTTAGTACATGATTTGCTTGTGATTCATCTAGGCATAACAACAACACTCCATATCTATTTTTCTAGTATAAGTCATTGTCCATGAAAACATATTTTGAGGCATGCAACCTCAAGGTTATTCTTTGATTTTCATTCAAGTTCTTAGGGCACTTCTGGTTTTTTAAGTAGTACATGATGTTAGTGTACCGTGAAGTGTTCTTTATGCTTGCAATCATGGCTTCTTCTTCCCCTGTGTTACAAATTTGAGATGCTTCAAGATTCGACTCAACCATTAGCTTGGCTAGGCATTGTCCTCTTACCAACTTAGTGATTTGAGATAGTGATTTGGATCTCAATATCAAACTCTTGAATTCTATTGATCCACCTACACCTTCTCCCTGTAACTTTAGTTTGTACAAATACATCCTTGGCTGCAACTTTAGGAACATATGCAATTATTTTTGTTCCTACCAGATAGGGCCTGAAATCTTTTATTGCTTTGACAAGTGCATATGCTTGCTTCTGTGTAATATTATATTTTAATTCATCTCCTTGGAGGGACTTACTTTAAAGAATGATATAGGTTGCTCATACCCTTCATCATTCTTTTGTAGCATTACTGCTACAATAGTGTGGTATGAGGCAAATGAAAAGATCTGAAAGGGCTTACTAAAATCAAGGGATTTTGACACCGAGGCTTCTTTGATTGCCCTTTTTATAGATATAAATGCATCGAGTGCTTCTGCAGTGCAGTCAATCTTGGCACCTTTCTTCAACATCTTTGAGATGGGTTTGACAATTTTAGTAAAGTTTGATATAAATCTTCTTACAAAGTTTATTTGTCCAAAGAAAGACTGAATGGCCTTTGTGATCTTAGGAATAGGGATCTTATCTATAGCTTCTACCCTCTCTGGATCAATTCTAACTCCTTCCTTAGACTCTATGTGCCCCAATAACTCTCCCTCTATTACAACAAAATGACATTTTTTAGGGTTTAGGGAGATGCCATACTCCAAGGCTTTGAGGAAGATCTTCTCAAGGTGTGCAACATGGTCCTCTTCTTTCTTGGAATATGCAGTGAGATCATCTTGGTATACTACCATTATTGTATTGATTAGATCATCAAAAGCAACATCCATAGCTCTTTGGAATGTGGCACCAACATTTGTTAGTTCGAATGGCATCCTTACATACACATATGTACCCTAAGGGGTGGTAAATGCAATCTTATATTGTTTTGATTCCTTCACCTTCACTTGGTTGTATCCTGAAAATCCATCCATCATGGACAATAGTTCACAACTTGTTACCCTTTGCGACATGGCCTCAATATTTGGGAGTGGGTAGTTGTCTTTAAGGGAAGAGACATTCAAATTTCGAAAGTCTATGCATAACCTTATCTCTCCATTCTTCTTTCTAACTGGCACCAAGTTAGAGACCTAAGTGGAATTCCTGATAGGTTTGATGATACCTCCCTCCCTGAGTTTCATAAGTTCCTCATGCATCTTGGGTTCTAAGGTTGGGTTTATTGGCCTCTATTTTTGTCTAAAGGGTTTTGCATTAAGTTTTAGTGGAATTTCATGTTGGAACGGATCTTCTCTGTATGCCTTAAGATCATCATAAGACCGTGTGAATACATGCTTATACTTCCTTAACAGTGCAATCAACATCTTTTTGATTGTAAGGATTATCTTTTTCCCAATGTATACCTTGTTTGGAGCCAATTTAGTGCCCAAGTTGATCTCTTCAATGTCTTCCCTCCTTACTAGTGTTTGCTTCATAATTGCTCGATCATTCCCATAAAACACCCTTCTAGTGTCACTAGTCCTTTACGAATCTTGTTTGTCTTGAGCTACACAACTTCTAGGTTGAATACAGTTTGTTTACCATCTACTTCTTCCACAAATGCATTAAAATCAATCTCTTGGGCCTCATACTAATCAATGCAATGTAAGAACTTGATCATATCAGTGTCATCATTAAAAACTTGACAATTTTAGATGTTATTAGGGATTGTTGGCCTAGTCTTAAGTTCTACCTGTGAAATTCTTGTTAAGGTAACATCATCCCTTTTCAAGACCATTTTCCAAGAAATTAGCCATTAATTTTTTAGTTCTATCTATCCACTCAATGGAAAAGGCATAAAAAATCTCAATAGTGTCCCATAAAACATTTCTATATTGCTTCAATCTTTTATTTTTGTGGAGTGTGTTGATCTTATTTGTGAAACAACTAATTCAGAAGCCCCAAGAATAGTTAATAGTTTAATCCCATGTTTAGTGGCCATGTTTAAGCCTAGCAGCAGGGCTTCATATTCTGCTAAATTATTTATGCATTCAAATGTTAGCATAAATGAATATTGAAATGTTGTGCCTTTAGGTGAAATGAAGACAATTCTTGCTCCATTCCCTTCTCTACTGTAGGCCCCATCAAATTATATTTTCCAAATTCCATGTCCATTCTTGGAGACATCCCTGGAAATTGGATCTATGTTGAGTAATTTAGGGTTTAAGTGTTCAATTCTAAAACTCCCCAAGTCCACATCACAGAAGCAATTCATTTGATTGGGATCAAAGAGTTCAATGACATGTTTAGATCTAGGCTCTCTGTATAATTTGACTTCCTTTCCATTCACAGGAATTGTGGCATAAGACAAGTCTAGTTGAACTTCCCACCTATTGCTCCAGTCCATTGCCTTGATAGTAGCATCCCATAGTAATGGGGAGTGTCTACCACAATAATGTTTGTCCTATATGTTGCCTCTAGGTACGATGCAAATTTTAGTTTCACATCCCATATCACTCCAACTATAGGGAATCATCTATTATCCATGGCATAGCACTTCCCATATGTAGTATTCACCAGCAAACCTAGTTCCTTCATGACAACTAGAGGCATGATGTTGATTGTTGCCCCTAAGTCAATCATACAGTTTTTTACTAGCTTGTTGTTGATCACCAATGTAGTATATAATGGATCTACTTGGGAAGGATTCTTTGTGAGTGTATCTCCTAAATACACTTCTAGTGTCTTTGTGATTTCCCTTTCTACAACATTAACTTCCTTCTTTTGATCCCTCTATTTGTGGGATGTGTTTGTGATCATTTTGAATGTTGTATCTCTAAACTCATCAATCTTCATCAACTCCATTAAAGGGATTGTCATTTTTTTCTAATCCAATGCTTGGGCCATATCAAATGAAGGGGCAGTGATCCCTTGTTCACTCTTCTTAGACTTAGTGATTCTTTTCCCTTCATTTTGGACTTTTTCATCCCTTAGTGTTTTCTCAAGTTCAATGTCTGCAGTTTCCTTTTGAACATATTTCTAAGGTTTCTTTATTTCACCCTTATTTTGATTAGATGGGACATTCTCCTTGCTCTTTTGTTCTTTGATGAACATGCTTCCTGGTGTCCCTTGATCTCCATCTGTGGGCCTACTTCTTAAGTTGTATTTCCTCCCTTTTTCCTCACCCACAACTTTTATTGTGATAGCTCTCTTTTCTTCCTCTATTGGCATTCTCAACTGAAACTGAGGTGTTGCATTGTATGCATATGTTGCTTCTTGTGTATTTTCTTCCTAATCTGAAAACACCTCTTGATCCATATTCACATTTTTCTTTTAATTATAACCATCATATTTGTACCCCTCCTCAGAACAAGAGTATTCTTCACCATTCTGATGAGACCTCCATCTTAACATGTTTACAATGTGGCCATCCTTGTCTTGCTCCTATGACCAATCATCTTGACAAGCTTGATCCACTGCAAAATGTTTAGGTGCATGGGGTCTATGGCAAGGTGAACACCATGGTGTAGTATCTAGTGCATGTGCTTCATGTTTTTTCAAGGGGTTAGGAGTCTCCTTACAATTTGATTTTTCTACTGGTTTTTCATCTTTCCAAGTAGTATTGTAGGGAATATCATGCAATCTTGGCCTTTCATTTCTATACTGATTCTCTTGTTTGTTCTGGGGATTGTTGTGATTTTGAGGGATCCTAAGGTTATCCATTTTTCCAATAATTCCAACATCCTTTATGTTATTCTCAATGGTTAAGGCTAGCTTTTGTGCTTTTTTCAAACTTCTAGGTCATTTGTTCCTAAGTTCATACCTTGTTTTGGATCAAAGGCCTTTAAATAGATACTCGAATTTGTTGGGTCAGCTAATTTGGATCCATGTAGTATATTATTATAGAGCTTGGAGAACCTTTTATTAAAATCATAAACTGATTTATTCTGGTGTTTCTAAATACCTATTATTTCATGTAGAGCGAATTCAAGAGCACATTGATTCCCATATTGTTCTATAAATTGATCCTGGAAGTCTGCTATAGAGGTAATTGAAGCATCAGGCAGGTTGTTGAACCAATCCCTTGCTTCTTTAGTCATATACATCATGAATAGTCTCATATTCACATCCTCTTGTTCCATGCCTATATCTTGCACAAAAGCATTAAAGTTTATGATGTGTTCTTCTACTGTAATTGTACTATTCCCTGTGAATTTAGGGATAGTGTTTCACTAGTTGCTATCAATCAGACATGGATATAGTTGGTACCCTGACAAATCAAATTGCTTGCTTATGCTTGTGGGTTTTGTGGATAAGGATTCTGGGGTGGTGGATTGGGGTAGTACTGATTCCATGATGAGGTTGTTGGTATACATTTTGTTGGACATTGTGGTGAGGATACACATACTGTTGTGGCACATGATGGCAATATATATTTTGTTGCGGCACATGATGTTGTTGGTGTGGAACATATTATTGTCCTGGTGGGGGTAAGACTATGGAACATTTCCAGTATTTTGTGGTTGGTATTTTTGGGGTGGCACATTATGTTGGGAATGTTGCTTTGGGTTATCAACTGTGTTGTAAGATGCTTTTGTAGCACCTGGAGCACTTGTATTCTGAGATGGCCCCTGCGTGTTGATGTCACCCCCTTGTTTATGGGGAAGAATTTATTTTGGTGGTTTTGTTGCATGGATGTTTAATTGAGACATTTGTTGGCTCAGATCTTGACTCTATTTTATCATCTATTGTCTTCTCCTAAGCTCCTCTTCTATTTCTTGAGTAGTCATTTGCTCATAATTTGCAATAGGGGCAGAGTGATCCATGAATCCATGCTGAGACTCATCTCCTTGTTGTAACGACATCTTGTAATCATATTCATTCTATTTTTGAATTCATTCTACCTCAAGTCAAGCATTGAACTCCTATGTTTTCTAAGGGACTTCCTTCCAGTGAAAAACATGATGACTAGTGTTTTCCTATTCAAAGGGAGTATGGGGATCTCTGCTCAAGTCATTATTATGGAATTTTGATCCATGCAATGGATCAAAACTATTGTGCATTGTAAGGAATTATTTTTATGAGTTTTCCTTACATTCATTCATTACATCTAATTTATTAGATGTTGCTTTGTCCTTATTCTTATTTGTATCAGTCTTTGAAGGGGGAGACCCATGTTTATCTATCCACCTAACATTGTTCTTCTTTGGGCTTTCTTGGTGTAGGGATCTCCTGTCGTTCATCTTGTAGGATGCTTTAATGCTCTGAACTATATGTTTTTCCTTGTTGATGTGTATTTGTACTTCCCAGTCATGCACTTGTTCTTACAAAGTCGCCACTCACTTTTAAGAAAAGAAAGAAAAATTTACAATTTCTTGTTCCCAGCGGAGTCTTGTACAAAGTGTTGACTCTATGATGAAAGGCCTGGATTCATAATTGGCTAGGTTCCCCAGTAGAGTCGCCAATTTGTTAGGTCTCCAAAATGTAGGTTATGAACCTTAAGAGGGTGCCAATCTCTTAGTACACTTTTTCCCAACGAACAAAGCAAACAAGAGTGATCACCTCCTACTCTTTAGGTTCTACTAGACCTAGGCAGGTATACTAGAGTGACAAGGTAGATTTGAAAGTCTCGAATGTGATTTCTAGTGTAGGAAATCTACTCACTATGGCACACAAGGGTGAAGTAGATGCAAAAATTATTAACTAATTCCTACTTAAAGTATTTGAATAATCAAGAGTATGAATTGAGACTATGTAAAGTATTCTAAAGTTGACCAGTGCCTAATCTATTGGGTGAATGGAGTTGATGGATGGATGATGTCTATGGAGATAGATTTGTATGATAGGTAGATCTAGTATTCGGATTAACTCTAATTGTTGGGCACTTTTAAATGTTTACACCTTGTGCAAACATGCAGATTTGTTTGTTACAATGCTCTTCTCTAATGATCCTAGTGTTATTCCCTCATATTACTATGATGTTATGAAAGGATTTTTAATTCTTAGTTTAAGGGAAACCAATCAGATTAGTTACTTTAAAATGATTTTTAATCCTAGAGGGAACCAACTAAAGTGAATTAACTAAAAGGACTTTTAATTCTCTCTCACCAGAACCCAATCAAAACAACCACAAAGCAACAACAAATGTTTTTTGATAAATTTTGTAAATTTAAATAACTTGAAGAAACCGCTTTGGAGACAACAGAGTAACAAATATGCATGAAAATCAACACAACAATTTAACACCAAAATAGATCATCAACTATGAGCAATCTCCTCCATTATATTACTTCAAAATATGCATATTTATAGTAGAAGTCTTTGTTATGATATGGATGGGTGGAATGTGCAATATATCTTCTTACTAATGCCTACTCTATTGGTGATGAAGTGAAATATGATATGATGATCAAAATTGATCCTTGGTTTCCCTATTTATACTAGAAGCAACAAGCTTCATGCCCATTCACAAAAGGTTACACCATTTCTTAACTAAAATGTGATTAACATAAACATAGAAAACTTCAAAAGTTTGTTGGTGGATGCACCATGATCCATTAATCTTTAGCAAGATTCCATGATCATGAAAGACCTGTAGAAGGCTCATGCACGGTGATAGTGAATCCAAAACCACCAAAATATGATCCCTTTTACTCCTTTTTCATTTGGACCATGCAATGAATAAGTTGATCTTTGAAAAATATTCAATGTTTCCACTCTTGGCATGAATGTCCTCATTATGTATAATATCCTTCATTACATATTCGAGTTCAAAAATTCTTCCAAGTTGCTCATGTGTCCTCTTGAGTACCTCATCTTCATCATTAATTTTGTTGAGAACACTTGGTAGTTAATGGGCTATCTCATCCTTCCATGTATCCTAATCTTTCAGATTTGTTTCCTCAAAGAATTCAGGCAAGGCCATACTTAGCGGCTGAATGAAGTCACTTAATTCCTACGTCAAAATGTTATGGAAGCTTTCATGTGCACTAATGAGCTCTTGATATTCTTGCAACATATTTTTTTATCTCCTTTCATTACTTTTATGTGAGGCTCCACTTCCTTCATTCTATCGCTCAATCTGTTGTGTTCTAACAGAGCTACATATGTTTTTGTCATGAATGAGATAGACCTTGTTAGCATTTTTAAACATATCATCGAACCTCATGCAAAATAGCTCTGATGCCATTTCAGAAATGGTGGTTTTCAGCTTTTCATTTAATTCTTCTTTTCCTTTCCAGGCTTTCTCATACCTATGTTTCCAATAGGTGGTCTTAGACATCGCCTCAAGCACCCTTCTTTCATGCTCAACCAGTGGTGAGTAAATCACTAAGGAGGAAGGTAGGCTATCTTTGTAGCTGGTCACCTCCTACTTTAACCTTTGATTCTCTTCCATTAGTCCCTTATAATCTCTGACCATTTTTTGAATTTGAGCCTTGGTAAACTTGGCCACATTTACATTCAATTCAGTGGTTTCCATAGCGTCTACCTCCCCTACTCTTTGTACTAGAAGATGTCCCAAGATATGATCATGATTTCTAATAAGAAAAGGCCTTTTTCCTGGAGGGTAAAGTGCCTACATTTGTAAAGTAGTATTATCAGGGTTATACCATGATCCAGTATATATCTTATCACCATCCTCATCTGTCAATTGCAAGGTCTTATTTTTCCTCTTCAGAAAGTTGTCAGACACAATGGCTGAGCTAATATCCCACCTTAGAAGAAGCATAACCTCAACTTCTTGATATAGTGCTCTTCCTCTTTTAGCAATCATATTCTTCATCTCTTCATCGATCTCATGTTGAAGCTCTTTTAAGGCATCTGCTTCTTTCTCATGGTTGATGTCTTATAGAATTTTTCTTACTACTCTTCCTTTATACTCATAAATGAAAGCCTTGAATTCAGAAGTTTGAAAAAATGTGTCATCTGTAATGAATTCTTGACTGGAAGGATGCCTCACATCATCAGATAGCTCATTAGAAGCTTCAAATGTGATTACATTCCTTTTTGGTAGCATTTAATACTAGGGAACAATAGGAATGTTGATCTCGGTGACCTCTTCCTCCTTCTCAATATCATCTTCAATTATGATTGGGGTGTCAGCTGAGAAGCTTACCTTTAGAGTAAGCTGTGGTGAAAAATGGCCCAGTGGTGCTACATTCTTGGCTTGTCTCCTAGAACCAATATTTCTTTTCCTTTCAAAAGCTATGAGAGGTACATCCTTTATTAGTTCTTCTTCATGCATAATTAATTGTTCAATTATTTCCATAGGGTCTTGAATTTCATGAAAGGCTTCTACATAGGATGAATTATTGTTAATTCTCCAAGCCTCAGCCATAACAATTCTATTGTAGGAATCCTTCCTCATTATCACTTGATTCTTCTCACAATTCCTAATGAAATTATCTGCATGGAACTCGTGCTCATATCCATTCAATCTTTGTGAAATCTTGGCATCATAAATGAAATGTTCAAGGTCAAATTCCTCTCTTTTGTTTCCTATTGGCAAGCCATAATAATCTAGCTTGCTACCAACGAGGTCATACCCCATATCAACAATGATAGTGAAGTCAACAAAACATAGAGTAGAAGGCATAAATTTTTTCCTTCCATTGCTTTTTAGGTGCATGAAGGCTAAGTAAGACAACTGTCTTATGATCTCAAGGTATGAAACTCTATGTAGCACAGTCTTAGGTAGTAAATATGGGGCTGCCTCAAATCCATACACTCTAATAATAGTACAGTCTACATATGCATACCAATCCCCCCAATTGTGATTTATTTTCCCCTTAGAACCCTTCTCTTTTGGTCGAAGAAACCTTTGTATTTACGAGGAAAAATTATAATCACATATGTGACCAAGCAACCTGTATAAGGTTTTGACAAAATATTCTTCAAAATACAAGTAGTGGGATCTCCCACATCTACTATCCCATATGGATGTCCACATATGTAGTGGCCTATAATTCCCATCACCATCAAAATATTTTATTCTCAATTCTTCTCCCCATATTCCCATCACCTGCCCTTCATATAATATCATGTGCATAAGAAGTGAATATTGTTTGAAGTTGAGAGCCTCACTATTGTTCTTAATGGTATTAAGAGAAGCATTAATGACCTTAGATAAATATTTTGCATAATCATAGGGCTTGGCATCTTGGCTTTAGATGTCGATAGCTAGAACGATGGGGGCTATAGTCATGTTAGCAGGGGCATCAACTCCCATTACTTGGTTGGTTGAATAGTACAAATATTGATAATACTCTTTGAACAAATCCATAGGGAATGGGGGCCTTTCATCATTGGAAAACCTCCAAGGTTGATTTCCTGGACCTTTAGGCCTATGCAGAGGTAACTTCCACCTCTTATAGCTTGTATCCATAGAGCAATATTCCTCCAGCAAATCTCTCATCTATAGTTTTGTTTTCAGGGAGGTATCTAATTGAAAAACCATACAAATATAGTCTCATGTTATAATTATGAATTGTCATATGTCGTGAGAGTGAATTTCCCTTGTCTTTGGATTGTAGTTTTTAGCCAGTGTTTTAATCAACTCTACATTAACAAAGACATTAGGCATCACAAGATTCCCCAAATTCAAGTTCCACAGGTTTGAAGCTGGCCTATGTCTGTATTTCTTCCTATAATGATATATAAACAAGTCATAACCCCTATGCGGAGTTCACACATCTCCTAAATTTATGTGTTTTTCTTCCAATGTTTTGCACGATGGGTTTAATTGAGCTACTCTTCTCAATTTTGGCCTAGACCCGAGACACTAGTCTATCAAATCTTGGTTCAGTGGCCTAGTCTCTACTTTTTTCCTTTTCACCTTTGGTTTCTCAAGGGTTCTATCCATTTTAAACCCTACTTGTACTTCAAGCTAACTTCTGAAAAATACGTTCAGCTAAGCCAAGATGACTTACTTGAATGAATGTTGCAATTTTTGAGCTGCTCGTTGTCATCCAACTCTATTCTCCGAATATCCAACCATAATTCATAGTAATTTATGATTTCTTAGGGGCTATACTTATCAAAATTTGGCATGCTTGAGCTAGATTTAGTTCATAAATGGTGCTCATGCCACCTTTCTAATCAACTTGCAACATTAATGGTAGTTGTATCTTTGATAACTTCATCAATTATGTTAGTCTGGTGAAACATTATTTCATATTTGTCGAAGAGACTTTAAGTATGATTTCCATTTCTCTCTTCAATGTGTCCCTGATCATCCTTTTTAAAATGTCTAAGAGATTTTTAAATTTCTCTCTTCTATCCTGCAAGGTCTCTTCGACAACTGCATTTTAAGTTCCTCCCTTATGGCCCATATCATTAGAACATCAATGAGACTGGTGAATATCTCTTGCCGACAAGCCTATGTCTTCTCCACATACTCGTATCTCTTCCTTCAATGGTATTGCTTTTAATGATCTTTATGTGACTTTGACATGTTGAGGAGACCTGTGGTCATTTCTCTTCGACGTCCCTTAGTCTCATCGATAGTGCATGTTTGTACGCATGCCAGAATGTCGAGGAGACTTTTGATAATTTCTACTCGATACTCCTTTGTCTCCTTGATATGTCATTGTTAGGATGTTGAAGATACTTTGATCAATGTCTATTCGATGTCTCTATGTCTCTTCAACATTTTATTGTCACTCGCTCCTCAAATGTCGAAGAGACTTCCTTATTTCTTTCCTTGATATACCAATGTCTCCTCGATGTTGTCATTTGTCCACCCCATTCTTACCGGTGGTTTACTATTTATTTTATGATAATCTCTCAATGTCTAAGAGATTTTTTTCTATTTCTTGAATACAAAATACTTCATAGGATTATATCTTTTTGGTGAGACATGCTATATTTTCTCTTCGACACATTTAAGTCTCTTAGACATATCATTCTTCAGGCTAGCAGAAAGACATTTGAGTATGTCTCCTAGACATACAGGGGTCTCATATATATTTTTCATCAGCCTTTCATGCTCTTGTCGAGGGACTATGGTGAAAATCTCTTCGATATGGCATTGTCTTGGAGACATGCCTTGTGCTGTTGTGAGAACACTTCAAAGAGGGAATTCATTTTAGTGTTATGATCAAAAGGCCCTATTTAGTGGTTTATGTATGAGGATTCATTAATTTCAACCACCATGAAATGAATGGTGATGGAACATATGGTGAGTATGGGAAGATGAATGCAAATGGAAATATGCAAAAAGACCAAGGTGAATTTTTTGGCTCCAATAGAGCCTTTGCATTATTTACTCTTGCTTGAACTCCATTAAGAATGTAGACAATATTATGAATTGATTCTCTCTAGTAGACTTCTAGTAGGTTTTCTTCTTTCATCATTGTTCTTATAGCTTCTTGAACAATCCTATTCTTTCTTTCAACCACTCCATTCTATTGAGGAGTGCTAGGGGAAAATAAATGCCTCTTTATCCTGCGATTCTCACAAAAAGTGTTAAACTCATTAGAGGTGAACTCTCCACCTTTTTTAGACCTCAAACACTTGATTTTCATATCTATTTTATTCTCAACCATAACTTTGGATACTTTAAACTTATCTAGAGCTTATTATTTTTATTTGAGAAAAGTAACCCATTTCATTCTATAATAATAATCAATCAATAGCATGAAATACCTGTCACCTTGAAGACTTCTTACTTTAGTAGGACTACAAATGTATGTATGCACTAATTCCAACAATCTAGTAGTAGATTGCTATTTGACTTCGAAACTTCTTGCTTGCTTCCCAATTTGACATTCCTTGTAGACATCATTAACAGGCTTTGTAATCCTTAACAGATCTCTCACAGCTTGAACTGAACTGATCCTCACTAGACAATCAAAATTAATATGACACATCCTTCTATGTCATAGCCAACTTTCATTAATTTGAGTCATAAATCAATAGCCATCATCACCTTTAAGCTGATAAACATTTCCATCTATCCTTTTCCTAGTAGCAACCATAGTTCTGGAGCTTTTTTTATCTCACATCCATCATCCTAAAACATAAGATTATATCCTTTGCTACACATTTTTCCAACACTCAAAAGGTTATGCCTTAAACCCTTAACATAAATAACATCATCTATATTATGCTTGTCATCAAAACTTATAGAGCCTTTTCCACATATCTTAGCAGATGTATCATCACCAAACGTAACTAGACCTTCATATTTCTCAAGTTTAACAAACTTAATTTTTTCACCGATTATATGATTTGAGCATCCACTTCCAATCATCCAGTACTTCTTCTCCTTTCAAGCATGAAGAGTAGTCACCATAGCATTATGACCTATTTCTGGAACACTTTCCTTCACACATCTCTCAGAGTTAGTATAATTAGTTTTATATTTAATATCCATGAACAAGCATTCAATATATTAATCATCCCCATAATCAAATTCATCATCAAATATACTGGCATCTTCTCTTAGATAATAACTTTTCTTAATTTCTTTACCTTTTTTTTTTCCTTTTTTTTGTGATTCAAAGCTATTTTTGGACATATTTCATGTAGATTAGGGTGGATGATCATAAACCAACTCAAAACTAACACAACCAATCAAAATTTTCAATCTTAGAACCCTAATTTGATAGATTTCCTTACCAAACGAACTTTAGGCCTTGTAGGACAGCGAACTGGATTTTCTCGACATAATCCTCAAACCAGACATCATACCTAAAATATAACTATATATTTAGATACCCTTTATGGCATTTGACAACATACCAAATTTTTAGGTGGGGTTGTTTTAGAACCTAAAGGTCAAATTTTTGTTGCTACACTTTGTATGAGGCCTAATTAGGCTTGTTTGAATGGGTAACAACAAGGTTTTAGAACCTAGGCTTCAAATATTCACACCAATGGCTTAGTCATTTCAAATAGGGTCTTCCCAAACAATTACAACCACTACAAACACTTCCCCAAGAGATTTTCTACAAACCCTAACTCTTATGCAATTTTTATGCCAAAAACATGAAGTTAATCCAATTAGGGCATCACCAAATATGCACTTAACACCCTCCCCTGCTCCTAAAACATTTTGAGAACTAAATATACCCTATCTACATCCATTCCACCAAGTTTAATGCCAATTCATTGGTGGAATGGAGAGGAATTCATTTTTGTACAATCAATGCACACCCTAGTGAGGGTTTTAAACCACTTTCAGAAATTCTATTCTAACTTCCTCAAAACCTAATGAAATGAAGTGGAATCAAAATAAGAAGGTAGAAGAATCAATTCCACATCAATTCCAATGAATATTAGACCATTTCTAGGTCGTATAGGGTCGTACTAACTTTTGTAGTAGTAAGATTCAATGTAAAACGCATAAAAAAAAATAGAGTGTTATTATTGTTCAATCTTCGAAAACAACATCTAGTGTTTTTTATCAAACATAACAAGGCTTATTTAAGAATTTTAAATCCCAAACTAACCATTTACAACTACCTTTTTAAAACCAACCGTTCAACTTCCCCACAAAAGCAAAAATGCAAAAGTTATTTGACAACTTTTTGCAACTTTCACAATATTTACAAAATGGACTCCTAAATGACTCAAGACACCTTACAAACATAAGAAATGGTATTAAAGACATTATTATATGCAAGATGACTCAACTAAACCTAAATACTAATACTTAGAAACTTTTTTCACATTAAGACCTATGGTGCCCTGCACCATACTCCCCGTGCAAAATAGACGCAAGTCCCATTGAGGACAGTGTTGCAACATTAGCTTCATGCTTAATCATGTCATTCCATGACCTCTAAGTGACATATCCATCTAGTAAACCTTTCCAATGGACCAAAAACTTTAAATATACATAATCCCTTTTATTTTTGAATTATTTGGCATCTAGGTTATGCTTCAACTTCAGAGACTTGTTTGATAGATGATCCTTGACTCCTTCACCTGAAAGTATTGTTGAACTTGCATCAGCATCTATAACCATACCTCCTCCATCCTTGTCATGAGCTTCCTTCTTCTTCACTGTAGGTGTATTCTTGAACTTTTCTACATCCATTTGCAACTTATCCTTGACCTTTTCACCTTTGCTTCCCAACTCTTCTATCTATTGTTGTGTCCCTCTAACTACTGCTTGAGCAGTCATACTAACCTCTAGTACAAAATGACCAATATCCCTCTTTGAAATCAATGAATGGAGCACTCCCCTTATCATCATGGCAACATACTTCTTAAGCCAACCTTGAATCTCCAAAATCAATTCATCCTCGACCTTCAACTCAACAGATCTTGACACCAACTCAATATCATTTCCATCCAAAATCAAGTCATTCTTCATGTTTGTTGTCATAATATCTCCAAGTTTAGGAGTGGATGCAAGGTCCCTATCCTCCTCTTCTTCTACTTTGATGAACTCCTTCCTACCTACCATCATCACATTAGCTCCCTTAGTTTTATCCTCCTCTTTCAATGGTGTCAAAGTATCCATCTTTTTCTATCTCATAAGTATTTCTACTTCCATCATACATAGCATGCCTATCAAATTTCCAAGGCCTCCCTAGCAACAAATGGCACATATCCATGGGTAGTATGTCACATAAATTTTTGTCTTTATATCCTCCTATATTGAACTCCACCCAAATTTTTTCATTTACCAAAAAATATTGACCCTCATTCAACCATGAGTCTTTGTCAGGAGTATCATATGGTATTCTAGGCAACTTAAGTTTATCAACCATCTCAATTGAAACCATATTATCTGTACTTCCTGAATCAATTGCAACTTTACAAACCTTACCCAAGCACTTACAAGTTGTATTGAAGAGAGTCTTCCTTTGTGGTGGCTCATTCTCTACTGATGCCTTGATGGGAGTTCTCCTTACCATGAGTGATTCACCCACTTCTAGAGCAGCATGCTACGATGGAGAGTTTACACTCTCATTGTCCTCTTCTTTCACCAATTGAGTCCTTATTTCTCCTCCATGTGAAGTAGAGGTCTGACCTTCATTACATTACCATGCTTGATGTGCAAACTTGTTGCACTAATAACACCTTCCTATGAACCCACTAGATCATCTTCCTTGACCTCAAAATCTACCTCTAAAGCCTGATCTACCTCCTCTAAATCCACCTCTCTAATTTTCCCCGTGCTCTTGGACTTTGACTACATCTTCTTGGTTCTCATATGACTTCCTTGGAGTAGAAAATGACCCTCTTCCTCTGGAATTGTTTCCTTTTCCCCTAGTTTGTTTGTCTTGCCTTCTCTTTAGCTTTTCTTCAGCCCTAATTGCTAATTGAAAGAATTCTTCAACCGTTCTTGGATTATGCAAATCAACTCATCTTGAAGGTTAAATATTAACCCACTAAGATATCTAGCCACCTTCTCCACATCATCCTCCATGTGACCTACTCCTATACTCAACTTATAAAACTCATCAGTGTAAGCTTTGACATCCATATCTCTTCATTTCAAACCTTGAAGTTTCTTGTACATTTGAATTGCATAATCAGCCAGTAAGAACTTACCCTTAAGCTTGGCCACCATTCTGTCCCAAGAGAAATTTTTTGACTTTCCTTTCTTCCTCCTTTCAGTCTGCTCATAATCCCACCATAGTAGGGAATGACCCTTCAATTTATTTTTTCCAACTTGACCCTTTGTTCCTTAGGTACATCTTCATATTCAAAGTAATTATCAAGTGTTGCAATCCAATCTAAAAGCTCTTCATCATTCAAGTTCCCTCCATAGACAGGTACATCCATTTTTACCTTGTGTTTGTTGTCCTTGTCATTGCACCAAAAGGTCGACCTTTCAATGCCCGATACAAGCTTTAGTTAAGATCCATAGAAGGCGTTTAGACCATGTCTCAAACCCAAGTGTTGTGCTGCAAGGAAGACCAAGGGACACACCATCTCGCAACAATCCCCCCAGCACAAGCGAGAGGTTTGAACCTGTGACCAACTCTGATACCAATTGTTGTCCTTGCCATTGCACCTAAATGTCGACTTGTCAATGCCCAATACAAGCTTCAATTAAAATCCACAGGAGGTGGTTAGACCATGTCACAAACCCAAGCATTGTGTTGCAAGGAAGACCAAGGGACACACCATCTTGCAACAGTGTTTATCTGCCTTGACTGCTCTTAATAGCTTGGCCATCCTTTGCTCATCGGGATCCAATTCCTCTTCCTCTTCTTTATTCTCCTCTTCCCCTTCTTCGGGGTCACTCTCATCACCTAGAACCATACCTCTCCTCTAACTGGTTTCAATAGCCTCAAGCCTTGCTACCACCATATCTTGTAGTTTTTTCAATCTTCTAATCTCCTTTGCGGTCTTTTCTTTCATCTAATTCATTTCCCTAACCAAAAGGTTACCCTTTGGAGGCATCTTGCTCTTTTTCTCACTTCACACTTTCCCTTTTATAGACCTACCTATGCTCTAATACCAATTTGATGCAGATCAGGGTGGATGATCACAAACCAACTCAAAACTAACACAACCAATCAAACTTTTCAATCTTAGAACCCTAATTTAATAGATTTCCTTACTAAACAGACTCTAGGCCTTGTAAGATAGAAAATTGGTTTTTTCCAACATAATTCTCAAACCAGACATCATACCCAAAATATAACTATATATTTAGATACCCTTTATGGCATTTGACAACATACCAAATTTGCAGGTGGGGTTGTTTTGAACCTAAAGGTCAAATTTCTAATGCTACACTTTGTATGAGTCCTAATTAGGCTTGAATGGGTAACAACAAGGTTTTCAAACCCAGGATTCAAATATTCACACCAATGGCTTAATCATGTCAAATAAGGTCTACCCAAACAATTCCAACCACTACAAAACTTTCCCAAGATCTTTTCTACAAACCCTAACTCCTATGCAACTTGTATGCCAAAAACATGAGGTTAATCCAATTAGGGCATCACCAAATCTACACTTAACACCCTCCCCTACTCCTACAACATTGTGAGCACTAAATATACCCTATTTGCATCCATTCCACTGAGGTTGAGTCCAATTCATCAGTGGAATGGAGAGGAATTCATTTTTTACAATCAATGCACACCCTAGTGAGGGTTTTAAACCACATTCAGAAAATCTACTCTAACTTCCTCAAAACCTAATGAAATCAAGTGAAATCAAAAGCATAGGGTATAATACTCAATTCCACATCAATTCCACTAAATATTATACCATTTCTAGGCTATATATGGTCATACTAACTTTTGTAGTAGCAAGATTCAATGTAAAACACGAAAAAGAAAATATAGTGTTATTATTGTTTAATATTCAAAAACATCTAGCCTTTTTCTCAACTGTTACAAGGCTTATTTAAGAATTTTTAAGCCCAAACTCACCATTTACAAATTCCTTTTGAAAACTAACCATTCAGCTTCCCCACAAAAATGCAAAAGTTGCTTGACAACTTTTTGCAACTTGTAACTCCTACCCCAAGTGCTCTGTCGTCTAGGTATGCAAACTCATGTAAATCCCTATAGAGGGAGGCTAGAAAAAATGGGTCCCATGCAAAATGTTCCAGTCGTTGTCTAACCATCCGCTCCCAAGCAAGCCCCCATCTCAGATTGAAATATCGGCCTCGCCGATCTAGGGCAACAAGGCTTGATATAATCATAGCAATAACAAGGCGGTAGGGTGAGGCCAGGGACTTGTGGTGCTCTAGCTCGATCTACCCCTCACAAAATACAATCTCATCAATTTCTACGATGGCATAGCAGGCCTCCTTCCTGACATCCATATTTTAGATCACCTTCTCATGACCATGGATGGGTAATCTCAAAATCCACCACACGTCCTCTAGCGTGACTATGGCCTCGCTGGTTGGAAGGTGAAAAGAAGAGGTCTCATTATGCCACCTCTCTGCAACCACTGTCATCATGCCTAGGTGTGTCCGCATAGGCGGTGCATAGGCGATGTACTAGAGCCCCATCTCTCCTAGGCACTCCTACTCCCTCTCGGTCAAATCACGCAAATATTCAAAAATCTCTAGAGACCTGTGCTCGCGCGAATAGATCTCTCACTTCCTCCTGCATCAAGAAAAGTCATCGTGTTAGAATTCATCAAAAAAATTTGATCAAACTTATCTTAGTGTTTCGAAAGCTACCCCAACATTGCAACTTGTGAAGGCATTGTAGTTTGAAATTTGCAAACTGCGATGCTAGAATCTTCAAAATCTCAAACTGCACTACGGTGGTGCACTTTGCCAAAGCGGCACAAATTAGCCTAAAACCTTAATTTCAAAGTCCACCATAGCACCAGAGTTTAAAGCATAGCAGTGCATTTCATAAAGGCATCGGAGTTTGAAGTTTATACTCAAACTCCAAACTCCACTGTAACGGTACATCATGCGATGACGGTGCAGTTTAAAAGACTGAGTGGTCCAGTTTAAAATTTGAGTGGTGCAATATGGCACCACACCTAGGGACCTAGCTTTAAATGCATTTAGTGATCACAAAAAATGAAAAGCAAAAGCTTAGGTCAAGTTGACTCACCGGTGGTCCAGTGCCGAGAAGTTTCTGGTACGTTTGTACTCGATCAAAAATGTGCACCGGGAGCTATCATTGCGCCATCTTGTCTGGGTGTCAAAGCTCAAAATTGTAGAATCTCTAAAGGCTAGGTGTGAAAATGAATAGGAAGTGGCCCCCCAAGGCCTATTTAAGCCTGAAAATTAGGGTTTTTTTACCCCGTTTGGCCGTCTTATTAAGGTTTTGGTCCCCCCATCCCATTTTTGTCCGTCTGAAGGCCGTTTTGCACCATCTTTTGTGTTTTACCTCATTTTTTAACTTCTTGGAGCCTTTCTAGACCTGTTAGGCACCTTGTCCTCTTTTTTCATGAGATCACCCAAAAATCAAGCTTTTTCGTCTGGTCTCTCGAGGGGGCAGTATATCAACATAATTCATTCATTGGGGCAGCATTGGGGAAAATTTCAAAATTGAAATTTTTTTGGCTTTTGATAGACAGTTTATTCTTTGAATCAATGCAATGAGTACTTTGCTTCAAAGAGGGGGAAAATATACTGACATACTTGATCCTGATTACTAACACCATTTCATCATGAATCATCCCTCAGTCTAACCATTTAATCAAATACCCTTATTTGATTAAATTCATCAATTTTACTCTCTTAATTAATAAATCATTTTATCTAATTAAGTCTTTCCCCCTTGTTAATTAATTCAACCAATCTGATCTAATTATCCCTATTTAATTAAATAATTCATTTTATTTGATTAAATCTCTAAAGTCCACCTATTAAATTAAATAAATTAAAACCTTATTTAGTTTAATCTAATTTCATCTCCTTTAATTGAATTAAGAAAAAGGAAAAATTTACAATGAACCACTATAAGTGGAGAGTTGGGGACAGCTCATAGACGATGGGAAGTGAATAGACTGATTGGTAAATTAAATGAGAGAGGGAATAGTTTTTGAAAGAAGTAGATGAGAAAGAATAAATAAATAATCTCCACATTGGATGATAGTGAAATTAATTATCTAAGGGAAGAATAAAGAAATGATCTCCAAAATATTAAAAATAATAATAAATTTATTAAGTGAATGACCAAGTTAGAGTAGTTGGAGTAGAAGAGTTAAAATAGCATCCCAACCACATTGAACGGCAAGTGGAGAATGCAGGGCACGTAATAGGCGATGTGGACTTTCATGTGTAGGGTCTGTATTCAATACTCAATCTTGAATAATATAATATGTTATAGGACTCTTGGGATTTTGATGTTGATTCCAATGAATATGAATGGGATTCCCTATCCTCCACTACTTTCATGGACCTTGATAAACTATTTGGAGAAATTGATGAGCCTCCCCTTGAAGAAAAATTTAATCAAATGCTTACAATTGGTTCCCTACAAAACCCTCCAAGTCCTCATCCAAAGGTCCCCTTGAAAAGAGAAGAGTGGATCAAACACTTCTAGGAAACCATTGATTCTACCTCTTGGGAACTTGATGAATCTACCTATGTCTTTACCCTATCTTCCTACACCATGGCCCTTAACAACACCGATGATGGCTTACCCCTTGTCTACCTGCAACTCATAGATTGGGATCAACAAGAACCACCAAGTTTGGACACATTCGAGAACAACGAAGCAATTGCTAAGTTTATGGGACTTCATGAAGGAATACCAAGTGAGGATCATAAGGTTGGATTTTACATAGAACTCATTTATGCAGCATACTTTGTTGAGGTTGTCTTGTCCTCTAGTCACAAAAGTGAAAATGAAAATAGTAAAAATAAAAAAAATAGGTCTTTAGGTGAAAACCTAAAGGCACTTGCTGACCATGAAAAAGTAAAAATAAAGGACGTATCTGAAGGTGAAAATCTCTTTGAGGCAGCTGAGGATGGAGGACTGGACAGTCTCCCTATAGACTGGGAGAGATCACCATTTCTTATAGAAGAAACAAAAGAAGTAAACATTGGAACGCAAGATAATTCTAGAATCATACAGTTGGCAGCATCTTTGACCACCAAGGAAAAACCTGAGTTTATAACATTCTTATCAAAAATACAAGTTAATTTTGCATGGTCATGTGTTGATATGCCTGAATTGGATCCCAAACTTTTTATACATCACTTTCCATTGTTACCAAATTCCAAACCATATAAACAAAAAATTTAAGAAAAATGCACCCACATATTGCACTCCTGGTCAAGGTGGAGTTGAAGAAATTCTTGGACATTGGATTCATATGCTCTATTGATTACTCAAATTGGATATCAAACCTTGTTCTTGTCATAAAACCAAATGGTCAAATCAAAGTATGTACAGATTTCGGATATCTCAACAAAGCTTGTCCTAAAGATGACTTCCCTCTACCAAACATTGACATCATAGTAGACCTTACTGCTAGATATGAAATGCTATCACTTATGGATGGATTCTCGGGCTACAATCAAATAAGAATTGCTCTTGAAGATGAACCTAAGATAGCTTTCACATGCGCTTGGGGAACTTTCTATTGGAATTTCATGTCATTTTGGCTTTAAAATGTTGGAGCTACATATCAGAGAGCCATGACCACTATTTTTCATAATTATATGAACATACTTATGGAGGATTATGTTGATGACCTTCTCTCAAAATACCTAGAATGAAGTGGTCACCTAGCAGTCTTGGACAATATTTTCACACGACTCAAAAAGTATAAACTAAGGTTGAATCCAAAGAAGTGTGTTTTCGAGGTCCAATCAAGAAAACTCCTAGGATATATTGTCTCTTGTAGAGGAATAGAAGTTGACCCCACCAAAGTAAAATCTATCTTGGACATGCCACCACCAACCAACATCAGTTAGTTAAGGACATTACAAGGAAGGTTACAATCAATTTGTAGGTTCATTTCTCAGTTAGCAAACACTATCCATCCATTTCAACATCTGTTAAGGAAAGGAATTCCCTTCAATCGGACAAAGAAGCGTCAAGAATCATTTGATTAGATCAAGAATTATCTATTGACCCCACCAGTTCTTATGCCTCCAATTGATGGAAGACATTTGATATTGTATGTGATAGCAACTACATCAACACTCAGGGAATTGTTAGCACAAAATGACAATGATGGAAAAGAATGAGCAATTTATTATATCAGTCACACCTTAGTCGGATATGAGTTGAACTATAACCCTATTGAATGAGCATGTCTAGAAGTTGTATTTGAAGCACAAAATTTGAGACATTACATGCTAAATCACAAGACAAAACTAATTGTCAAAATTGATCCTTTGAAATACCTTCTTAGCAAAGCAACTCTAATAGGAAGATTAGCTAAGTGGGTTATGAGATCTTAAGTGAGTATGACATTGAGTAAAGTGATAAAAAATAAATAAAAGGACAAGTGATAGTTGATCAACTCATAGATGCACCAATAAAGGTAGACCATCCTTTGATATTCTATTTCCCAGATGAATCGATCTTTGTCATAGAAACACCAACAACATGGAAACTGTACTTCAATGGATCCTATACAAGTCATGGTTTAGGAGCCAGAATCCTATTCATCACACCTCAAGGAGACTCCATTCCCAAGTCATTTTGAATAGAATTTCCATGCACTAATAACATAGCTGAGTATGAAGCTTTATTGACAGGTCTCCGAATGGCAATAAAATGAAAAATCAAGGATCTTCAAGTCTATGATGATTCTCAGTTAGTGACTAAGAAAGTTAATGATGATTATGACACCAAGGATGAAAATTTGTTGCCCTACAAGTGCATGGTTGATAGTTCCAAACTATACTTTGATGCCATTACCTTTGATAAAATATCGAGAATCTAGAACAAGGCAGTTGATGCAATGGCTACAATTGGATCTCTCTTGGACATTCCTAGCAATGCATCACAATATGAGTTCTTGGTAGAATAACTGTTGATCCCTACGCTCGATGTCCTCGAAAATAAAATTGTGTGTGAACTTGTTGGCCTCGAATCTCCCTTGTACAAAGACATTTACACTTATTTGCATGACCAAATTATCCCTCCTAACTTGTCCCTCAACCAATGCAAAACCTTTATCCGACAAGCATCTAAATATGTCATCATCAGAGATACCCTTTACCATCGTAGCCTAGATAGCACCCTCCTTTGATTTCTTGACTCAAATGAAGCACAAACAACCTTACAAGAGGTACATCATGGTATATGTGGAGCTCACTCTGTTGGTCCAACCCTAGCTAAAAAGCTCAAAAGCTCATGAGGACAGGGTACTATTGGCCTACAATGGAATGTGATTCCTATCACTTTGTGAAGAAATGTCACCAGTTTCAAATTCATGGGGATCTTATGCATGCGCCAGCTCAGGAAATATAGCCACTTACATTACCGTGACCATTTTCTCAATGGGGACTCAATCTCGTAGGGAAGATCCATCCCACCTCTGCTAATGGACATAAGTTTATCCTTTTTGCTACAAAAAACTTTACAAAATCGATCGAATCCATACCAATGACCTACGTTACTAGAAATTAGATAGCCAAGTTCACCTTGAATTACATTATATGTCGCTATGGTGTCCTGTAGTCCATCATTACAGAAAATGGTTTCCCTTTTAAGAATCAGGATGTTCATGAACTTTGTGAAAAAATTCATATCCAACACCATTTTGTTACCCCATATTTGTTGGGAATAGGATGACATTTAATTGATCTAACCAAGCTAAGGCATCTAATAAGACTATCCTAAAGATATTAAAGAAGACTGTCAATGACGTTGGTCATGACTGGCACCTCCAACTCAATCCTACTTTATGGGCCTACTATACCAGTGTCTACACCCTTACAAGATCCACCCCATATTCGGATGTCTTTGGATCTGAAGCCATAATTCCTATAGAGGTCAGGTTACTATCTCTAAGAGTATTTGTGCAAGGACGAATTGATCAAGAAGAGTACCATGTATCCCGTCTACATGAGCTAGAGTTATTGGATGAAAAGAGATAGAATGCTTTGACACATTTGCAAGCATATCATAATTTCCTTTGACGCAAATACAATAAGAAGGTATGACCTAGAAGCTTTGACATTGGTGACTTAGTCCTAAAATAAAATCCGAAGAATCAAGTAGATCAAGAAAATCCCATAAAATTTGAACCTAATTGGTTGGGCCCTTATATCATCACAGTAGCATATGGATCTGGTGCTTAAATCAGCTTTCTAATCCTGATGACAAACCATTACTCAAACCTATCAATAGAATGCATCTTTGCAAGTACTACAATTGATTCTCAGAGTATCCCCTCAAAAAATTCAAAAAAAAATCAAAAAAATAGTAAAGAGAAATAATTTGTCCAAAAGTGAAAACCACTTCAGTGGCGCTTTGGATATGTACCATGGTGAAAACCTGGAAAACAGGCACCATGTGTAATCAGTTTATGCTCCTCTAGCTACTATCACTCTACCTGGTCTTCCATCCCTCACTCATCCATCTGCCCATGCCATCCATAATAAAGCTTTGTCATCCTTCTCATGGCCTGAGAACCATCGACATTTAGCATCCATTCCCTTCATGATCATCCTTTGCATACGTCTACTACTTTCCCTTGCACATAATAAGTTGGTCCTATACCTAACTGGGGGAAATTCCTTGACTTACGCCTTCATGCGAAATAACACATGGTATTAGCCTTTTAAAACACCAAAAATCCAAAAAAATCATAAAGCATCCAAATCCCAAAAAAAATCATAAAACATCAAAGTCCCAAGAAAAATCATAAAACATCAAAAATCCAAAAAAATCATAAATCATCAAAATCCAAAAAAATCATAAAAAACCTTCAAAATATTAAAAACATCATAAAACTTCAAAAATTCTAGAAATAGAGTCAAAGTTTGATTTTGAGTCAATTTATGTTAGTAGGGTAGAACTATGTTGTCTCAGCACATTTTCCACGTAGGCAAGGCTCATCTTAAATGAGCCCCAGAGACATCAAGTCAGTCCTTTTAGGTTGGTTCAAATAAATCATGACTCGGTCTTTTTTCAAATAAAAGAAAGTCATGTCATGTCGAACTACGAGGCCTCTATGTGTATAAAGTAGGCAAGGCCATCAATCGATGAGCCCCCGAGGCCCTAGGTCAGACCTTTAGGGTTTTTTGAGTCTGGTCATGTTCTTTGTCCACAAGAAATCATCATTCAAACCAAATCATAAATCAATAGACAAACATAACCAACAAATATTTCATCTTTAATCAATCAATCATCTTATCATCAATCAATTGATTCAGTCATTAGTCTTGTATCAGAATGTGACATTATGCCATTTATCTCATTCAGTCTTATATGTTGTCTTTTATCAGGATGCATCCTTCCTGAGATTGGACTTTTTCTTTAGTCAATCTAGTCATTCACCTTAAGCAGGACATGTCTTTCTCGTGGTTAGGTGCTTTATCAACAATGGTCACTTGGTCAACTTTATCAGCTATGTTCCTTGCCTCCAACATGATATGTCTTTCTTGAAATTAGGAATCACATCAAACGGTCATATCACATTTTATCAAAATCAATCAATATTGCCATCTTGGTCAATTAATCTTGCCTTAATCAAGATGTGTCTTTCCTGAAACCAAGCACAATCAATTCAATCAATTAGTCAGCCTTTATCAACTTATCAATCGAGCCTTGTCAACTTATCAATCAAATTTGGTCATCTTGGTCAACCTAATCAATCAATTCAAACAATCTTATCAATATTCATGGAAAACACTATCTCTTTGGAAAAAACTTTGTGGGTTTGGGGTTTGTCTTATCTTTTTGATTGGTTCTCGGTCATGTTACTAGTTACCTCGAGGATTTCCTATTAAGGGATTTAGAGGGATAGTGATGGATCATGACCTCTTTTCTTTGCTTACTGTCTGTGGTTTGTCTTGGAAAAAAGACTAGGATAATTGGTTTGTTAAGGCATTCCTTGTCTTTTGGATTTGTCTTTTGACTACTTATATCTCACAAATGGTCACCTTACACACCTTGGTCTATGTCATACCATGGTGTTTGTGCTCCATTTGAGACAATTTTGGTTCCTGATGATGATAAATATAAAAGCATGAAAGTTGGTCCCTTATCATTCCCCGTCTAACTAACCATCTCCTTTGTCCTTTTTTGTGCTAACATCCATCTCTTTCATGCTAAAATTTCTTCCGTCTGCATCTTGACAGAGTCCTATGACACACAAAAATATCTTGCATACAGGATCATGTTAGGAAACCTCATAGAAATCATTATCATCATAGACATCATTATCATATTAAGCCACCTAATTTGCATGAGAAATTATAAAAACATAGAAATAATCCATATAACATTAACATTTCATTGCATTACATTTTGCATTATGATCATAGTTCATTTCCATCCATCACATTACATAGCATTACATTTCATATCACATTGCATTACATTTCATATACATTGCATCACATTAATAACATTATGGCATATCATATTATACATCACATTTTTCATTTACATTAGGCATTCTCAATTATCACATTTTGTATCATCATATAGGTACCCCATTACATTAACATTAATTATATTTACATATTTCATCACATTGCATTTATCAAATTAGGCCATCAATACTACATTCATAATCCATACATATCATAAAGGCATAAACATTCATAACATAATCATAAATACATAATTATATAGAATGCATAAATAGACATTATAAAAGCATGAACATGCATAGCATAACATCATCATAAACATAAAGCATAATCATATAACAATGCATATCATAAACCACCGCTAAAAATCATATCATATATATCACCCAAAATGGGTCATAAGTACAATGTCAATATGTGTCGTGTCTATGAAAAATGGAGCTCACAAGCTCGATAATCAAAAAATATAGTGTCAATATGCATAATATCAAAAGATTCTCTACCCCGAGCTGCCCTGATCTCCTATCCCTGGGGCATCCTTGTCCTCCCGGCACGGTGACTCTCAGGACCTATGCTTTGCAATAGGAGGCCTGTCATATGGAGTAGCCCATCTGGCATCTGATGTCTCACCCTCTGACCTAATGTGAGAGCATCTTCTATGTGTCTTGTTGTGTTTCCGGCCCTATGAACCACTCTCCATCTCTGAAAATGTGGGATCCCTCCTCTCTAGTGGTACCACCCTCTCATAAAGGTCCTTGTAATACAACATAGCTCTGCTTTCCCTAGCATACTCTAGAGTGACATCCACTATAGATCCACTGAATGTAGTTGTAAATTCAATCATATGCTGATATGTCTGATGTCGGTTGATGATAACTAGGCCTCAATAAATTTGTAGTGTGTCCCTCTCAGCCTTAAGTTTGTCCCTCTCTATTGTCACTATCCTGAACTCTACCTCCAAGGCATGTACCCAATCCTATAGGGTGGCTATCTCTTCTCTACACTACCCTCATCTACTCAGCCCTCCTCTACCCCCACCTCCTCATCCATCCCCATGATAATCCTCTCTCGAAGGACTCTCTCTGCCTCATCCATCTCTGCTTCCTCTACATGCTCCTCCTTTCTCCCCTCTCCATGCCCTTCAACATCCATCACCTCAACCTCTAGGTGTGCCACCTCTAAAGCAGGCATCTCAACATGCTGCTCCCTCTTGCACTGCACTTATGTCATTTCCCTCACCTCAAGCTAATCCTCCTCCATCTCCTCCTCTTGAATCGGTGGTAACTGTCTCACCACCCGCCATCCTCCATCCCTCCTCCTCCTATGTTGGTATCCTTCCCAACCTCCCAGACCATCTCCACCACCATCCCCTCCTCCTCCATCTCCCTGTCCTCCATCTCCTCTCCCTCCACCTCTCCATCCTCTCGGGCCCCTGTCTTTGCGCTCTACGGGTGTTGGCTGCTCTAGATCTGTCAATGGTAATGACTAATGAATCAACCACCAGGTGTCATACTTTGATGTGGTCCCTGCATCTGCATCGCCTCCTCTCCAACCCTACTCTAATGGTTGCAGGGCATCAATCTCCTACTTGACTGTAGTCACCACTATCTGTGGCCCGCATGGATGAACCTCTTCAGAGAACTGTGAGAACTTAGCTATACCCACGGGAACACCCTGCCTCTCCTCAAATTGTTGTTTGACCTGCTCTGAAAGAAACATCTCAATAATGTGTTGACTCTGAATTGTCTTCCTGATAAGATACTTGGGTTATCGATACCATGGAAAGTGATCATCCTCATCGACCCACAAATCACATGCTCTATGTGGTCTCCAAATGAAGCTAACCAATGTATCTAGTCCATGCCTCCAGTAGCCAACATATCCCACATGTATCTATGTCAGGGCACCCTGATACATATATGCATGTGGAGCACCTGTGCACACCTAATGTACCACCGATGGACGGAACACTGCTATATGCTCCTAGGCCCATATCATAAGTAATGTGACCCCTCAACTCAAGCTTTGTCCTCCTCTATATGCAATATTATGCAGCTGAAAATATTGCATACCCAATAGGCATGGCCCCCATGCATACACTATCCCATCCTAGACCATCCCCCCGAGCATCTCTCCCCAGCCTACTGGGAAGCCGTGACCTTTGTGATCAAGGGTCATCACTCCTACTATCAGTGTGCATAAGATAGTCATATATATCATACCTCTCTGCCAAGGTCTCCCATCTAATCGCATACCCCTAAATCCCAAGCTTTGAATCATCATCGCACTCATAATAATCATATAGCACCTGCAATCCTCGATCAGGGTCATATCATACCCACTCACCTCGAATCAGAAGCCGTGGAATCCTATAGACATCCTTGAGGGTGACTGTTGCCTCCCCTATCAGCAAATTGAAACTGCAAGTCTCAGAGTGCCATCACTTCACCAATGCTATCAACATGCCCCTATTTGCCCTGATAATAGGCATATAGGTGACATAGAATAGACCAAGATTCAGCAATGCCTGTCTCTCCACATCATCTACCTAGTCCTGTAGTCGAAATGCATCCAGTCATGACTCCCACATATAGATAGGAGGTAGATGAACCTAAAATCATCACACAAGCCATCATGTTAATCTAACATCTCCATTTGACCCTATTTGACCTTAGCTGACCAAGTCAAACTATCCTAATTTGGGGAAAAATTTTAACTAGGCACTTGCATTGTTGTTTTTTCAAATGTGTCACACACATTTTCCCACTAGCTTGCAACTGTAGTTGCATCACTTATCCTTCAAATGTGTCATTTCATAAAGTGTGTGCATCACAAAATCTTGATTGCATCATTCTTGGTTGCATATGCGGCTCATAAAGTCAGTTGTGTCACATCATTTGATGTGTCACGATGCAACCATCCCTGCCCTAGCCCTAAGCAATTGTGTCGCAATGCAATGATTGCGGTGAACCACTTCTCATCTACGTCACTCACACACATAATTGCATTGCATGGCCTATGACACAATTGCTTGCTAAAATTTTTCCCTACCTAAATGCACATAAATAAAAATAAAATAAAAGGCGGGTTTGTATTACTCACTGAGGCGGGCGCTCCCTCAAGTCAGCAGTAGGTACATATATGGTATGCTCGGTGGGGAGTGTCTAGAATAGGAAACACCTTCTTAGCAAAATCACTTAGAGCTCCAAATATTTCTAAAAATAGAATGCACAAATGACCTATTTTCCCAATCCAATTGTTATTTATAGGTTGAAAATTATGGTTTCCACCTACCTTGTCTATTGAGTACACATTTTGATGACTTTAAACTTGGATTTGACCCCCTTAATGACCTCAAAAATCAATTCCATCTTCACCATTGGATTCCCAGCAATCAATTATCTTAACGGGGACAATTTTCCAAATTTTTTGAATTTTTTTGAAAATTTGTAAAATTTTCCCAAGGGTGCATTACCTATACCCTGCTTTCACCAGGGAATCTTTTGATTGAATTTCTTTGACACAACGCGATGAATTGCATTATGTCAAAGAGGGACAAAATATAGACATTCAAAATTGTCGTAGTCTACGAGCGTCATTTTTCTTAGTCTTCGTCTCCGCATAATTAAATAATTTTAATTATTTAATTATCCTGGATCATATTCCTCTATTAATTAAATAATTTTTAATTATTTAATTAATTCACTTCTTAACTTTATTCTATCTTGATCAATTAAATAAATTCATTGTGTCACTAATTTCCCCTTTTCTTCAATAATTAAATAAATTATTATTTATTTAATTATTTCCTTATCATCATTCATCTATAGTTAAATAATTAAAAATAATTATTTGACTATTCACTAATCCTTTTAATTCTTCTATAGTTAAATAATTGTCAAAATTATTTAACTATCTCCCCAATGTCTCACTTTTATTAAATAATTAACTCAAATTAATTATTTAATGCTCTTTTACCATTTCCCTTTATTTAATTAAAATGATTATATAAATTTTTTTAATTAAATGTCCACTTTCCTTTTTCTGAAATAAATTATTTATGCCTCTACTTGTCCAGAGATTCCTTCTCATGAATTGATTATTTTTAATTCCTCCATATTCTCCCTCCACTATCTCACTTTTGAATCTCAGTCATCAATAGTCTCTAGCCTCTTTCTAATCTTGATCGTTTGTTTTGTAACCCCCCCTTTCCTGTGTTGCATGTCTTCTCATCCATCGATCTTGGAATCTTTCTAGAAGATTGATCTTTTCTGTTCATTTGAATGGTTGTCTATAAAAGAAGCCTTCCTCTTCCATTTTTCCCTTAACAACCACTTATCTCCAACTTTCTTGCTTACAATTTGCAGGTATTTACACAACTTCAACTACAAATATGAGGGAATATTTGCAAAAGAAGAATAAGGAGAGGCAAGGGAGGTGATTCAAGTTCAAGCGTGAGAAGGGTTTTCATTTGATACTTTCATTTTGCTCATTTTTTTATTGTTTTCTCTTATTTTGGATTGTGTTTTGGCTTAGTAGTGTTATGGTTGTCACTATAATCTAGGTTGGCTCATTTTAACCCATCTTACACATGTATTACGTGTATTCACATGTATGCCTCATGCTTCATGTATTACGTATATCTATTTGTTTGCTTCATGAGTGGATGTATCTTCAACAAGATTACTCCATGTGTATTTATGTGTAGTGTAGGAAAAAGTAATTCTCTTTCACACTTAATTTGGGAATAAATAATTAATACTGAAATGAGCTTAATTATTCCTTAATTTAGTGTTGTAATATGTATTTTACATATTCACATTAAGTTTAGGGCCCTTTTAATTAAAATAGACTTAATTGTGCCTTATTTTTGGTGTTGTAAGGTGTATCTTTACACTTTCACACTAATCTAGGGCTTCATTAATTGATTGAGGTTAATTTTCCTTAATTGGCCCCTTTTATTCAAATCTAAGCCTAATTAATTGCAAATTCTGAGAGATAAAACCCAAAACTCATTAATTCCATGATATAAGGTTTAACATTGAGCAATGTGTGTCCTAAGCAAGTGGCCTAAGACCCATTCGCCATAGGGTGAATGGGTACTCACTTGCACCTAGGACCTAAATTCAAATTATGCTTTTGGTGGTTTTTCAATGATTTCAAATTTATATTTAGATGTCGGCTTGTGATATTTGAATTTCAAGAATTAATGTTAAGATATGTATAAATAAGAGTTTATTTCACTATGTTTCATCCTAGAAAAATCTAAGACTTCAAGCATTCTAGAAAATTTATGAGCAAGTATGATTAAGAGCATTTCAAGAACAATTTTGAGGCATTCAAGGGCAGATTTATTGAAGATTACTATAACAATCAAGATTCCTATCATCATGTCAAAGTCATATTGCATCATGCATGTTGTTTGAGCTAATATGGTGATGTAGAGTTCAAGATCTATTCAAGCATATCAAAGACATTGTATCTAATCAAGTTTCATGATCAAGATCCACATCCATTGAAGCAAATTCCTACAAGTTGTAGATCTACAATCCAAGGTTCAAATAAGGTTTGATGAGTTGTTACATAGGCTTGTACATTCATCATTCCTTCATGTTTCATTATTTCATTATAAGGTTTTATTACCAAAATGAGGTTTGACCAAAGCAAACCCCCATTCCCTAACAAACAACATTTTTCTCTCTTTGATGTGTGATTGCAGAGTTTAGGTGAAAGATCCTTTGAAGAGAAAAAATGAAGAAAGTTGCAAAGTTGCAAGAAAAGTTGTCATATCACAGAAACTCTATAGAATTTATTTCTAGTTGTTCGATAGTGAGAATCAAGAATTTGAGAGTGCAAACACAGCAGAAGAGAACCCAAAAAGCATTTTTCAAGAACCCTAGCCAAGACCCATTCGCCATAGGGTGAATGAGTCCTCAGTGAGCTTCAAAAGGTGAATTTTGGTGAAAGGTACACATTGTTTTCCCCTTTCTAGATCTACCCTCTGATTATTTTTTCTGTTATATTTTAATATTGTTCTTCATTTACATTTTATAGCTTGCATTTTGGATTTTGTTTGATGGTTTTGACCTTTCTCTCCAAAGTGCTATTTAGCTTATACTCCCATCCTTGCATAGATAGGAAATTTTTTGATTCATACCTTGATTTGACTCACCTTTTTGGTTGTTAGTCACTTCATTATTTTGGATCTCATTTTCTTGCATGAAATTAGGGAAATAGGTTATTTTATTAAGCCCCTTTTCAAAACCTATATCCTGATGTTTCATTATGATTACCTTATGATTAGAAATCATGAAAATGTTAAAAACATTGTCTATTGAAATGCTTTCTAGGTTGATAAGCAATAACATAAAAGGGAGATCATTTCATTTGAGAAATACATCCATAACATCTTTAAATAATTCAATTAAGAATAGAACCTTAGGCAATATTGCAAATAAATTAATTTAGGTTCTCATGAATAGTGATGATATGGTTTAGGTTGTGACTTTTCAAAGGCAAAAAGTTGTGACCCTTTGAATAGGAAAGACTATGACCCTTTTATAATGAAGGAAAGTGACCATGCCTGGCGTAGATGTGCCCACATGGACGTGTTGAAGCTAATGGTTTGGCCCTACGAAGAACAAAAAAAAAGTAGACTGCCTTGCAACTTTACACTACATGCATTTGATGATTTTGGGGCATCAAAAAAACTTTCACCACGAGAAAATGGCTCAAAGATATCGAAAACCGAGAGAGGTTATTGTAGAGAGGTCGTACATGATCTTGTACCTTTAGATGGAATGTTTCTAAGTGCCATGGTTTCCAAGTAACACTGTCAAATTTTTCTACCTTTTTGCACTTTGGTCTCTTGAAAGATATCATTGGTGCAATGTAGCTCAAACTATTTCGACATGTTTGGGTGAAAAACAAGACCTTTCCTAGCATAAAAATACCCATCCAAACATGTCAAAACCATCAGTTTGGTTGCACGATGAAAAAAATAAAAATTACACCACCTTGCAACTTTACACTACATGTATTTGACACTTTTTTCATCAACAAACAATTGGACACCACAGGTAAACGGATTGGAGATTTCAAAAAAAAAGATAAGTTATTGTATAGGGGCCCTATGTGATCTCGTAACTTCAGATAGAATTTTTCCAAGTGTCATGGTTTTTGAGAAATACCTCATCAAAGTTTTTTGCCTTTTTGCACTTTGGTCTCTTAAGAGATATTGTCGATGCAATGTAGCTCAGACTATTCCGACATGCTTGGGTATGAGAAAAGAACTTTCCTAGAATAATCCTACCCATACAGATGCTTTAGAACTATTGGTTTGGTTGCATGATGAATAGAACAAAAATTGCACCACCTTGCAATTTTACACTGCTTGCATTTGACACTTTTTCCATCAACTAAAAACTAGACACTACGGGAAAACAACTTGGAGATATCAAAAACCGAAAGAGGTTATTGTAGAGGGGCCCTACATAATCATGTACCTTAAGAAATAATTTTTCTAAGTGCCACGATTTTTGAGCAACACCTCATCAAAGTTTTTTGCCTTTTTGCACTTTGGTCTCTTAAGAGATATTGTTGGTGCAATGTAGCTCAGACTATTCCAGCTTGTTTGGGTGCAAAATAGGAACTTTCCTAGCGTAAACCTACCCATCCAAATGTGTTGGAATTGTTAGTTTGGTTGCACAATGAACATAATGAAAATTACACCACCTTGCAACTTTACACTGCATTCAATTGACACTTTTTCCATCAATTGAAAACTGGACACCATGGGAAAGCAACTTAGAGATATTGAAAAATAAGAGAGGTTATTGTAGAGGGGACCTACATGATCTCATACCTTCAAACTAAATGTTTCTAAGTGCCACGGTTTCCGAGCAACACTTCATTAAATTTTGTTGCATTTTTGCACTTTGGTCTTGTTGATGGGTGTTTTAGCACTACTCAACATAGATAAAATAAGGATGTTTTATCTCTCTTGAATGGTGAATTTCTATAGATAGCTTCAGAAATGACCCTAAGGTCTCTAACATCAGGTATTGACAATGCAAAAAACAACTCAATGATGATGTGTTTTGTTGGTAATCATAAGGGGTCTTACGATTCAACAATGCTGGAAGCTTCAAACTCAAATGAGGGTTTCGTAAAATCTAAAAAAGTGTGTAGACCTCAATTGCAATTTCTAGATCAGATATTTTAAAATTATTTATTATCAAATGTGGCAATGTGGGGATGCTTTTGATTCTAAAACTAATCCAAAGAAATATCAAAAGATAAAGGATTAAGAGAGAGATCCTAATCTAACACCTAAGGACACTCACAACAATGGTTAATGCTTCAAACATACATATTCCCTAATAAACTAGCTCTTGCTTATCCAAGATTAAATCTACAATATCATAGAAACGGTGCAATCTTCTAAGGTATACTCAAATATTTTTAGATTATAAAAATCCATACACATCCAATTATTGGCACAATATGCATAAACATTCACAATTGAACTAATGTAGCATAAAGGTTCAGTCTAACTATACACAACTTACAATCAGCTAGCCACTAATAGTATGAACTAGAAATCGATCAATGTCTTCAACATTTTACCATTAACATGAATGAACTGAACTAACATTTGAGAATCAGAAACAAGAAACCATGAAACTTTCAAACCTAACACAAAAATTCACCAAATCAATGACCTGTCTACATTAATTTCTCTAGTATTTGTTGAACAATTTCCAGTTCTTCCTCTCCTACAACTAACCTAAGCACTAACTTGTTGATGGTGTTTTACGCACAACAACAACTCGAATGAATACAATATTCTATCTCTCTTGAAAGGTTATTTTCAATAATAAATCACTGAAAATCACCCCAAGGTCTCTCGGGTGCTAGGTCATAACAATGCATAAAGCACTCAGATAATTATGTGAAAATCTTTGGTATCACAAAGGGACCTTACTACAAGCAAACTGGATCTTTCAACTTATCAGATCTAACAATATGATGATCTTAAATCCTAAATCTAACCGAATAATAAAGAAATAGCAAAAGATAAGGGTGCAAGGAAGTGATAAGATCTAAACTACTGTTAGGATGAGCAATGTAAATGACATATATTTGAAATGGACCTATCTCAAATAACCAGCTCTTGTTCAACCCACAATGCAATCTTACAAGAACGGTGCAATCTTCTGAGGAATATAGATTTTCAAATCATATACATACATCTACAATCGAACTTAAGCACATTGAATATACGGTCCAGGTTGACTTCACCAGCCTACTACAATCAGATAGTTACTGGGAGTATAGACCAGAGATAGCTACAAACATTCCAAATATGAAATCATAAACATCATTTATCAAACTGAAACTAATTTATTCCTGGATACTAAACCCTAAATCTTCAAGCAATTTGAGAGATAGAACAAAGGAACCATGCAAGATGGAATAACACAAGAGATTGCACCAGGAAAACCACAATGTCTTCAATTGTATTAATCACCAAAAATGCTGCAACAATTCAACTGTTCTGATATAATATTTGCTTCAAGGAAATCAAAATGCTCTAACTCTTGCTTTTTTTATTTTCTAATATCTTCTTGCTAACGTCTAACCCTTTACAATGAGGCAAGAATGCCTATTAATAGCAACTCCCAAAGTATGTCGGCCTAGCCAAACACTTTTACAAAATAAAAAAAATGCCCAAAATAGGTCAGCCAAGGAAAAACAAACTAAGGCACACATTAAATGCCACCATCCAGGTCGGCTTTGACAGAGTCCCCAAGGAAGTCCGGTCTAATGCATGCCCCATGATAATAGGGAAGCACAAATCTTGAAATGAGCATTAACTGCTACTCCCCTTTACCTTTCTTCTGAACTGACGACCTTTGGACCTTCAAGAATACTCCATCCAACTCAGCAACAGGTGGCAATGGTAAAACCCGGAGTCGGCATTTAATCGAGTCTACTTCTTCCTTGGACCGCTCAACAGTTTTGTTCCAATCATCCCTACTGGCCATATATTTATCCATCACTGCCATGTAGGTGGCTGCATCATCAAGTAAGTGGCCGGTGACAGCTCCATCAGAATCTAGGGCATAAATTTCATGCCACCACTCCTTCAATTGTTCCAAGCTCAGATACTTGGGAGCTATCTTCTTCCTCCCTGTCATTACCTCAAAAAAGGCAATGCATCCATCATAAACCGCAGTAAGCTCACCGTCAATTGACTTCCTTCGTTTCTGTATCTTCTTCAGAGCCTTCTGCCTGATCTGCAGTGCCTCGAACCATTCCCACGGCTCATCCAACCTGGAGGAAGGAAGGATTCCATCCTTAGCCAATTGCTCTTTTCCATGCCCCAGGATAACCTTCGATTTCTGCAACAGGAGGTCCATATCATCCTTATCCTGAGACAGGATATGCTCTAACAGCTCCTTCACCCGGACTGCGTCCTTTCCTATAGATAAAATCTCCCTAATAGTATCATCCCCTTTTGTTTGGACATCCACCAGCCAACCTACGGTAGCTTGAACTGAGGCCTTCATCTTCTCGATCCCGGAGATTGTTTCCCTAGGCAGAAAACCAGGAGTAGCAGAGGAAGAAGGGTGGAGAGACTGCAAAGGTTTCATGACCTCCTCCAAACATTTCCTTAACCTCTCATTTTCCTTCCTCAGTTCACGCTTATTCTGAGTCTCCCTCTTCAATCTGTCAACAATCACCGCACTGGATCCCTCAAACTCCTCAATATCCTGCTCCATGGAAGCAGGCCCAAGGTTAATCGTTTGCACATCATAATCTTGGCTTGTAATATCCTCTCTCAATTTATCTGCGGCAGGAGTGGCAATGTGGACTACCCTGTGGTGCATTTCATTCCTTTCCACCCTTGAGATCACCTTGGCAGCTTTCTTTTTCTTTCCTTTGCCAATTTTTGATAACATTTCATCCCAGTCCAAGGGAGTATCCTCAACAATCACTTACTTCTTCCTTGCAAGCTCCTTCTCCAGCCAATCCGGGGCTACAGGGTCAGTCCGGATTTCTTCTGTCCTAGCATCCCCCAGCTCTTCTGTCACCTTTTCTTCTTCTGCAGTTGCTTTATCATCTCCTTTCTCCGGAAGCCGCCTACCTTGGTCAGCCTCTTCAAATCCCAACTCTGGAAGCACCGGTGATGGAGTCCTAGCAGGGATATTATCGTCCGGCTCATGTGATCCGCGGCCTTTGTCACTTTCTGGGGAGTCCTCATACTGCCCCAACGGAGAAGTATGCCTTTCCTCTGTCTCAACTTCAAGTTCTGCAGCTTCACTGAAAAGTATCCCCTCCTTAAATGGTTCTGCATCCCCGCTAGTTTCATGCTTATCCAGATTCTCCGGTTCAGGTACGCTTGGCGGCGGAGAAACAGACTTTGGTGGCCCTTCAACTGGTAGCTTCGAGGAAGAGTCCCTCTGCTGTGCAGCATCCTTGGGAGAGGGAGTTCTGGATTTCCTTGTGTAAACTTTTGTTTTCTCCCCTCCGGAACTCTCCACATCGACAATTGGAGGTTCATCCTCCGAAGCAACTTGATCTTTCTTCTTGGCAGTCCTTGTTGTTCTAGTTTTCTTAGGCGGTGGAGGAGCATCCTCCTCTTCAGCCTTCCCCGTTTCCTCCTCATCAGAGGACTTGCTGATTGTCAAGGTCTTCCACCTTCGCTTCCCTTTAGGTTTCCTCTTCGTTTCAGGCTCAGTTCCCTTGAGACCTCTGACTTTTATCTTGAATGGTGGAGTTTTTGCTGTTTTCCCTTTGGGGTCATCTTCCCCGGATTCTTCAGAAGTCGACATGGGGTTGAGATTTCCCATCAGTTCAAAGGTGCAAGCTACCTTTGCATTCTCCAACTCCCAGATTTTATGCTTTACCCAAGAAAGGGTGAATTTCATGACAGGAGCCATCAGGTCCTCTAACTCTGTCACTTCAGCCTCATTCCAGTCGATGTCACCGACTGACCTATCTTTTATGGCCTCATAGACATGGTCCTGAACCAGGTTTCCGTCATCATCAAGTTGATCCGGAATCAGCTTAACATTATATTGCCTAATGGCCTCCACAGGAAACCTAGAATATCTTTTCTTCCTCGCCTCAAGGTCATCTTTGATATTGACCCAATAGTCTTCCAAGTCATCTTTGTGCCTATACTCCCGAGTAGCTTTCCTCTGAGCCTCCCCAGTTATATCAAAATTCATTCTTTTCGAATGGAAGGGGAATCCATAGGCTGCCAGTTCCTCCCCTGCGGTGTGAGCTGATTGAATAGAGGGGCACATCTCCGCCACACCAATCCCGAGAGGGAAGTCTCCTCTGAAACCTGTCTTGTGCTTCTCCCTCTTCACCACAGCATCAAATTCACAGATTTGTCTCACAACTTCCAATAGCACAATGTGGTCAGTAGGATACCGGGGTAATCTGTAAGGGGCAACCGGGCATCCATCAATCCTGAGGTAGGTGAAGGTAGGGAACTAGATGAACCAGGCTCCATAGTTCTTTATTAGCCCTTTGGCTCCATCGGACAATCTAAGGTGCTCAGCATTCTGCAGTGTCCGGGTGATATGCATCGTGAATGCATCATTGGCCCTTCTGTAATCTTTGTGCCCCAGATGCAACTCCGGATAAACCTCATAGATTATATCATGTCCCACTATTCCCCGCGGATTTAAACCTTTGTATGGGTAGGAGATGGCCAACACATACATTATGTATGAAGACATAGTGAATTTCTTTGCCTCCAGGACATTCCTCAATTGTCTATCAATCTCAGCACTGATGATTCCTGCCCAGTGATAGTTAGTCCCCTGCCCAATTTTGGTGATCACATGGACCATCCAACTCTCCAATACACTTGCACTTTTCAATCCGGCCACTCTGCTCAGAAGTGTGATGGCATCGTATACATCTGACCTAAACTTAACCCTGTGCAGCTACTTGGGCAACTTCGAATGATGGGACTTTGGCTTCTCTAGCCACGAATTAATCATCTGTTGAGCCTTGACCGGCTCATTCTCATAATAGGTCTTGGCAGTGTCAATATTCAAAGCACACACCGAAGGAAGACCCGGCATGTTGAAAGCTTGTGTAATAGAAGTCGGACTGAAGTTGGCCAAGACCCTTCCCTCGGTGCTAACCACCCGCTGTGTATCAAAATCATATTGTCTAGCACATTCCAAGATTAACTCGTAACACTGGACCGCCGGAGGAAAACCTGCCACATGCACCAATCCGGAATTCATCATCCCTTGCCTCAGGGCTGACAAGTCCTTCTCTGCCGTTCTCTGCCTGAACTCCTCATATCGCCAGGCACCAACATTGGTATCAGATACTTCGGCCCACAGAGAAGACACCTTGCTTTCGAGGAGCTGGTTCTTCATGTCCAAACTCAATCATTCTGTCTCAGAGATGGATGAAGCCCCTGCACCACCCTTGGACTTCCCAGCAACCGCCTTGCTTGATTCAGCCTGCATATCCAAAAATCGTCATTAGTATTCAATTATTGCTCATATTCCAATCCGAAAGGTTAGCACAAAATCATATAAATCAATCAAAATCCATCGCCAAATGCTAATCCTTCGAGATCCAGAGAATCAGATAGTCCGGGAAAATCATGAAAACCGGGAAAATACCGTCGGGGCGGAATTTCGGAGAAATCCGACCCAGACGGATTCCTGCCACCAAAGCATCATTAATCACATAAATCATTAGTGCAGATGAAAAAACAAAGGATAATCATTGAATTCACTCATTGGCAACAAGAAATAAGCATTAAACAACCGTTCCATTAATCCTATCACCGAAACATTTGAAAGGACACAATCAGACAGGAAATCCCGAAAAATCCGGATGGAACGGATTTTCGCGGACGACCCAAAATGTGCCGGAAATAACCCCAGTCCGCGGAATAAGTCCAAACCGGGAAAATTCGACGACCTCGGAAACCTAAAAAATGACAAAACGCGAACCAAAACTCAAACGACCACGGGATCCTCCCCACCTAAGCTCGAATGATCTCAGAACCGACGACAATCAACAAAATTCAGAGCACAAAGGACCCCAAAGTCCCAGAAACTTGCAAAGGACAAATTCCCATATCAAAACGATGATGCCCTAAATCGAAAATCTCCGCCATTAAAACCAGAGCAAGCTTTAGGGTCTAAAGTATCAGCTAAGGATTTACCTAAAGCACTCGAATCCTCACAAGACGGGAAAGTCAACGTGATACAGGGACAAAATCGCTCAAGCAAAATGAAACCTTCGTTCTGGGCCCAAACACCGAAGAAAAAACCCCAACTTCGCACGATATGGCAGATTCTACACTGAAAGAACAAGCAATCAAGCCTAGAACTCTGTCTAAAGGATACATACGCAACCTCATGGATAAATAGAGCTCATAGGGCAAGGGAAGTGGGGTTCCATAACTAAAAATGGGTTAAACCCCGGCTCTATAAATATGAAACCAAAATCAATCAAGGGCCGACCCAAATCTAATAATACCCAATGCAAAACCCTCAATCACCATACAAGCAAAACGGAAGGGCAATGACTACATACCATGGATCGAAGCGGAAGAAGTTCGAGCTTGAAAAGGTGACCTTCGCAGCAAACACGTACAAGCAATGAAAACACCGACACCGGCACTCAAGCAATCCTCACGCAAACAAATTAAGATTGATTCTTAAAGCTTCAATAGAAATCTCAATCGCCAGAGCAATCAGCAAGGGAGCAATGAAGTTAGAACGGCGCTAAAAATGCCCTAAATCCACCCTTATACCCGCCCGAGCGAAGGTACCTCAACCATTAATACGCGATAAGACATTTCTGACAAGTCCGAAAACCCGAGCCCCAAGCAGAATTTCAGAAAATCCCAGAATGCACGGAAACACAGATTCCACGGAAATGCAGAAACCGGGGAAATGAGGAAGATCGGGATTTTGGCAAAATCCGGGAAAATCCGCCAGGACCGGAAAATCCTGAAGTAAGGCAAAAACTCAGAATCGGAGAATCCTACCAGAAACGAACAAGGAACCAGGGCCTGGGAAAATCCACCAGCGCCGGAAAATCCCGGATCCAAGTGAAAACCCGGACTTGGCCAGAAACTCATTTCAATCAATTCAACCCCCAAAGCAAGGTCAAAGCCAACAAGACTAACATGTCAAGACCCTAAAATGATAAGTCCAATAAAACCAAAGGCCAAAGACACCAAAAAGAGAGGGTCCCTACGCTAAGTGGGGTGTGTGTGCAAAAACTGCACAACAGATACCATAAGACATGATCCAAATTTCCCTTCAAATATCTAAATATTATCTTCACTATTGCAACATGTGACTCACTAGGATCTTCTTGAAATCTAGCCACAATATAAACCACATGCATGATATATGGTCTAGTAGCAGTTAGATATAGCAGTCCACCAATCATTGATTTGTACTTGCTCTGATCTGCCTTATAAGATTGTCATTCTTGCTTAGTTTGCAACCAATAACCATAGGAGTACATACCGGTTTATAGTCTTCCATTCCAAACTTCTTCAACATTTTGTTGACATACTTTGATTGTGAAATGAATATGCCTTTGTTTGTTTGATTAATTTGTAGCCCAAGGAAGAAATTCATCTCCCCAAACATAGACATTTCAAACTCTTTTTGCATCTCTTGTGCAAACTTCTTACACATCTCTTCATTGCCTCCAAAAATTATGTCATCAACATACACAACCACAATCAATATTTGATCTTTTCAACTTTAAATTAAATATTACTATTTACGATACCTGTATTGAATCCTTGTTGTATCAAATACTTATCCAACCTTGCATACCAAGCTCTGGGAGCTTGCTTCACTCCATATAATGCCTTTTTCAATCTACAAACCATATTTGGTTTGTCTAATAATTGAAATATTTTCGGTTGTTCCATGTATACTTCTTCCAATTCTCCATTCAAGAAAGTAGACTTTACATACATTTGATAAACTTTAAAGTCCTTGTGTGTTGCAAAAGTCAAAAACATCTCAATAGCTTCCATTCTTGCCACTGGAGCAAATGTCTCCTCAAAATCTATTCCTTCAACTTGTGAGTAGCCCTTACACAAAAGCCTTGCCTTGTTTCTTACCACTTCTCCATTCCCATTCAATTTATTTATGAACACCCACTTAGTTCCAATTATGTTTTTGTTTGCAGGTCTTGGAACAATTTCCCAAGTCTGATTTTTTTTCTATCTACAGTAGTTCTTCTTCCATAGCCTTTAACCAATGTTCATCTTTGCATGCCCCAATCATTGTTTTAGGTTCAACTTCAGAAAGTAAACACAACTTCTTCTTCAACAACTTTCCTTCTTGTTAACACACCTGTGCTTTTATCTCCAATGATCTATTCTTCAGAATGATTTCTCTGCACATACTTAGGGGTACTAGGGGTCTTTTCCGAAGCTTCTTCCTCTTCAATCTACACTTCCTTTTCCTTAGCCTTTTTTTTGGTGCAAATAGGCTCGTCTGATTCATATCCATCTATCACCACTGAGTTCTAAAAATCTTCATCAACCTTAACACTTGCACTCTCAACAATCTTTCTTAGTCTCTGGTTGTAGCACCAATAGGCTTTAATTTTAGTAGAATATTCCTCAGACCTTGCATTAAATTTTCCCAAGTTTTCTTCATCTCTTCTAATATAAAATTTTCTTCCACATACTCTAAAGTACTTGACAGTAGGGATTCTTCCAAACCATAACTCATAGGGAGTATTTGTGTTGTTTCTTTTTGCTTGAACTCTGTTAAGTATATAAACAACAATATGGATTACTTCTCTCCAGTAGAGTTCTAGTAGATTAGCTTCTTTCATCATAGTCCTTGTAGCTTCTTGAACAGACTTTATTTTCCTTTCAACCACTCCATTTTATTGAGGAGTCCTCGGGGTAGACAAGTGCCTCTTTATGCCATGATTCTCACAAAACATATTAAATTCATTGGAGGTGAACTATCCACCTCTATCAGAACTCAAACATTTGATTTTCATGTCCATTTCATTCTCAACCATAACTTTAAAGGCTTTGAACTTGTCTAGAGCTTCAATTTTTTCTTTAAGAAAAGTAACTCATATCATTCTAGAACAATCATCAATTAAAAGAATGAAATACCTGTCAGCTTGAAGGCTTCCTACTCTTGTAGGACCATAAATATTTGTATGTACCAATTCCAACAATCTGGTAGAAGATTGTTCTTTTCCTTTGAAAATTTTTGTTTGCTTTCCAATCTAACAATCCTTGTAGATAGCATTGATAGGCTCTGTAATCTTTGGCAGATCTCTCACTGCTTGAATTGAACTAATTCTTACCATATTATCAAAATTAATGTGACACATCCTCCTGTTTCATAACCAGCTTTCATTAATCTGAGTCATAAAACAATGACCATCAGCACCCTTCAACTGATAAAGATTTCCATCTGTCCTTCTTCCAATAGCAATCACAATTCTAGACCCTTTTCTTATCTCACATCCATCATCTTGAAACATAAGATTGTATCCTTTACTACACATTTTTCCAACACTCAAGAGGTTATGCCTTAAACCCTTAACATAGTAAACATCATCGGTTTTATGCTTTCTAGCAAAACTAATTGAACCTATTCCAAATATCTTAGCACCTCAATCATCACCAAATCTAACAAGTCCTCCATCATACTTTTCAAGTTTAACAAACTTACTCTTGTCTTCGATCATATGATTAGAGAATCCACTATCAATGATCCAATAGGTTCTTATCCTATCTAGTATGAAAGGAAGATATCAAAGTACCTTCAATCTTTTCCTTTATCTTCGGAGGGAATTCCTTCACACATCTTCCAGAGTTAGAAAAAATAGATTCATCTTTTAAAGCCATGAACAATCATTCACCGTCATCATCATCTCCATAATCATATTCATCATTAGAGATACTTGCATCTTCTCTAACATAATAGATTTTCTTAATCATCTTACCTTTGTTCTCCTTGTTTTTGTCATTTACAATTCTGTTTGGACATCTTGAAGCATAGTGACCTATCTTTCCACAACTAAAACATTTGAAAGGTAACTTACGTTTCTACTTTCCAGTACCTTTTTCATCCTTCTCACAAGGTTAGCTTCTACATCATCAAGATCCTCTTGATCTAATTCTTCAGTCTTCTCTGATTTTCGAGCCTTAAAAGCAGTCTCAACTTTTACACCATTATTTGTACCAAACTCTCTCATTTTAAATGCAGTTAGAGAACCATACAATTGATCTCTAGAATACTAATCTAGATTTACAAAATCCTCAATACCAGAAACTTTATGACTGTAACGTTTAGGTAGGGTTCTAATAATTTTTCTTACCACTTTTGATTCTTTGACTTTTCCACCAAGACCTCTAATGGAGCTGACCACTTCATCTACCACCTACATGTAGCTTGTAATGTTTTCATCTTCAAACATTCGCAATTTCTCAAATGTGATCTTAAAATTTTGTATTTTAGCTTGTTTAACCTTATCATCTCCTTCATAAATGCTTTCCAACCTTGACCATATTTCTTCAACAATTTTCAAATTCATAACTTTCACTAATTCAGAATTTGTAAGACTACTTAAAAGAGAATACCTTGCTTTACTATTTCTTTCATAGGCCTTGATTTTAGCTTCAGTGCTCAAACCATTTGTAGGTATAGTATATCTATTCCAAACTTATTTCCATATATCATATCCTAGATAACTTAGAAAGCCTTTCATCCTTGTTTTCCAGAATGCATAGTTTGTTCCATCAAACATAGGGATCTCCTTCTTGTGTGTCATCCCATATCTATCTCAAGTGGTTAATCTTTTCTCTAAGTGACCTTGCTCTGATACCAATTGTTGAATGCACAAGACAACTAAGAGGGGGGAGTGAATCAATTGTACCTTAAAACTTCAAGACCATCATACAAGTTCAAATCTGCATTCATTCATTAAACCCTTAAATCTATTATGATGAATTAGCATGAAAAGAAAATAACAAAAATTGAAACAACTTAACACCATACACAAGAGAACACTAGATTTACATGGAAAACCCAAGAAGGAAAAAACCATAGTGAGGATTAGCTCACACTATAAGTAGTATCAACACCAAATACAATAGCGCTCACTACCGGAGAGCTCACTTACCAAAGAAAGAAAGGCTCACTACCAGAATAGAAAGGGAGATAGAGAAGAAATTTTACATAGAGAAAACCATCTCAATGCAATAGAGAATCCGCCATAATATCATCAACACCTTTGCAGCCTGATTGAAGAATCACAGACACCTTTTGCTCACTGCATCTAGTAATCTAACACATGAAATCTCACACTACATTCTTAATTTCACACTCTATAACTCTATAATTCACATCATTCACATATCTCACATCTATCTTACCATCCCTCAACAAATCAACTCTTATTTATACCATCCTCAACCTCGAAACCCTTCTCCAAGATTGGCTATACACATGAATGTTCAAATTTAAATTAGGTCGGTTCCAAAACACTTCTATGGTGGATAGAAGTGAAAGTAAACCACATCATAACTTAGCTATGACCCAAATCAACAACACACTACAGCATGCTTCTATAAACAATATTCATTCACCACAATTAGTGTAAACACCAGGTTGGTCGTTACCCATGTAAACACCATTAAAATTTTAAGTACACACTTCCTTAAGTCCAAGGATGACTTGTGAACCACACACCATGCTTGAACGTGATTTGGAATATTCCTCAATCACTCTAAAATCTAACAAACTCCTTTACAACAACTTTCACATGAAGAATGCATACATCCAGTACACTCAAACAACTATGCCATACACTATTACTCGAGAAATTAACTTTTGAATCACCAAACCTTGAACCATATTGACTAAAAAATGATACCAATACAATAAACACACCCTCAAAACTACAAGACTTGAAGCATAACTACAAAGAAACACAAAGCAAAGACATTTCTCTTAGACACCTCTGCAATGCACTGTTCACACACTAGTGAACACAACCTCTTTTGTACAGCGATCTAGCATACCAAATTTTGGATATAACACCTTTGAACATCTCTCACCAACATATCCAAAACACACAGGCAGATCTTCAACCTAGAAGAAATGCAGAGCAACACAAGAACACACCTCTACAACCTAGAACACCCCTACAACACACTATTTATTCTTTTTATCAAATTTTCTCAAAAGCACTTGAAAACCAAGCACTAGAGACACATCCTTATCATCTTCAACACTTCCTCATTAGCACCAAGCCAACTACAACACAGCAACTCAACCACATATCCATAGACAAAAGCTTATCAAAGCAACACTAGAGGTTGACACCAGTAGCTTTACTAATGACAACATAATGCAACTAATCAAATCATGGATAACATCAACTGCTCATACTATTGCAACAATAGACATCAATGACAACACAGGCTTGTTGACATCAATGAAAACACCAACTACTCATACTTGCAACACTTTAGTATACATGTACCTTAATTCCTAGTTTGAAAAGATTATTTTTATCCTTATTTTGGGTGCATGTGATAGTTTAAAGTCCATTAAAACCATAATTTTATTATAACAAAAAAAATCCATTATGCAAAAAAAATTATCTCTTTTCCTTCTAAGGTGGCATAAGCATACATGAAAAATAACTACTAACCCATAGGGATGAAAGTACAACATTATATTAATGATTCTAACTTAATCATTACATCATATATAAAAATCATAGTATAAGTGCAAAGAGTATTATTTCAACTTCTAATACAAAATATGCCTACACCTCTTAAAACTAGGACTTATCACAATACAATAAATTCTCACAAGATAGGATAAAAACTTAACTCTAATGACAACATATACATATTAAACATCTTAAATCTGGGACTTATCACAATATGAGAAATCCTCACAAAATGTGATAAAAAATTAACTCTAATAATAATATATACATATTACAATGTAAATATATACATCCTAAACATGGATGGTTCAATTCCAATACAATAAAGTTCAATAATATATAAATTATCACTTTAACCAAGGATCACAAGATCTCACTTTATAAATTTTCCAAGAAACCAAAACATAAAGCTACAACTATTAAGATGATACAAGAGCCTAATGTATCCTCTAATGAGCATTTCCAAGAATATATTTGAAACCAATCATAATATACACCACCTAATGATGTTAAACCTTATGGTCCACTAATTTGAACTAGGAGATAATTGACTAGGTAGTCCAACAACATTCACAAAAAATATGGTAGTTTGACAATCACACATGTCAATTACATTACATACATATAATATCAAGAAAAAATACATGAGGTTTATACAAAAATTAATTAATGCATATAACTGGGATTCACTCACACCAACAAAAAAAATGATTTGATAAAATAAGAAAAAGAGGCCACTAGACTTATAAAGGTGCAATTTTAGCAAAATAATACTATGGCAATGTGAATTTGAGGAGAATGCTCTCATTTATAATCTAGGTGATCCTCAATTACATTCAACAACCATGATAGCATTATGATAATTCTTTACAATCATTCTATGAACTCTTAATGGGATGTTTGATACCCAGATGTAATTTAAACCTTAATTATATTTATTCATATTTGAACTCCATTCGATTTTATATTTTTAAATTTTATCCTCTTGCATGTCTCATCCCTTATTTCCTTTTAAGCTAGGTGTGTGATGAGATTCCACTCAACTCCTACTCTAAGTCTCATTCCTAAACACCAAAATACCAACATACGTGTAAAATGGCCTTGGCGTGGAAAATAGAGAACAAACAACGACATGTGTTGCCACATCACAAGCATCTTATTTCCATGAGAGATAAATTTAATCTACAAAATGCAAACAAGGTCCAAATTTCAAAAATATTTTTTTAGAATTCCAAGAACCATACAATCTTTCAAATCCACCACTAATGAACCTCAATTTTCTTCAAATTTTAAAAATTAAAATTTCAAAGATCAAAATATGCCCTTTAGAACACCAGGGAAAGGAGATCACTTTGTTTCAATCACATAAAATTTTAAAAAAAACTTTTACATAATTCTAACACAAAATTGTAATTTTCAAAAATGAAAATATACACTTTAAATTTACCATATATATATATATCCACACTCCAAATTCAAACCTGCACTCAAAAAAATTATGTGATTCTAATCAATGTGGAGCATGGTAAAATAAAAAATTCATTGAGACAGTTAAATAGTCATTAAAAATTTAAAAAACCTCCAATAATGGAAAGCGGCATCAATTGAATTTATCTTTTCTTGAGTGAAATGCACATCTATATTTTACAATCATTTTTCACATATTCAAATCCATGCTCCAATCCAAAAGAAGGGTTTCCAAGTAATATTTTCAAAGCAAGGGGGAGGGTAGAAAATGAATAAAAATAATAAGTGTTTAAAATGGATTTTTATTAGATGGGTAAATGGCATACTAGTTTTATTTTTGTTGCAAGTTGATTTTAGGATTCTTTGAAGGTATTTTCTTCTTATGCTTTGTATTTTTAGTTAGTTTGGCTAGTCTATTCTTATCGGCTTAAGTGGCTTGAAAAATTAAGGGAAGGAAGAAGCATGTGGTTAATTGGGATTGTTGTTGTGGGCTTAGGGTATTGGGGGCATAGACCTAAATAACTTGTGTGTAGGGTGTATTTTTGGCTATGAAGTGGGTTTTATGGGTTCTTGATGGTTGTGGGTTTTAGAAAGTGTTGGATAACTATAATTTATCTAGAATGCAAGCTTGATTCAGAAAGATCATGGTCTTTGGGATCTATTATTTGGAAATTATAGTTTCCATGCCAGAGGTTTTTATGGTTTTTAGATCTATCTAGAAGGATTGGAAGTAGGTTAAGATATTTATTGTCGAGTGGGATGTTTCTAATACTAATATTAATTCCTTATTCTATTTCAAAACTATTTGGTGGTCTATGGAAATTAATGCTAAAGATATGGACTTATAAAAAGGGCATTATGCTTTTAAGTAGTTTAGTAAAAATATTTCACCATATTTTTAAAGATGAAGGTATTGTTTATTAGTATGCCATTAGATTTACTTATGATATTCCAAACTCTCAAAAAAAGGATTTATTCTCTTTTTTAAAAATAAAAGGCCAAAGCCCTGAACTATTTTATATTAATACAATAGCAGAATTACATTTTTATAAGTTCTATTAAAGAAGGGGAATATGATTGTCCCTCAAACCAAAAAGTGTATACTAAAGACCAAAAAAAACCTTTGATCCAACCAGAACCCTTCAATGGTTGCTTCATAATTACACCAAAAAACTACATCCCCCCAACCATACTATTAGACTTAACTGCATAGAACCAAGGTACCAAAACAAATGTCATAGCTTAAAGCTAGCTTTGAAAATTCATCCATTACATTACCAAAGCACCCAACACCCCAAAAATAACCCTAGAACCCCTCATCAAACAAAATTGTCAGCTAGCGCATAACATTCTACACTTCATAGACAACAAACACAATATGCATACCTTATAGAAAAGATAGAATATTCATCACCAAATTCTTGGACATAGTTGATGAATTTTTCGACCCATTCAAAATCTTGGATGTACTCTCTTATTATTTATGTTATTGATAATACTTAAAAATTATTAAGAAAAATTATGATACCAATTTGTAGCTTAATTTTTATTGGTCTTATAGAAGCACATTGATTAAAGAATTTTCAAAAAAAATTATAATATGCCATCTAAAATAGATATTTTTTATGTTTTATTTAATACCTTTTGGGGGATTAATAAACCTAAATCCATGTGTTCTTTCAAACTCAACATCATCTAGTCTAGTGTGATTGAACCCAAGAAAAATAAATTTGATGGTTACTTATGTGTGAGAAGCTTGTTGTGGGAGATTGTCTATATTTTGATCATAGTTTTTATTTTGTTCATGGTAATAAAGAGTCTCTTGAGCATATTTTATTTTGCCATTCTTTTACAAAGTTGGTTTGGAATTATTTTTCCCGACTTGGTCTATTGGGTAGGGGACAAAGATATTAATTGGTAGATGTTCTAATTTTCTTTCAAAGTTTTGGATAAGGTTTGGTTGATTTTGTTTATAAATATTTTATGGTTTTATGGATAAGTAGAAATAAGCACATTTTCTAGGGTTTTTGCTAGTCTTATTGGCTTTTGTAAGGAATTCATTATGGGTTTTATTTCTTTGCAAATTTGTGATTATATAGGTGGGAATGAAGAGAAAATCTAAAATTTAGTCAAAGATCATTTAAGAGGAAAAAAGGTTGGTTCTAGTAGTAAAGATGATGGCTTTGATGTTATTAAAGTTGGTGGTTCTAAGGAGGGTGACACCATATTTTTCAAAGATATTGATATTTCAAACCTTGGCGATTATGATGGCATCCCTATCTCATCCTTCCATGAATGGTGGATTAGAAAATGCATGAAACATATAGTTTAGGATCTTTCCAAAAATATTGTGGTTATTGTGAAAGCTAAAGAGAGGATTAAAATGATTAAAAAGAAAGATAAATTATTATGTAGTTTCATAATTCAATTATCTAATACACACCTATTTTTGGTTCTTGATGTTGTTTATAATTATAATGTATGTCTATAATTTGTGGCAAACTCTATTATTAGTATTTAGGTAGTTGTTACTCACATTGAAATCTTATATGTAAGGTCATTTAGGTCTAGAATAGTAGGGTTATATATATTTTTTAATTTTATAGTAGCTATCAATTTTTCAATTTAAGTATTGGTCTATCATATTAGTCAAGTCCATAAAAGATATATTTTATTTTTCCTTTAGGTTCAAATCCCTAAACCCAAAGTGACTTTTTCCCCTACATTGTAATTAGTTAATTTCAAAAGATAATTATTTTGCATATTATATATTTTTATTTCATATGACTAATTTGTTTATGAATAATATATCAATGTCATTAAAAAATTAATTCCTTTTAAATAAAATATATGAACTTTCTAAAAAAAAATTAATGTACAACATTTAAATTGCATAACACCTTATTCATTATGGTGAATATAATTTAAAACCTATTTTCTAATTCATTTATTATATTTGTTACTTCAATAACACTAACCACATATATTGATAACCAATCAAATGTAACGCATGGCAATAAGGAAATCTTGTGTAAAGAAGTCACATATATTTTATGGGTTTACACATAAAATTATAATTCAAAAGTAATATTGATTCAAATCAAGGTTTACTAGGCTACTCATGAATCATCTCACAACTCATGGCCAATTAAGATGGGTAATTCAAACATAAAACATTTATCCAAGATGATTATCTCTATACTAATCACCATTGGATAAATTGTGTCTACACACTTAGTTAAAACATTAGGAATATCTACATAATAGAAGGATAGCCAAAATACAACACATAAATAATCAATATGATATATTATCATATCAAATAATGCAAACTAAAAATCATCTACAATTAGCATGATCAAGGTATCTGTCAATGTTAAAATTCATCGAGCTCCCTACGGGTGCTTTTTTATTTCTGCTAAGTACTAGCCCGCGCCTCAATTATTTGAACATTATCAGGCCCCTTTTTGAAGTGTTTCATTTGATGTTGCCATGTGTCCGCTAAGTTATCCTCGCAATGATTTCTTCCTTCGCTCTTCTATCAGCTCCTGCCATGCTTCCACGTGTCGACATCACGGGATATTCATGGTTGCTTCCCATCACTTTTCAATCGGGCCTCGTTTGCGTGCCACGTAGTTTTTGTCTACGTGCACTTTTTGGCAGACCCCATAGTCGGCGTTGATAGTAAGGAATTCCCCCACATGTCTTCACCGCGTAGTCTCCCGACTCAAGGAGGACGAATCAACGAGTGGGCCCCGGCATGTTGCCACGTGTCTCTTTTGTGTGGACTTCTTTGAAGGGGAGGTGAGAGCGAGTTGCATGCCCCGCCAAGCTATCGCATGTCATAACTGCCTTTGTGGGTGAATGACACTTGTCTGCACAGGGTTTTTATGGGACCACTACCATCATTCGCAAGGGATGCATCTAGCTAGGGAGCAACCATGTTCAATGGCCCGAGTATTTTCTGTTGCAATGGCTAAGGGAATCATTGTTGTAGGCATCATTGCTCAAGATACAGAATCTTTTCTGTTACTGGCCCACCAGGTGGTGGGATTTTTTAGCTATATATACTACTTCTTCCTTCCAAAAATGAGTTCAGAAGATACATAAAAATTAGGGGAAAGACACCAGGCCTTTAATATTGCGTTTAGATTATTGTATAAGACTCTCAGACTAAGCCATTGTTTGGCCTTTTTATTTTCTTAGCCTATTTGATAAAACATTATACTGTTCTATTGTTATCCTAGATTGTTTATTTGCAGAACTTCTATGATTTAAATACAAGTTTGTTGGTTCAAATCATGTCTTTTGACTCTTCTTTTTTAGTAAATGTGTGTGAGAATTACTTTATGTCATTGAATGAATTATTCAGGTTTCTATCTTTGATTTATGTTATTCTAGGACATAGCGGATTCTTGAACGGGCCCTTAAATCACATCCAAAAGATAGATTTATTGTGCCTTACATCTAAATATTGGCGCATTGCCTTAGTTAGATCTTTATTTTTTATATTTTCTTCCTTCCCATTCTAAAGCCCCAATTACAGAAGAAATCGGCTTCTTTAAAAACCCGGAGGTCACTCAGTTTAGCACAATTGGTCCCCCCATTGACTGAGTTTCCCATAAAGGTTGTTACCTTGCCAATTTTTGGCATCAACAGTTTCTTTTTTCTGGCACACCCGTACTTCTTAAATGAACCTAAATCTAAAGAGGGTGTATGAGCCATTAGTTTGTTACTAGATCCCAAACAGCAAATAACCTTGGTTTGTTAGTCTCGCCACTAGGAACAGTACAAGCCACGACCCAGATAGTGAATGTTCTTCTTCCTTCGCCCCTTCCGCTAGCCATTTTGTCAGTTGCTAACATAAATTGCATGGCATGGGATGCTGGAAGTCCTCTTGTAGCACCAGTAGCGCCTGTCGTTTGGGACCCTATCCTAGTTTCTGCTTTAAAATCTATACCTAAGTTCACTAGAGATGGATCAAGAACACCATCCAAACATCTGCAAGATGTGGTGTACGTGTGTCTAGTACACAAAGTTACAGACCAAAATATAGCGCTAAGGTTGCTCGCAACCTCTTTCAAAGGTAAGGCACTAGATTGGTACCACACACTGCAAGCTAATACCATCGCTACTTGGGATCAACTCAGAGACCCTTTCTATGAAAGATTCTCGAATGATGTAGATAGGTCCTCGCAATATCATCAGCTAGAAATCATAAATCGGGCCCCATATGAAGCCATGACTGACTTCAACACTTGGTTCCATATAAATTGGCAAAGAACTCAAGTTTTTAACCGCTCGTTGGCTGACTTGGTGTTCATGTTTTACTTAAAATCCATCAACGCTTACATCTCGATGATGATCCAATCTCTTAGCGGAACCACTCTACCAAGCACATATAGCATCACAGTTAAAGCGAAGAACAATTTGATAGATGCTGGAAATTTTCTGCATCGGCCCATCTTGCCTATGTTCCCCGAGATATCAGTTCCTACCCAAGGGATGCCATCTACCAGTGCACCCGCTCCTCCTCAATCCATGTACACATATACGGTCACACCACAAAATGTTGCTTCTACATCTAGCTCTTCAAAGGATGAGATAAGCGACGTCAAGGAAATGTTGCGGGCTATGGCCAACGAAATAACTACTATCAAGCAAAATTAGTCTACGCCTCTAAAGCCAACCTACCAGAATTATCCGGGCAGAAGGTCTTCTTACCAAAAAAACTAGTTTCAAGGAGGCACTCACACAAATGCACAGGCACAAACAACTAACCAAATAGTACCAGTGCCTTCCCCATTATAGAGTGCTAACCCAAGCTTGAGCAGAGAGCTAACAGCGGGACAAAACAGTCTAGTTGATGACATCAACCCTTGGTAATTCCCCTATGGCAACACACATATGCCCCAAAATTTCCCACATGGTAATTTACAACAAAAATTAAC
>VDFB02000008.1:174996908-175086299 GCA_007258455.2 Sequoia sempervirens | reverse complement strand
CCCACCACTTATATCATCATCAACTCCTTCATAGAATGACCAAAGAATTGTAGACACCTTCTGCTCACTACATCTAGTGATCTAACACATGAAATATCGGACTCCAATTTTCAAATTCGCACTCTAACACTCTAAAATTTGCATCATTCAAATCTTTCTTGTCTATGTCATCATCCCTCAACAAGTCATCTCTTATTTATACCATCTTCAACCTTGAAACCATTCTCCAAGGTCGGTTATGCACATCATCATACAAATTCAGATTAGGTCGACACCAAAACACTTCTAAGGTGAATAGAAGTGAAGGAAGACCACACCATTCCTTATTTGGAACCCAAATCAACAACACCACACTACAACACGCTTCTATAAACAATAAATATCCACCACAATTAGTGTGAACACCAAGGTTGGTCGTTACCCATGTAAAAACCATTAAAATTTTAAGCATTCTTCCTTTAATCCAAAAACAACTAACATACAACAAATGTCACTGGAACATAACCTTAATATTCCACAAACACCTTTAAATCCAAATAAACTCCTCAAGAACAACTTCCACCTAAGAAATGTACACACTCATTACACTTAGATAACTTCTTTGGTACACTCTGACTCAAGAAACCAACTTCCAAAGAATAAACCTCAAGACACCTCACTGAACAAAGATACCAACATATAATCAACACACCTTCAGATTTTTAAGACCTGAAACCACCCTACGAGGAAACATGGAGAAAGGATATTTCTCCTAGACACCTGTACAATACAATATTCACACACTGGTGAACACATCTTCTGCACAATGATCCAACACACCAAATTTTGAATACATCTCTGAACACCTCTGATAAACATATCCAAAATGCATAGGTAGATATTTAACCTAGAAGAAATGTGGAGCAACACCAGAACAACACTACAACACATTGTTTCCTCTTTTTATCAAATTTTCTCAAAATCACTTGAAAACCAAGCATCAAAGACACACCCTCATCACCTTCATCACTTCCAAATCACCACCAAGAAAACATATCAACTCAACCATATTGTATACACCTAAAAATGGCTTGGATAATATAATTAATTAAATACGATTTATTTGATTAATTAACATTTAATTTCTTCTACTATTAAATAAATAGAAATATTTATTTATATAGTTCATCTTCTAAATTCTTTAATCTTTATTGTATTATTTTCGTCTTAATTAAATAAACAAATTTCACTTTGTTTTATTTAATTATGATAATTAAATTCATCTACTATTGAATAAATAGAAATATTTATTTATATAGTTTACTATTGTATTCTTCTACTTATTCTCTTAATTAAATAATCAAACCAGACTAGTTTCTTTATTTAATTATCATTATTCCTTCTTTATTAAACAAAACAACATCAAAATATTTGTTTATTTTAATAATTGCTATTTCTTCCTAAATTTGAAATAAATCCAAAGCATTCAAATTTATACATATTAATCATATTCACCTACCAAATTAGAGTTTTATATCTAATTAATTTATCTCAACCTTCACCAAATTTGGAGACAAACTTGCAGCAATCCTCTTCATCTTTCTCTCCAATGATTCTTCCTATCATCCGTCAGTGTTTTTGTGGGGAGGAACAATCCCCATGATCAGCTCAGGCTTCTTCATCTCTCACCATTCAATCCTCTAGATCAAATCCAAACCTTTATTGTGCTGCCCCTTCACAAATGTGTTGTCGTGAATCTATAAATACAACCTCCTTCTATAGGAAATGGATCCCAACTTTGTGCAATCTTACTCTGCAGAAATACCAATTGAGCAATCAAGCATCTTAGCAATAGTATTATCATTTAGCAATAGCAATCACAACATTTTAGAATCAATATCATGGTTGCATCATAGTTTATTGTAGCTTCCTTTTATCAAAGTTTCATGTCAATTTAGATCACAGCTTCATCAATATCATTTAGAAATCACCATATAAGATTAGATTATTGCATTTAGCAGCATCACATTCTCTAGATTGGCATTTTAACAGTCACAATGCTTACCAAATTTGAGATCCCTGTGACTTAATAAATCTTAGAGATAGAGAATAATATGACGCTTTCAAGAAATTTGCTTTTAAATTAGTTAAATATTGTTGAATATTTGATATAATGTCTTATTAAGAAGTATTGTTTGTTATTTTACTCATTACTTATTATACACTTACATTTTGGCGCCCACTGTGGGGCTCAAACCCACGATTTTAACATTTTTTTCCTAAAAAAGTGTACTTGTAGCTTCATATGTTTTTCTTTTAGCGCGATCGAGAGATTTTATGGTGCATCCACCAGATACTTTAGCGCATACATTGACTGTTTCAGCGCATCCACCAGAATCTCCAGTGCATATGATGACTATTCCAGTGCATTTGACTGCACTTCCAACATTCTCTGTTGTGGCACATCTAATTAATTCTGCATCGCATCTAATTAATTCTACAACACATCTGATTGATCCTACAATGCATCTGATCAATTCTATGGCGCATATGACCTCTGTTATAGCACATTTGTAAATTGTTGTCTAGATCTGATGTGACCGTGACTAGTGGTTACATTACTGCATTTGGATTAAAATGAACCAAACCTAGGTTAGTCATTTGGATTAAAATACAACAATCTTATGGTAGTCATCATACATTGCTATCTTGGTTAAAATTAACATCATATCTTTAGTGAAGAAATATCTTCACGTAGAATAGAAAATTGTCATTTGGGCTTTAAAATTAAAACATTGTCTATTGTGATTGTGCGGTGATAGGCCTATGCTCTCCCCTTAACTAGGTGATCAAAATGCCAAACTCATCTTTTAATTTCATGCACTTTATGCTTTGTTAAATCCTTTAGAAGTCCTATTGTAGTGGGAAAAAATACTCACCCTACGGGAACGACCAAAGCTAGGTTTTCCAACCCACTATAAAATGAAAGTAAATATGCGGAAACCCACATTTACTGGAAGTGTGCAAGATAACCATCCCTAAAATATTTGTTATGAAGATTGGGAGGTCTCCTTAGGGAGTTTATCATTTTCCGCTCCGAACGGATACCCTATCTACAAACCTTAGTGTAGTATCCAACTTGTCAATTTCTGAACATTGTAATACTCACGGTGCAAGGGGAGAGAAGAATCTGCCCCAAGACACTCACCATATAATTGCCAAGGACCATTTTCTCAAGTGATTGAGAAATCTAACTTTGAGTACATGCCTAGAAAAGAGAAAAAAATAAGCACCCTCTAGGGGGTGACACGATTGTGTGAGTCGATGCAATTTTAAGATGTGTGTTGTTGAGTATTATGATGACCTTTTTGACCTTAAGAGTGAGTCTGCTTGAAGTGTATTCTTTGTCAAATACCAGTGGAAATCAAGAAAGATCATGTTTGATTCTTGAACATACACTTATTGTTTAGATTCTAGGACTTAAAAACAACTATTTTACAATTTCTTGCTATGTTTTCAAATAATTAGATCAAACAAAGATCATCCACAAAAACACAATAATTTTGACAAGTCAACCTGTGAAAATTTATGATTAGGGATTGTAAATCAACAACATTTGTCAAGAAATCCCTTGCAAAAAGAATCAAGAAACCAAAGAAGCAACTTAGCTACAATTTTTTTTTGGAAAGGAGACACTTCTTATATCAAAGTAGGAAAATCTTGCTTCAATAGCGAACTTTCATCCATAGGTATCAGGACTTTGCTAAAGGATATACTGATGATTTTTCCTTAGAGCCTTTATATTCACAAGCTTATTTCCAATGAATAGCTCTTTCATGAAAGAATAATCATAGTCAACCCATTCATTAGTCTTTCATCCCACAACTAGCAATACAATATTCCAACAAGCCAAATCAATTCTTACAATAAGAGGAAAAACTTGGAAACATTAGGCTTGTCATCAAAATCAGAGATTTTACTAGCAAAGATACCCTGTCAAAATACCCCAAATTCATAAAATTACACCCAAAAATTAGTCCCTTTACTGAGAAAAAAACCAAACAAACACTATGAAGTCCCAAAATAGCACATATACAGTCTATTTTAGCACATACACCCTGTCTTTTAGCGCATTTGCTTCTCAAATAGTGCATTCATAGTCTATTTCAGTGCATCTGACAAATCTTATAGCGCATCTGCAATCTGTCACCTAAACTCACCAGTTGCAAAAATTACAGTAGCTTGGCACATTCACAGTCTGTGTTAGCGCATATACCCTGTCTGATAGCGCATTTACCATATCTTTTGGTGCATGCATAATATTTTTTAGTGCATCTGCCCTCTGTAATAGCGCATCCACAAAACAAGAAAACAAAGAACTATTGGAAACCCTTGTCAAACTGTTGACATCATAACTCAAATTTTTTTCAGGACAAGAAACATTTTCATAGTCTAGACACTGTCTTAAACCTGAAACAAATAGGATCTTGCAAGTCAAAACTCTTTCAAATTAAACCTAGATCTTACAACTTTGAAGTGTCCAAATATCAAACACAAATCTTGGTTATTAGGTTAAGTTTTATTATCAGGATTTTGTCATCCTACAATCACAAAACGAAACACAATAATCATATTTTTAACTTGGTCTCATCAATAGGATATATCATTCTATTTGAATTTGTTAAAATCAAATTGACACTCATCCAAACATAAAAGATCAAAGTTTAGTGAGAAAAACAAACACTTGTATGCCAATTTTGACAAGGTTACAAAGACAAAAACTTAGGGAAAAGGAAATTGAAACATCAAATATCATGGCTGAAGAAAATCCTTTTCAAAAATTCCACCAAAATGATACAAATGAAATAACCCAAGAAGATATCCAAACTACACAACAAGATCTGAATTTCCACAAATTCATGGAAAAGGTTTTGGAACAAGATATGGAAAAACCTCTTGATGCTACTCGAACTAGGTGTCAAAATTCCAAAAGACTTTGACATCAATCCACTGGAAGAAACACCTAAAACAGTTGAAACTAAATCACACAACACACAAAACACAGATCAAGTGGTTGCCCTAACACATCAAATGCAAAACATGCAACAAAGAATTCAAGATATGCAAAAAGGAACCACAAAAAGGTACTCATTACAAGACATTTTTCCTTATCCTTTTCATCCAAGTGTGGGCATGATACCATTTCCTAGACATTGTGAATTCCCAAAATATGACAAGTATAATGGTAAAACAGATCCAATTGATCACGTGAGGGAATTTAGAACCATGAGTTTAGAATTTGCAAAAGAGGAAACTTATCTAATGAGGTTATTTCCAAGAAGCTTAGGAGGTCAATGTATGGAATGGTTCTCTAAACCACAACCAGGAATTCGATCTTTTGAAGAACTAGTCAACAGGTTTATCTCACAATTTTCCTTCAATATTCAACATGAGGTAACAATAAAAGACCTTTACAACATGAAACAAAAGATCATAATGAAGAAGAAAATATGGAACTATTCATTGACAACCTAACTGATAGCATGAGCTATAGGCTTGAACTACAATGTCCACCTACATTTGAGAAAGTGATTGAAAATGGTCTCAAGATCGAAGAAGCCTTAGTCAAAAAAGGAGAAATAAAACATTACAATGAAGGACCAAACAATACAAATTCCTCAAACCACTATGGAAACAATGATAAACCTAAGTTTTGGCAAAAGAATAGAAATAGTGGAAACAATGATGCTACAAATGACACACAAAATGCAAAACTAGTATTTAATTTGACGACAACTACTGCAAAGAGCAATCAAAACAATGACCAAAACATCAATTAGAATGTCAGTCAAAACAACAATCCAAACAATGGATAATCTAAGCCACAATCATATCCAAGACCATCAAATCGACAAAGATTCACACAATTGGGACAAACACTAGAATCAACAATGAGGAGCTTATTGCAAATGAACTTATCACCTTACCCGAAGCAAGAAATTGGGAACCAAAAGTAAAACCATCTTGGTGGAATGATGTTGACTATTGTAACTTTCATAAATACAAAGGACATAAGAAAAATGATTGTATGTAGTTAAAACATCTAGTACAAGATTTGATTGACAGCAAGAAAGTATTCATCAAAGGACCTCAAACAAACAATGATCATGGTGCATTTAAAAATCCTTTACCAAATTATGAAAAAGGAGAGTCTTCTTCTGCAAACAGTAAAGGTATAAATGTAAACTACATTTATGACAACACTATTCATTGTATCTCTACAGTTGAGAATAATGAAGATCATAACAATCAAACTGATAATGTGGAAACCAATGACATCATACCCATAGATCTGATCCCAAAGATGGATACATCCAACAATCAAATCAATGTCATAAAAATAAGGGGAAATCAAGAATATCAACCAGTCAACGTGACAACAAGGGGCAATCCAAGGTAATATTGAAAGGAGTTTCATCTAAAAGAATTTCCACCCCTTCAAATCAATACAACATTGTAGATCAACTACAAAAAATACCAGCACAAATATCAATTTTGGAACTCCTTAAAATCTCACCATCTCATAAGGAGGTTTTGGAACAATCTCTTATGGCCACAATAGTACCCAATAATTTGGATGTTTGTCAATTCCAGGGTATGGTGGGACACTTAACCACGCCTCACTACCTATCATTTTTAGAACAAGATGATGTGTCACTTGCTCATCCACACTATGTTTCCCTTCATATTGAAGTCGTAATCCACAAACACCAAGTAAAATGTGTTTTAATAGATGGTGGAGCTGGTCTAAACATTTGCACTTTAAAATTGATCTGTGCACTAGGTTATTCTGATAATGCTATTGATGCCTGAAGGAAGATCACAATAAAATCCCATTATGAAGAAGAGAGATCCTCCAAGGGATTGATCGTGTTGCCTATTCAAGTGGGACCAATTGTGAAGAATATTGTTTTCCAAGTATTAGACAAAGAGCTCACTTATAACATACTCTTGGGACATCCATGGATTAATGAAATGCAAGCAATACCTTCAACTTATCATTAGTGTTTAAAGTTTATGGTCAATGGACAAGAAGTCACTATTTCAGCTGATTACAATAGTCCTCAAACTTGTAACATGCTTAAAACTCAAGACACTTTGGTGCCCCATAATAGAGAAGCAAACACTTCTAGTTCATCCAGTGGTGAAAAGAAACTAAATTTTATATCCAAATGGGTTGAGAAAAAGGACCAATCAAAAGAAACAAGTGTTGCAGGCTTCACTCCATCAAACAATAAAGCTCAACTGGATTCTTTATCACAACAATTCAAAGACAAGATCCAATTAAAAGACAAAGGCATAGGAGATTATTCCATTGAGAAATATTTATGTTTTTCACAATTACTGCCATCTCCAAGGACATATGGACAACTATCATCATCAACACAACAATAATCAACACCTACCACAGTTTTAGATGATAGATTTGTAAAGGTAGGTACTCTAGAAGAATAATCTAAAGATAAGGCCATTCTCAATTGGTTGTACAAAGATGAGGAAGCATCTACATCGGCAACTATCAGCATAAAGACAGATCAATATGGAAAGGGAAAAACAATATTAGAGAAAATGGGGTATGAAGGACAAGGACCTATTAGAGAAATAAAAGAAGGCATTGTAGAACCTATCCAATCTCTCACACTTTAGCCAAAAGACAAAACAGGACTAGGTTATACAAGGGAAACAAAAGAAGAAAACACTCATAAAGTTGTAGAAAGAATCCTTCAAATGCGAGATAGTTTTGAGACAGATTCTAATGAATATGAGTGGGATTATTTATTAGAAACATCATGCAAGGACATACAAATTGATGTCATAAAAGAGTATTCACCCACACACGAGGAGGGACAAAGCTCGAGGACTAGACCCCTTGTATTTGGATCACAAAATATCGATGACTCAAGTGAGGATGGACAAATATCGAGTGAGATAGATGACTTGGATGAGAGTACTATCATAGACCTTGACATTACCACTGAAAATTTTGACAACATTGCTATGAGAACCTTTAATGTCATTGACCTTAACCAATATGATGACTTCTTACCATTAATGCATCCTGAACTTATCGACTGGGAACCAATTGAACCTATCAGTATTCCTATCTTTGAGAATGATGATGATATCATAAATTTCCTTTATTGTGATGAATTTGACACAAGTTCTAATCATAAATCTCATAATGGCACTCCAGGTCAGGAGAGTGTCAAATCTTTTAGTTGCAAAATTGAAAACAGGAGTAATAGATCTAATGGTGAAAACCATTCAATGACAACACTAGATCTTGAAAAAGTAAAAATAAAGAACGTATCTAACGGTGAAAACCTCTCTGAGGCACTAAAGGATGGAAGATTTGACACCTTTCTAGAACATTTTCATGAAAGATCATCAGTGTTGGTGGAACCTACACAGTCTGTCAATATTAGCACAATAGAAAAGGAAACAAATTTATATTTGGAAACATCAATGAGTAAACAAGAAAAGCAAGAATTCATCAAGTTCTTTGAGGACAAAATCATTAACTTTGCTTGGTCATACTTTGATATGCCAGGTTTAGATCCAGATCTTCTAGTGCATCATTTATCTCTACCATTTGGGATAAAACCGATGAAACAAAAACTAAGGAAAATGCATCCGCATATCGCCTTGATGGTAAAGGTTGAGCTAAAAAAGTTGTTAGATGCAGGATTCATCAAATCTATCGATTATTAAGAGTGGATTTCAAATATTGTACATGTATCTAAACTAGATAATAGTATTAGAATATGCACAAATTTTAGAGATCTAAATAAGGCATGTCCAAAGGATTATTTTCCTTTACCAAACATTGACATTATTGTGGATTTAACAGTAGACATGCCATGTTGTCACTAATGGATGGATTCTCAGGATATAACCAAATCAAGATAGCACCCGAAGATTAGGAAAATAAAACATTCACATGTCCAAGGGGCACATTCTATTGGAACATCATGCCCTTTGGGTTGAAAAATGAAGATGCAACATATCAGTGTGCAATGACCACTATTTTCTATGACATGATGCATACTTTTATGAAGGATTATGCTGATGATATATTAGCAAAATCATATACCAGGGAAGGACATCTAGAGATTATGGGCAAAATATTTACAAGACTAGAGAAATTCAATGTCAGATTAAATCCTAAGAAATGTGTGTTTGGGGTTACATTGGAAAAACTCTTAGGATACATAGTGTCAAAAAAGGGTATCGAAGTGGATCCTACTAAGGTCAAGGCAATAATGGAAATGCCACCACCAAAGAATATTAGTCAATTAAGATCTCTACAAGGTAGGCTACAATCAATCAGGAGGTTTATCTCTCAGTTAGTAGATAAAAGTCATCCCTTCAATCATTTGCTACATAAGAATGTCTCTTTCAAATGGGATGAAGGATGTGAAACTACTTTCAATCCAATAAAGAAATATTTGATGTCACCTCCCATATTAATGCCACCTACAGAAGAGATACCATTGTTATTATCCATTGCAACAACATACATTTCTTTAGGAGCTCTATTAGCACAGGAAGATCCTGAAGGAAGGGAACAAACTATTTATTATATCAGTAGGACTTTGAATGGTTATGAAATAAATTACACCTTCATCGATAAATCTTGTTTGGTGGTGGTATTTTCTACCCAACAGTTGAGGCATTACATGTTGACCCACATGGTTAAGCTCATTGCAGAGATTGATCCTTTAAAGTACTTACTCAACAAGGCTGCTCTAACAGGGAGACAAGCCAAGTGGTCATGGTCTTGAGTGAATTTGATATCCATTATGTGGATAGGAGAGCAATCAAAGGTCAAGTGATTTCCGGTCAATTAGTTGAATCTCCATTATCCGATGGTCATCCAATGAACATTGAGTTTCCTAATGTCGACATTCTTACTATAACAACACAACAATGAAGGCTTTATTTTGATGGGTCATACACACAATGTGGGTCTGGTGCAGGAATTGTTTTCGTCACACCTCAAGGACATACCATCCCAAAGTCCTATAGACTCATGTTTCCATGCACACATAATATAGCTGAGTATGAGGCCTTAATTATTGGCATCAAATTGGCGGTTGAATGGAATATCACAGAACTACAGGTATATGGCGATTCACAACTAGTCATCTATCAGGTAAATGACGAACATCAAACAAAAGATGAAAAGTTGATGCCATATAAGAAGATGATAGATGATCTCAAAAAGTACTTTGTGGATATCAAATTTGAATAGATTCCAAGGGAAGAAAACAAAGCTGTAGATGCTATGGCAACAATTACTTCTCTCTTGCAGTTGCCAGAAAAATGATTTTGTTATGAGTTTATGGTAGAACAAGTGTCTAATCCTGCTTATGATAATCCAAAATCTCAAACCATATGCAAGTTAGTTGGCAATGAATCCTAAATCTATGGAAAGACCTATGCTTACCTGAAAGACAATATCCCCCCTCTTGATCATTCCCAAAACTAAAAACACAATTTCATTCACCAATCTACATGACATACCTTAATTGTTGACATACTTTACCATCGAGGTCTAGATGGTACTCTTTGATGTTTAGAAGATAATGAGTCTGAGACAACTTTACATCAGGTTCATGAAGGTATTTGTGGAACTCATTCAAGTGGACTAACCCTAGCAAAGAAACTCCTCAGTTTGGGGTATTACTGGCCGAACATGGAGGATTCCTTTTAGTTTGTTAAGAAATGCCAAAAATGTCAGATTTATGGTAACTTAATTCATGCACCAACACAAGAATTGCACCCATTCACATCAACATGGCCTTTTTGTCAGTGGGAACTAGACCTAGTAGGAAATATTAATCCATCTTCATCCAATAGACACAAGTTTATAATCACAGCAACAGAGTACTTCACAAAATGGATAGAAGCGGATCCTTTAACAACAATCACTAGGAAGCATATATCATCTTCATAATTAAACTACCTCATCTCAGAGGGTATGGAATTCTTGTAGTCCATTGTCACGTGACAATGGTTGGTTGACCTTTGGAAAAATTAGGATGCAAGAATTATGAGTAGTTTGAGCATCCAACACTCATTTTCAAACACCCATACTATCCTCGAAATGCATGCAGAGACCCTCAACAAAATTATTTTCGAAATTCGAGAAGACCGCCAACGATGTTACGACAGGTTAATTGAACCCCGCTTCAGTACATAAAACCAACATCGAACACTCCATAGAGCTACACCATATGCCTTGGTATATGGGATCTAGGGCCATATTACCCATATTGAGATTCCATCACTTTGTGTATCAATTGAAAGGTATACTCATTCCATGAGGGATTATAGAGGTCTAGATCTCAATAGAACTGTTGACGAACATCAACAATAGAACCCATTTGGACGACATATCAACAAGAGGATGTCTAGAAGCTGACAATCACAAAGCCTGAGTCTTCAAGCTTGGGGACTCATCCCAAAGGAAACCCTAGGAAACTGGCACATGACAGAAAAGAAAGGAAGTTTGAACCTTACTAGCTAGGGTCCCTTGTAATCATATCACCATGGATCCGAAAGCCATCACATTCATACACCCCCTGAATGTTCGATGAACCTATCAATAGTATTTGTCGATTTAAACTCATTCATTAGTATCCATCTCAGAAATTTACACCGAATCATCTAAGGTATTATTGAAATGCATCTTGATGAAAACCCCGAGCCCGTACGCCTTGGTGACTGAAATACCAAAAAGAAAAAAGAAAAACCTAAAAAGAGAAAATACAAAAAATCTAAAATCTTGAAAGGTAATGCGCCAAGTGAGAAACCAAATAGGCATACTTGGTGTGATTTAAACCAGTTATTCCATCTATTAGATTCATGACTTGGTCGTTCACTTTAGTCGTCATCTTTCTACTTATCATTTGAAAAAGAACATCATGTACATATCCTAGCAAAGTGATCATGTCACACCCTAGCTTGGGGAAAAATCTTGAACTCACTGGGGGAATTAAACTTGAGCTTAAAAAAATAGACAAACAATAGTATGACAATGCAGAAAACACGATGACCATTGGGAAATCCTAGTATTAAACATACATCAAAACATCTATCACTTCAAAATCAAATCATCCGTCAAGACAAGAAATCAAACCAATCGAACAACTCCAAATGGATGATCTAACTTAATAATGATTGGAAAGACTTCAAGAAAGGCTTAATTGTTTCACTTGATTATTGCTATCATTTCTTTGAGCAACTCAATGATGTATTGAACTAGAGCTGTAGAAAAAAGAATGATATTTTCTTTGTCCGTTGTTTCAGAATTAATTTATTGTGTGAATTGTCATGAAGACATTCTCTACAGCATAAGTGATGACATCTCACCACATACAAATGATTGATTATTAGTTCATTTACGCAGAAATGCTTCAGCTATCTTGGCTTCTTAATACTATGCCTCATGCTTTTCTGTGTTCACTTTGCATTATCAAAAATCATGAAAGTAGTACCGTCATCAAGGGTCTAAATTATACCATTGATGTTTGTACTCACTTTCAAATATTTTAAAGCTCCCATGATGACAAAGAAAATAAACTGATCAAGTATAGTGCCAATGTTTGCATATAGATTTTCAAGGATAAAATTAGATTGCATTCATGTTAGACTTACATTTGCAGAGTATTTGTTACAAAAGTTGGTAAAAGATTCAAAAATGATGTCATCTCATTAATGGATTGAGTATACTTGACATTAACAAAGACATCATTATTATCATGTAGTTGCATAATCACTTCCATTGCATACATTAGAAAAAAATTATTATATCATTCCATCATTCATACATTTGATCATATAATTTGCATTAATCATGTCATTTCTTCATTTGTTCATCGCATCATAAAATTGCATGAGAAAAACTATCAAAAACAAATCTCTATGTACTTTCATTTTCATTCACCCATTCATCATATCATATATCATACATTCGAAGTACCATTATATTGATCATTCATTCATCCATTTATTGCATCATTAATTTGCATTAGAAAAATAAAAAATAGAGTGCATCATATTCATCATCATAATTATGTCATAAATCATTTAAAATCATACCCAAAAATCATACATATAGATGCATTTTCATATCATTTACATATGTCCATTATCATACAACTATCATCATATATCCATACATAATCATTATAGGCATTATCACATAAAACATTTATATAAATCATAGCATATCATAATGATCATTAATTACATCCATAACATCATAACATAAATCATCACAAAGCATATAGAAATAGATAATTAAATGCATCCATCATAGAATCATATAAACACATATAGATTGATCAATCCGCTGCATATCATATAAATCTCAGAAATCATAATGTCAAGTATACAATGAAGTCCAATAAGAAAAGAGATACGACATCAAAAAGGGGTTGAGAATCAAAATTGGAGTATACATCAAAGTCACAAACATATCAGAGAATCCAATCATGAGCTATGTGGTACTAGCTCCCGATGGTGTTGGCATCCTTGGACCAGTACCTCCCTCACTAGATGTACCAGGATCTCTTGGGTCTCTCGAAAGAGGTTGTGTCACACCCGCACTAACTGTCCTGGAATGAGTCTTGCCTGATCGAGACTAGGCATAACTCACTATCTTCTCAGAGGGAACTACATCATGGTACTACCCTCTATAGTACTCTGCCTCTTGACCTACTTGGAGAACCTCTCTTATATGATCCGCTATAGATGTACCATCATCCAATCTCTGTAATCTCTCAACTGTAATATGTGCCTGCTTTGCAGCCTGTCTAGTTGCATCTCTCTCAGCTATCAAAGTGGTAATCTATACTTGAGTCGCTGCTAACTGTGCCTATACCTGAGAGAGAGCCTATGTATGAGACTGGGTTTGCATCTACATTTGCATATGAGTCTACACCAATAAACCTCAAGCTTGTACAAACTGACCTTGTAAGGTCTACACCTAGAGGCTTGCAATCTGTGTCTATGTCTGCTACTGCTGGGAAGGTACACCGATCTACACATGCTACTCTGTAGGGGCTATCAGTGATTTCCTCTTATGAGCCACCATGATGTCTCTAACATAAAAAATTGGCACTGATCCACTAGCTCCACCTGACCCACTAGCTACACCTGGTCCACCACCATCTCAACCATCATCTCCACCGCCATCTCCACTACCTATGTATCCCTCATCATCATCTTTGTTATCCTCATCATCACTGCTCCTCACATCCTCCTCTGCCTCCACATCCTCCTTTTCCTCCACATCCTGCTCCTCCTTCGTACCCTCATCTCTCCTCCGTTGGCGACCATGCACAACTACAACCTCCTCCTCACTAGGTAGTGGCATGGGCTCATCAGGAACAGATATCCGATGGAATGGATGCAAGGCAAGATACTCTGTGTAATATGTAGTAATCAGAGGCTTGACAATGTCTAGATGAATATCCCAATCTGAAGGTTGTAAGTTCAAGTACTCCTAAACAATGGTGTCATAGGAAAGGATGGGTCCCCACTCAATAGAATCAATCTAATGTCAGGAATAATGAGCAACACCCTAGGGCATACCCTGTATAATACCATATTGTCTGAGTACCCTCTGAAGCAAAAATCTCTTGATCACCCAACAAGTCTGACCAATCAGAAACATGGACCGATAGAGGTATCCCATCTTGGTATCATCCTCATCCCAATGATCGCAATCCAAATAAGGCCTCCAGGTAACAACCTCCAAATCATCTAGAACTCTCCTCCAATGCACTAACTTACCCAGTCTGCGCTGAGTAAGATGACCTGTATACCTATGAACATACAGCCTCATGCCCAATCTTTGTCTAACTGTCACTGGACGCATAATAGCTATATGCTCTCATGCCCACACCCGAAGCAATGTAACTCCTAAATACAAAATGCGACCTCAAAGGTAGACAACTGAATGCAAATCATGATAAAGATGGGAAAGCATACACATGCCCCATGCATATCTGGTACCATGCACAATCATAGCCTCAAAGATACGGCCCCAACCAATAGAAATTCCCTTTGATGTGTGATTAGGACAAAGGAACCCTCCAATAAAACTAGCAAGTACTGAAGGCAAGGTGGGATAGGCATCAACCATCTCACACCAAGGAATCTCATATCCACAAATCAAATCATCCTGCAATACTCTGCATAGGGCATCAGTCCCACCCTGCTCTGAAGAATCATACACTACAACCTCTCCAACAATGGGTATCCTCAAAATACGCCATACATCCTCAGGGATGACTATCATCTCGCCAATAGGAAGGTGGAAGGTATTATGCTCGCTATGCCACCTCTCTACTAAAGCTGTCAAGAGACCCTAATTAATCCTAATCTAGGGCATATCTAAGAGAGAAGACAAACCACAATGTGCAATGACTGTTGTCTCAGGCTGCACTAGTTGTAGTATCAAATCAAAGGTCCTAGGAAACCACTCTCTAATCTATAGATTTGCAAATGACTCCTATCATCACGAAAAAAAAAAGTCAAAAATATTTGTCAATTCATCAAACATCAATCAGCCTAACAATCTAATCAGCTCTATTGAGACTTCACAAAAATCTTGTGAGCACCTATCAAATCAACCTTGTTGATCATGAGGTCAATCATCAAATCTATCAATCAACCTCGCTTATCATGAGGTTAATCATCTATCTTAAATTGCACCTTGCCTATCATGAGGTCAATTAATCAAATCAACCTCACCTATCATGTGGTTTATCAAATCAAACTATAATTATTTCCCACATATCATGAGGATAATTATCATCAATCAATCATCAGACCTCGCCTATCATGAGGTTGAACATCATCTGCTCTATCAGGATCATCAATCATATCAAATCAATGGCTGACATGATTGAAATTGACAAAATCAAGGACAAAATTGACAAATAACATCATTTTGATTTCAATGCGCTAAAACAGTGTTTTAATGCACCACAATTTTCAATGTGCCATTAAAACACCTAAATGCGCTAAAATAAGTGGCAAAATCACTATTGCATCAGATGTGCCATTTCAGGAGGCAAATGTGCCACTTTAAATGGTCAATGCACCACATCATCATATGCGCTACTTTACCCGATGAATGCGCTAAATTTTTTGACCGAGGCGCCAAAACAACGTATGCGCTAAACTATCCTATCTATGTGCTATTCTGGTCTACGCGCTAAAACAAAAATCCTATGCACTACAACAGGCTACGGATGCACTAAAAGAATTCAAATTACTACAAAATTAGAAAAATGCACAGAAAATGAAATGTACAAAAAACAAGGAGGTTCACAGGTACATACCGGAGGTCCATAGGCGACAGGGCGGTTGTGTCGACGCATGCGCTCAAAACAGTGAGTGTGGTATGGGATTGACATCTTGCTCCAAATTTGATCTCACTCCAAGTTTTAAAACTTCAACATGCACAAATGAATTCAAATCTCAACTTTTTAACCATTTTATAGGTTAATAAAGGGTATTTTGGTGGGATTAATTTCTATTATTTATTGGAGGCTTAATTCAAAAACTCATTGCAAGGGCACCTTTCAAAATATTTGTCAGGAGATAAATTATTTCATCATCATATCTTTATTAAATCATCACAAATCATCAAAAAATCATGAAAAATAAAATTAAAAAAAATAGAAAAATTCCAAACCAAAAAAAATAAAAAATCATCAATTTATCTCCCGAGGGGGCATATATTCATCATCACAACAAAATCAACATCTGGGCATACTAAAAAAATTCGTTAGTAACTAGCAACAAGCAACAAAATTTTCTTTGAAGCAATGTGTAAACACATCACTTCAAAGAGGGGCAAAATGTATACACCTAAAAATGGTTGGATAATCTAATTAATTAAATATGATTTATTTGATTAATTAGCCTTAAATTCTTCTACTAAATAAATAGAAATATTTATTTATATAGTTCATCTTATAATTCTTTAATCTTTATTCTATTATTTCGTCTAAATTAAATAAATGAATTTCACTTTATTTTATTTAATTGTCATAATCAAATTCATCTACTATTGAATAAATAGAAATATTTATTTATATAGTTCACATCTATATTCTTCTGATTATTCTCTCTTAATTAAATAATTAAACTTCAATAGTTTTTATTTAATTATCATTACCCCTCTTTTATTAAATAACAATATCAAAACATTTTTTATTTTAATAATTGTTATTTCTTCCTAAATTTGAAATAAATCCAAATATTCAAATTTATGCACACATATTTCTACAGCTAATCATATTCACCTACCAAATTAGATATTTTATATCTAATTAATTTATCTCAACCTTCACGAGTAAATTTGGAGACAAACTTGCAGGAAATCCTCTTCATCTTCTTCCAATGATTCTTCCTATCATCTGACTGAGTGTTTTTGTGGGGAGGAACAATCCCCATGATCAGCTCAGGCTTTTTCATCTCTCACCATTCAATCCTCCAGATCAAATCTAGACCTTTACTATGTTGCTCCTTCACAAATGTGATGTCGTGAATCTATAAATACAACCTCCTATAGGAAATGGATCCCAACTTTGTGCAATCTTACTCTACAGAAATACCAATTGAGCAATCAAGCATCTTAGAAATTGAACAATTATCATTTAGCAATAGCAATCAAAGCATTTTAGCATATAATCAATATCATGGCTTTTCAATTAGCTGCATCATAGTTTACTGTAGCTTCTTCCATCAAGTTTCATGTCCATTTAGATTACAGTAGCTTCATCAATATCATTTAGAAATCACCATATAGGATTAGATTATTGCATTTAGCAGCATCTCATTCTCTAGTTTGGCATTTTAATAGTCACAATGCTTACCAAATCTGATAGCCTCATGACTTAATAAATCTTTAGAGATAGAGAACAATATGATGCTTTCAGTAGATTATTGCTTTAAATTAGTTTAAATATTGTTGAATCTTTGATATAATGTCTTATTAAGAAGTGTTGTTTGTTATTTTACTCATTACGTATTCCACACTTATAGTTAGTATTGTATAAATGACACTAAAATTACTTCCCCATAATGTTGAAATTAATAACAACACTAGGATAACTGAATCAATTGATGTATGTACACTTCATTCTCATGTTTCCAAGTTGCATCAACAATGATAGACTTCCAAACTTCCAACAAAGACAACCTTCCATACACTGTAACTCAAGAAACTGACTTGTTGAGCTCCAAACCAAGAACAACTTTGACTGAAGGTAGATATGAACCTTATCAACACACTTCTAGAACTACAAGACCAGAAACTAAACTATAGAGAAATGGGGAGCAAAACCATTTCTCCCAAAAACCACTACAATATAGAGTTCACACACTGGTGAACACAACTCTTTCTACACAATGAACCAAACCAAGAAATTCTAGATATAGAACCTCTAAACACCTCTGACCAAAATATCCTAACTGCACAAGTAGATCTTCAACACAGAAGAAATTTGGAGCAAAACCAAAACACCACGCTATACACCAAATTACCTCTGCAACACATTATTTTCCTCTTTTATTAAAATTTTCCGAAAAGTACTTGGAAACCAAGTGCTAGAGGCACATACTAATCATCTTCAACACTTCCTCATCATTTATAAACTAATTACAATTCAAATATACATCCATAGAATCTTATCAAAGCAACACTAGAGGTTGACACCAGCAGGACTTACTATTGACAACATAATGAAACTAATCAAATTATCAACAAAACTTCTCAACCATCACTAGTCATCAATGACAACACAACCATAATCCTACAATTATATCCCCCAAGCTTCTTGACATCAATGACAACACCAACTACTCATACTTGCAATAATCTCCATGTTTGTCATTGATGGAAACACGTGATGTGAAAAACTATCAACAATAACAAACAACTCTGATCACCAATATACTACTCCTTACAAACTCTTTCTCTTTCTTTCTCCCCCTTACATCATACTCTCCTTTTTCACATTACTCTCTCCCCTTTTTACAACTAAACATTTTTTTCACATTATTTTTCTCTCCCCCTTTGACATCAATGATAAAGGACAAAATGTTTGCATCTCTTTACCCCTTTGTCATCAAAAATACATAATTTCTCTTTATTGCTCTACATACTCCCCCTTAGCAACACACAACAAGCTACATCAACCATCAACCACTGCACATATCCTTTGACATAGCAGACAAAGGAAAACACCAACCTGCACCAACAAGGAACTACCTACTGCCCCTAAGAGGTAGCCTCCAACACCAGTCCAGAACAAGGAACTAATCTTGAAATCCACTAGACTAATGCATATCCTTATGCATCTAGTTCAAATAAAGAAGGGTAATAACCCCTAACTTCTCCTAGAGATACTCAAAATTATCCTTGGGAAGAGCCTTAGTGAATATATCAGCAACCTAATCCTTTGTAGGCACATACTCAAGATTCACTTCATTCTATGCAACCTTCTCTCTTGAAAAATGATACCACATTGAGATATGTTTTGTCCTTGAGTGCATCAACAGATTCTTTGAAATGTTAATGGCACTTGTATTGTCACAAAAGATAGAGAATGGTTCATCATATACAACTCTGATATCCTTCAATGTTTTCTTCATCCACAAAACATATGTGTAGGAAGATGTTGCTGCAATATATTCTACTACAATAGATAAATATATTAAATCTTGCTTCTTGCTCAATAACCACACCAATATGCATCTAAGAAAGAATGCACCACCACTTGTACTTTTCCTATCATCAACACATCCTACCCAGTCTACATCTATATAAGCACTTAGAGAAAAATTAGTATCCTTTAGATACCACAAGCCATGTTTCAGAGTGCCCTTCAAGTATCTAAATATCCTCTTTACTATTGCAACATGTGACTCTTTAGGATCTTCTTGAAATCTAGCCACAAGATAAATTGCATGCATGATATCCAGTCCAGTAGCAATTAGATATAGCAGTCCTCCAATCATTGATCTATATTTGCTTTGATGAGCCTTAGGAGATTCAACATTCTTACTTATATTGCAACCAGTGACCATAGCAGTACATGTCGATTTAGAATCTTCCATTCCAAACTTCTTCAACATTTCCTTGACATACTTTGATTGTGAAATGAACATACCTTTCTCTGTATGATTGATTTGAAACCCAAGGAATACATTCATCTCCCCAAAAATAGACATCTAAAACTCTTTCTACATCTCTTCTACAAAATTCTTTCACATAGCTTCATTTCCTCCAAAAATTATATCATCAACATACACAACCACAATCAAGATTTGATCTTTTTCAATTGAAATACAAATTACTATATACAGTACCTTTATTGAATCCTTGTTGTATCAAGTACATGTCCAACCTTTCATACCAAGCTTTGGTATCTTGCTTTAATCCATATAATGCCTTTTTCAATCTTTAGACCATATCTGATTGGTCTAATAAATGAAATCCTTTCGGTTTTTCAATGTATACCTCTTCTTCCAACTCACCATTCAAGAAAGTAGACTTTGCATCCATTTGATAAACCTAGAAATCATTATGTGCTGTAAAAGCTAAAAACATCCTGATAGCTCCCATTATTGCCACTGGAGCAAAAGTCTTCTCAAAATATATTCCTTCTACCTGTGAGTAGCACTTACATACAAAACTTGCCTTGTTTCTTACCACTTCTCCATTCTCATTCAATTTGTTCCTGAATACCCACTTAGTTCCAATTACATTATTGTTTTTTGGTCTTGTGACAAGTTCCCAAGTCTAATTTTTCTCAAAATTCATTAGTTATTCTTCCGTAGCATTGATCCAATATTCATCCTTGCATGTTTTAATCATTGTTTTAGGTTCAACTTTAGAGAGTAATCATAGATTTACCTATTCTTCAGCCATATCAGCTTTTCTTCTTGTTAACACACACTTTTGTCACCAATGATTATTTTTCACATACTTAGGGGTCTTAGGGATCCTTTTCGAAGCTTCCTCCTCTTAAATTTGAAATTATTATCTTCATCACTACCATTTTCTTTGCAAGAGGACTCATCTAATTCATATCCATCTATCACCAATTTTTTTTTTAAGTCTTCATCCAATTTGACATTTGCACTTTCAATAATCTTTTTCAATCTCTTGTTTTAGCACCAATAAGATTTGCTTCTTGTAGAATATACAAGGAAGATATCTTCATCAGATCGTGTATAGAAATTTCCTAATTTTTCTTCATATCTTCTGATATAGAACTTGCTTCCAAACACTTTGAATTATTTGATAGTAGGAGCCCTTCCATACCACAACTCATAGGGAGTCTGTTAGGTCTCAAAAGTGCAGGTTATGAACCTTAAGATGGTGTCAATCTCTTAGTACACTTTTTTTCCAACGAATGAAGCAAAAAAGAGTGATCACCTCCTACTCTTTAGGCTCTACTAGACCTAGGCGAGTATACCTGAGTGACAAGGTAGATTTGAAAGTCTTGAATGTGATTTCTAGTGTAGGAAATCTACTCACTATGGAACACAGGGGTGAAGTAGATGCAAAAATTATTAACTAATTCCTACTAAAAGTATTTGAATAATCAAAGCATGAATTGAGACTATGTAAAGTATTCTAAAGTTGACCAGTACCTAATCTATTGGGTATGGATTTGATGGATGGATGATGTCTATGGAGATAGATTTGTATGATAGGGAGATCTAATATTCGGCTTAACTCTAATTGCTGGGAACTTTTAAATGTTTACACCTTGTGCAAACGTGTAGATTTGTTTGTTACAATGCTCTTCTTTAATGATCCAAGTGTTATTCCCTCAGATTACTGTGATGTTATGAAAGGATTTTTAATTCTTGGTTTAAGGAAAACTAATTAGATTAGTTACTTTAAAAGGATTTTTAATCCCAGAGGGAACCAACTAAAGTAAATTAATTGAAAGGACTTTTAATTCTCTCTCACCATAACCCAATCAAAACAACCACACAACAACAAAAAATTTGTTTTGATAAATTTTGTAAATTTAAATAACTTGAAGAAACCACTTTGGACAATAGAGTAACATATATGCATGAAAATTAACACAAAAATCGAACACCAAAATAGATCATCAACTATGAGCAATCTCTTCCATTATATTACTTCAAAATATGCATATTTATAGTATAATTCTTTGATATGATATGGATGGGTGGAATGTGCAATCTATCTTCTTACTAATACCTACTCTAATGGTGATGAAGTGGAATATGATATGATGATCAAAATTGAGCCTTGGTTTCCCTATTTATATGGGAAGCAAAAAGCTTCAGGCCCAATCACAAAAGGTTACACTGTTCTTAACTAAAATGTGATTAACATCAACATAAAAAACTTTGAAAGTTTGTTGGTGGATACACCATGATCCATAAATCTTTAGCAAGCGCCCATGATCACCAAAGAACTATTGAAGGCTCATGCATTGTGATAGTGTATCCAAAACCACCAAACTCTGATCCATATTACTCCTTTGTCATTTGGCTTGAGCAATGAATAAGTTGATACTTGACAAATACTCAATGTATCCACTCTTGGCATGAATGTCTGCATTATGTATAATATCCTTCATTGCATATTCGAGTTCAAAAATTCTTCCAAGCTGCTCATGTGTTCTCTTGAGTACCTCATCTTCATCATTAATTTTGTCGAGAACACCTGGTAGGTAATGGGCTATCTCATCCTTCCATGTATTCCGATCTTTTAGATTTGTTTCTTCAAAGAAGTCAAGCAGGGCCATTCTTAGTGGTTGACTAAAACCACTTAATTCCTGTGTCAAAATGTTATGGAAGCTTTCATGTGCACTCATGATCTCTTGATATTCTTGGAGCATAGTTTTGTTATCTCCTTTCTTTGCTTTGATGTGAGGCTCCACTTCCTTCATTCTATCACACAATCTATTATGTTCTAACAAAGCTACATATGTTTTGTCATAAATGAGATAGACCTTGTCAAAATGCTTAAACATATCATCGAACCTCATGCAAACTAGCTCTGATGCCATTTCAAAAATAGTGGTTTTCAATTTTTCCTTTAATTCTTCTTGTTCTTTCTGGGCTTTCTCATACTTGTGTTTCCAATAGGTGGTATCAAACATCACCTCAAGCACCCTTCTTTCATGCTCAATCAGTGGTGAGTAAATCCCTGAGGAGGAAGGCAATCTATCTTTGTAGTTGGTCACCTTGTAAGGAAAATTAGATGTGGAAACAATTCTCCTAACGTTAATACCTCAGGAAATAATGTAGATGTACTTTTAAATTTTACAATTACAGTCAAGTTAAGATGCACTAAGAAACATATTACAGAAACAGAGTATTTGACAATCACACATGAACACCAGATATACGTGGGAAAACCCTTATGGGAGAAAAACCCACCACACCAAGAGAAATCACTTTGTATTATAGTAACATAAATTACATACAAATTCCAGACTTATCTTTCTAGTGTCGTTATACAGCAGCATTCACCATTAACATTCTTGTACATGAATCTTCACATTACAGTCCACATAATTCATCCACTAATACAATCACTCAACAACTTGTCGATTCAACCAACAATCCAACAACAATCACAATCTGCAATCTCAGAGTATATCCATGGCGTTCCCTGTCTGTCAAACTTCCTCACAAAACTATCACAACTAATTGTCTTCCAATTGTTCCCATTCGGCTCCTCCTATTCCTCCACGAGATGCCACATCAGATAGTCAAATGGTCAATATAATTCGCTCTGTGTTGGCATCTCAGTGAGACACTAACAATGTCTCGCCGATGCCACATTGACTTCATATCGATGTCGCCAAGAGACTATGTTATCGCTAAGATGTTCTATCGAGCCTCATGAGTTAAACTGGGACACCAAGCAGTCGCCTAGACCTATCGCATTCACCAGGAGATCATAGCAAGTCACCAAAGGTATACCGAAGACACAAGTCATATCGAGCTCCAAAAGATAGTCGGCAAGACATACCGATATCGCCAAGAGGTTTCTCTGAGACATAAAGGTTACCCCAAAGTGTTCACCCGTCGCCAAGACATTGCCCTTCGCTGAAAGAACATACCGATCTCCATATGTTACCACGAAGACTTCATCTATTGCCAAGAGTTATACCGAAGATCCCACAAGATGTTCCTGGACACGGTGAGACCTTCAACATTTGCTAAGATGTCTTCCCGGGACCAAGAGTTACCCCAATAGCCATTGGCTATCGGCAAGACATTCACCATCACTAAGAGGTTTCTTCAATCACTTTGAGTTTCACTGAAGAACGTTTGGATGTGTCCCCATCGGCGTGACTTTCTTCGTTCACTGGGACTTCTCACTGAGCCATATGTTACGACGAAGACACCAATAGTATTCATGTCGGCGAGACATTATCTTTCGCTAAGATGCTTCACCGAGCCACCGTGTTACACCAAAGATCATGGTCGCCAAGAGTCTCCCCGAAATACGATTGAATGGCTTGACGGCCAAAGGTCTCCCGAGTGCTATGAGGTCATAATGAATACACTATGTCACAACAATAAACTCCACAGTGCAACCTTTCGGCAAGACATTTGCAAGGTCATAGCGACATGTATAAAACATAATGGATCAAGCTGCTAGTTGGCCAGACAATGAAGATGTCACACTGACTTGGCTCTAATGGAGGTTTCAACCTGTATAGTTTGAGGCACATATTTCCAACAATCTCCCACTTGACAAAGATCATACAGGCACCTCCAGAGCACAAATAAAACTTACTAAAAATCATGGGCACTAAGGCCCATTGAACTGGCACACCACCTAAACTTGTCTATGCTCACTGGCTTTGTCAATGAGTCTGTAGCATTCTCCAGAGTATCAACCTTTTCCAAACTGACCTTTCCATCCTCAACCATATCTCTTACAAAGTGGTAATGTACATCAATATGTTTCATCCTAGCATGGAAAGTAGGGTTCTTTGCTAGACAAATTGCACTCTGACTATCATAGAAAATAGTTATTTCCCCTGCATCAAAACCAATGTTAGAACACAAACGTTTCAACCATACAACTTCTTTACAAGCATGAGTAGCTACCATGTGTTCAACCTCCGTAGTGGACAAAGCGACTACAGCTTGTCGCTTGCTCATCCAACTCACTGCACCACCATTCATCATGAATATGTATCCACTGGTGGATCTCTAACTGTCAATGTCCCCTGCCCAATCAGAATCAACATAACCATGAATGCTGAGAGTCCTTTGTGATTCAATCAAATTTCCATGGTAACACAAAGCAAAATATGAAGTTCCCTTCAAATACCTAAACACTCTCTTCACAACATCCCAATGCGTTCTTCCTGGATTAGCCATAAATCGACTAAGGACTCCCACTGCTTGGGAAATGTCTGGCCTTGTACAAACCATTGCATACATAAGACTGCCTACTGCACTAGCATAGGGTACACTGGTCATGTCTTCCATCTTAGTAGGAGATTTTGGACAGTCCTCAATAGATAGCTTCATTCCATGCATGACTGGAACCACTAGCTATTTGCAATCATTCATACAAAATCTCTCAAGAACAGTCTTGACATACTTACTCTGACTGAGCCAAACCTTTCTATTCTTCTTGTCCCTGGTTATCTCCATCGCTAGAATATACCTTGCTGCATCAAGATCCTTCATTTTGAACTTAGCAGACAACTGAGACTTAAGATTAGAAATCATTAGCTTGCTATTTCCTATGAACAACATATCATCAACATAGAGAGCAATAACTAATACTTGATCACTTTCAGCTTTATAATATACACAGTGATCAGATTTTGATCTCACAAATCCCAAAGACAATACAAATGTATCAAATTTCTGGTACTACATTCTAGGTGACTGCTTTAACCCATACATAGACTTTTTTAATTTGCATACCATTTTTTCTTTACCTTTTTCAACAAAGTGCTCAGGCTGGGACATATAGATTTCTTCTTCAAGATCACCATGAAGAAATGTTGTCTTCACATCCATTTGTTCGACCTCTAAGTCATATGCAGCTGCAAGTGACAATAGAAATCTAATAGATGTCAGCTTTGCTATAGGAGAAAATATTTCCCCATAATCGATTCCCTCTACCTGGGAATAACCCTTTGCAACCAATCTCACCTTGTACTTTTCTACACTGCCATCCAGACCAATCTTTTTCTTAAATACCCATTTGCAGCCAACAACCTTTCTGCCTTTAGGTAAGGGCACCAGACTCCAGGTTTCATTCTTATCTAATGCCATCTCTTCTTCCATGGCTTCCAACCAAGAGTCTGAATCAGACATTTTAAATACCTCTTTCATAGTCCTAGGCTCATCAGTACTAAAAATCAAAGCATAGGCACAAGTAGAATCTATCAAAGAGAACCCATACCTATCTGGTTGTTTTCTTTCTCGGGTTGACCTCCTCACTTGCTGAGGCTGAGGTTCTTCTTCAGAACTTTCAGAACTGCTCGAGCTCTCCTCAGTTTCAAGTACATTTTGAATTTCCAATTCCTCTTCTCTGGTGTAGGAGGAATTATTGCTACATCCTTATTTTTAATTGACTTTGTCTCTGACTGTAGATCTAAAGTGGAAGGTTTCAGCTCACGAAAGATTACACTTCTGTTGTATACAACCTTCTTTGTATTAGGATTCCAAAGCTTGTATCCTTTTATGACAGTGCTATAGCCTATAAAAATACATTTGACAACCTTGTTCTCCAATTTAGATCTTTTCACATCCGGCACATGAGCATATGCCTCACAGCCAAAAACACAAACATGTCTAAGTGAGGGCTTCTTACCAGACCACACTTCCAAAGGTGTTTTCTCAACAAAAGTAGAATTTGGAGAACGATTAATTAAATAACATGTAGTAGATACAGCCTCAGCCCAAAACTTCTCCTCCAAACCAGCACTACTGAGCATACTTTGTGCTCTCTCCATCACTGTCCTACTGAACCTTTCTGCAACTCCATTCTGCTGTGGAGTATAAGGTGTAGTCTTGTGTCTTTTGATTCCATGGTCTTTGCAATATCTTTCAAATTCATCAGAACAGAACTCACCGCCATTATCAATCCTTAAGCATTTTATTTTTCTACTAGTCTGATTTTCAACAAGATTTTTAAATTCTTTAAACTGACTGAATACTTCTGATTTACTCTTCAGAAAATATACAAATGCTCTTCTTGAATAATCATCAATGAACGACACGTAGTATCTTGACTTAGACAAAGAAGGAACATCTACAAGACCAAACACATCTGAATGAATATAATCTAGCAAACCAAAAGATTTATGAGGACTGGAATAAAATGAAACACGGTGTTGTTTTCCATATATATAGTGTTCACAGAATTCAAATTCAATATTACAATCTTTAAGCCCCTCTACTAGGTTTTTATTCTTCAAGGTTTTTAAACCTTTTTCTCCTATGTGGCCTAACCTATGATGTCAAAGCATAGTCTTCTCTACAGGAAGTTTTACTTCCATAGAGTTTACAAGATTAGGGATATTTCCCTCTTTACCTCCATGAGCAGCTTTCAGTGACTTTACAAAGATACTGTTACATTGAATAGCCTGTGCATCCAGCTTGTACAGGGTACCAATTTGAGCACCTCTAGCCAGCACCATTGAACCTCTAGTCATCTTGTAGCCATTTCCATAGAACGTAACTTGTACACCAATATCATTTAGCATACTTATAGACAATAGATTTTGAGCCAGACCTGGTATGTGCGTAACATTATTTATTCCCTTTACTCTGCCATCAGGGAATTGTATCCTGACTCTTCCACGGCCAACAATCTCCAAAGTTGAATCACTCACCAAGTACAGCTTTCCACCATTGTATTTTTCATACTTCGTGAACCACTCTCTATGAGATGTCATGTGGAACGATGCTCCAAAATCAATCAGCCAGACATCATTTGATGTCTGTGTTGCCAAGGCTGCAATGAAGGCGTCACCATCACTATGAGAAGAACCATTATCATAAGAGCCCTTCTTCTTCTTTTTCTCCTTTTTACAATCCCTTCGAACATGACCAGGTTGCCCACAGTTCCAGCACTTCACCTTGGACTTCTTGCCAGGAGACTTTGATCTCTCTTCTGATTTCGATTTGGACTTCTTGTCCTTCTTCTTGCCTTTCTCCTTCGATCTTCCTCTGACAGCAAGAGCTTCCTTTGCCATCTCAGAAGATTTCCTTCTCATCTCTTCTAACAGCAAAGATGTAACATCTTCCATCTTAAAAGTGGATGTTGTACTCCCAATCGCCATCACCAGATGATCCCATGAGTCTGGAAAAGAACACAATAGAAGCATACAGTGATCCTCTTCTTCAGTCTTCACACCAACAGATGTCAATTGAGCAAGTAGCATATTAAATGTGTTTAGATGATCAGCCATAGACCCTCCTTCCTACATTCTCAAAGAATACAGCTTCTTCCTCAGGAATAGTTTATTCACTAAGGATTTCCCCTGATAAATAGATGCCAGTCTCTTCCACAAGGAAGAGGCAGTCTTCTCCTCATGCACATTCAAAAGTACCGAGTCTACCAAATAGAGCCTTATCAGCCCCTTAGATTTCCTATCTGCAAGGTCCCAATCTTCTTGCTTCATTCCTGTAGGTTTCAGTCCAGCCACAACAATCCAAAGATCACGGTCAATAAGAAGATCCTCCATCTTGAGTTTCCACAACTCAAAGTTACTGCCATTGAACTTCTCTATTTCAAACTTTCTAGATGTACTAGCCATCTCAACCTGCAATCAAAAATAACAATTTTCTACAAGACTCCCACTGAACAAAATTGACTCAAAAAACCCAACGTACCCACAAGGATAACACAACTGGCCAGGCTCTGATGCCACTTGTAAGGAAAATTAGATGCGGAAATAATTCTCCTAACGTCAATACCTCAGGAAAGAATGTAGATGTACTTTTAAATTCTACAATTACAGTCAAGTTAAGATGCACTAAGAAATAGATTATAGAAATAGAGTATTTGACAATCACACATGAACACCAGATATACGTGGGAAAACCCTTACAGGAGAAAAACCCACCACACCAAGAGAAATCACTTTGTATTACAGTAACAGAAATTACATACAAATTCTAGACTTATCTTTCTGGTGTCATTATATAGTAGCATTCACCATTAACATTTTTGTACATGAATCTTCACGTTACAGTCCACAGAATTCATCCACTAATACAATCACTCAACAACCTGTCGATTCAACCAACAATCCAACAACAATCACAATCTGCAATCTCAGAGTATATCCATGGCGTTCCCTGTCTGTCGAACTTCCTCACAGAACCGTCACAACCGATTGTCTTCCAACTGTTCCCATTCGGCTCCTCCTATTCATCCACGAGATGCCACATCAGATAGTCAAATAGTCAACATAATTCACTCTATGTTGGCATCTCGGTGAGACACTAATAGTGTCTCGCCAATGCCACATTGACTTCATATCGATGTCGCCAAGAGACTCTGTTATCGCTAAGACATTCTATCGAGCCTCATGAGTTACACTGAGACACCAAGCAGTTGCCCAGACCTATCGCATTCGCCAGGAGATCATAGCGAGTCACCAAAGGTATACCAAAGACACAAGTCATATCGAGCTCCAAAAGATAGTCAGCAAGACATACCGATATTGCCAAGAGGTTTCTCTGAGACATAAAGGTTACCCCGAAGTGTTTACCTGTCGCCAAGACATTTCCCTTCACTGAGAGAACATACCGATCTCCATATGTTACCCTGAAGACTTCATCTGTCGCCAAGAGTTATACCGAAGATCCCACAAGATGTTCCTGTGGGTGAGACCTTCAACATTCACTAAGACATCTTCCCGGGACCAAGAGTTACCCTGATAGCCATCGGCTATCGGCAAGACATTCACCATTGCTAAGAGGTTTCTCCAATCGCTTTGAGTTTTACCGAAGAGCGTTTGGATGTGCCCCCATCAGCGTGACTTTTTCCATTCGTTGGGACTTCTCACCAAGCCATATGTTATGGCGAAGACACCAGCAGTATTCCTGTCAGAGAGACATTAGTTTTCGCTAAGATGCTTCATCGAGCCACTGTGTTACACTGAAGATCATGGTCGCCAAGAGTCTCCCTGAAATACGATTGAATGGCCTGTCAGCTAGAGGTCTCCCAAGCGCTATGAGGTGATAATGAATACACTATGTCACAATGATAAACTCCACAGTGCAACCTTTCGGAAAGACATTTGCAAGGTCATAGCGACCTATACAAAATAGAATGAATCAAGCTACTAGTTGGCTAGACAATGAAGATGTCACACCGACTTGGCTCTAATGGAGGTTTCAGCCTGTATAGTTTGAGGCACATATTTCCAACACACCTCTTGCTTTAACCTCTCATTCTCTTCCATTAGTCTCTTATTACCTCTACCCAATTTTTGAATTTGAGCCTGTGTAAACTTGGCCACATTTACATTCAAGTTAGCAATTTCCATAGGGTCTACCTCGCCTACTCTTTGTACCAAAAGATTTCAAAAGATATGATCATGATTACTAATAAGGGAAGGCCTTTTTCCTAGTGGGTAAAGTTCCCACATCTGTAAAGTAGTATTATCAAGGTTATACCGTAATCTAGTATATATCTTATCACCATCCTCATCTGTCAATTGCAAGGTCTTATTTTTCCTCTTCAGAAAGCTATCAAACACAATGGCTGAGTTGATATCCCACCCTGGAAGAAGCATAACCCCAACTTCTTGCATTAGTGATCTTCATCTTTTGGTAGTCATATTCTTCATTTCTTCATCGATCTCATGTTGAATCTCTTTTAAGGCATCTTCTTCTTTCTCAGGGTTGATGTCTTTTAGCCTTTCTCTTACTACTCTTCCTTTATACTCATAAATGAAAGCATTGAATTCATAAGTTTGAAAAAATGTGTCATCTACAATAAATTTTTGAATGGAACGATCCCTTGCATCATCAGATAGCTCATTAGAAGCTTCAAATCTAATTACATTCCTCTTTGGTGGAATTTCATACTGGTGAACAATAGGAATGTTGATCTGGGTGACCTCTTCCTCCTTCTCAATATCATCTTCAATTATGATTGGGGTGTTAGTTGAGAAGCTTACCTTTGGAGTAGGCTGTGCTAACAAATGGCCCAGTGGTGCTACATTCTTGGCTTGTCTTCTAGAACCAATATTTATTTTCCTTTCAAAAGCTATGAGAGGTACATCCTTTATTAGTTCTTCTTCATGGAGAATTAATTGTTCAATTCTTTCCATAGGGTCTTGAATTTCATGAAAGGATTCTACATAGGACTAATTATTGTTCATTCTATAAGCCTCGGCCATAACAATTCTATTGTAGGAATCCTTCCTCATTATCACTTGATTCTCCTCACAATTCCTAATGACATCATCCACATGGAACTCATGCTCATATCCTTTGAATCTTTGTGAAATCTTGGCATCATAAATGAAATGTTCAGGGTCAAATTTCTCTCTTTTGTTTCCTATCAACAAGCCATAATAATCTAGCTTGATACCAACCAAGTCATACCTCGTATCAACAATGATAGTGAAGTCACCAAAAAATAGAGTAGAATGCATAAAAGTTTGCCTTCCATAGATTTTTAGGTTCATGAAGGCTGAGTAAGACAATTTTCTTATGATCTTAAGGTATGCAACTCTATCTGGCACAGTCTTAGGCAGTAAATATGGGGCTACCTCAAATCCATACACTAATAATAGTACAGTCTACAAATGCATACCAATCCCCCCAATTGTAATTTGTTTTCCCCTCAGAACCCTTCTCTTTTGGTCTGAGGAAGCTTTGTATTTTTGGGGACAAATTATAATCACATCTGTGGCTAAGTAGCATGTATAAGGGTTTGACAAAATATTCTTCAAAATACAAGTAGTGGGATCTCTCACATCTACTATCACATATGGATGTCCACATCTGTACTGGCCTATAATTCCCATCGCTATCCAAATATTTTATTCTCAATTCTTCTCCCCATATTCCAATCACCTGCCCTTCATATAATATCATGTGCATAAGAAGTGAATATTATTTGAAGTTGATAGACTCACTATTGTTCTTAATGGCATTAAGAGTAGTATTAATGACCTTAGATAAATATTCTGTGTAATCATAGGGCTTGGCATCTTGGCTTTGGATGTCCACAGCCAAAACCATGGGGGCTATAGTCATGTTAGTTAGGGGGCCTTTCATCACTGGAAAACCTCCTAGGTTGATTTCCTGGACCTTTATGCCTGTGCAGAGGTAACTTCCACCTCTTATAGCTTGTATCCATAGTGAGATATTCCTCCAGAAAATATCTCATCCATAGTTTTATTTTTAGGGAGGTATCTAATTGAAAAACCATACAAATATAGCCCCATGTTATAATTATGAATTGTGATCCGTCGTGAGAGTGAATTTCCCTTGTCTTTGCATTGTAGTTTTTAGCTAGTGCTTTAATCAGCTCTATATTAATGAAGACATTAGGCATCACAAGATTCCCCAAATTCAAGTTCCATGGGTTTGAAATTGGCCTATGTCTATATTTCTTCCTATAATGATATATAAACAAGTCATAACCCCTATGCGGAGTCCACACATCTCCTAAATTTTTGTGTTTGTGTTCCAATGTTTCACATGATGGGTTTAATTGAGCTACTCTTCTTTATTTTGGTCCAAACCTGGGACACTGGTCTATCAAATCTTGGTTTAGTGGCCTAGTCTCTATTTTTTGCCTTTTCACTTTGGTTTCTCATGGGTTTTATCCATTTAAAACCCTACTTATGTTGTACTTTAAGCTAACTTCTGAAAAATGCATTCAACCGAGCCAAGATCACTTACTTGAATGAATGTTTTAATTTCTAAGCTGCTCAACATCATCCAACTCCGTTCTCTAAATATCTAGCCACAATTTGTAGTAATTTTTGATTGCTTAGGGGCTATACTTATCGAAATTTGGCATGCTTGAGCCAACTCTGGTTCATAAATGGTGCTTGTGCCACCTTTGTAATCAAATTGCAACATTAATGGCAATTGTCTCTTCGATAACTTCATCAGTCATGTCAGTTCGGTGAAACATTATTTCATATTTGTCGAAGAGACTTTAATTATGATGCCCATTTCTCTCTTTGATGTGTCCTTGATCATCCTTTTTAAAATGTCTAAGAGACTTTTAAATTTCTCTCTTCTATCATGCAAGGTCTCTTTGACAACTGCATTTCAAGTTCCTCCCTTGTGGCCCCTATCATTAAAACATTGATGAGACTGGTGAATATCTCTCACCAACAAGCCTATGTCTCCTCAACACACCCGTATCTCTTCCTTTGGCGATATTTCTTTTAATGATCTTTATGTGACTTGACATGTCAAGAAGACCTGTGGTCATCTCTCTCTGACGTCCCTTAGTCTTATCGATAGTGTTTGTTTGTACCTACGCTAGAATTTTGAGGAGACTTTTGATAATGTCTTCCCGATACTCCTTTGTCTCCTCGATATGTCATTGTTAGGATGTCAAAGAGACTTTGATCAATGTCTGTTTGATGTCTCTATCTCTCTTCAAAATTTTATTCTCACTCACTCCTCAAATTTTGAAGATACTTCCTTATTTCTTTCCTCAATATATCGATGTCTCCTTGATGTTGTCATTTGTCCACCCTATTCTTACTGGTGGTTTACTATTTATTTTATGATAATCTCTCAATGTATGAGAGATGTTTTTCTGTTTCTTGAATGCAATCTGTAGGATTAGTTCTTGTTGGTGAGACATGTTAGATTTTCTCTTTGGCACATCTAAGTCTCTTAGAGATATCATTCTTCAAGCTAGCGGAAAGGCATTTGAGTATGTCTCCTAGACATACAGGGGTCTCATCTATATTTTTCAGCAGCCTTTCATGCTTTTGTCAAGGAGACTATGGTGAAACTCTCTTCGATATGGAATTTTCTTGGTGACATGCCTTGTGCTGTTGTGAGAACACTTCAAAGAGGGAATTCATTTCAGTATTATGATCAAAAGGCCCTATTTAATGGTTTATGTATGAGGATTCATTAATGTCAACCACCATAAAATTAATGGTGATGGAAAATATGGTGAATATGGGAAGATGGATGAAAATGTAAATATGCAAAAAGACTAAGGTGGTTTTTTTGGCTCCAATAGTGGCTTCAATTGGGGATGAATGATCGTGAGGTCATTGCAAGGATCTAGAAATAATCTCTGGGAAGTAGACCATGAATAAATGTGATAAGGTGGGGTAGGGAATGGGATATACACCTAAGACTATTATGCATGGAAAATTAGTTCTTAAGAAGTATTTCAAGAATTGTCCATGCACTGGCAATTCTTGACCTTCTCCTAGAACTACTGTGCATGGAAAATTGTTTAAGAAAATAATTGTTTTAGGAATTGTCCATGCACTCGCAACTCTTGATCTTCTCCTGGCATATTTTGAAGATAGTAAGAATCTTCATCTCCTTTTCCTGTAACCACAATGGGTCCTATACAAAGAGCCTCAAACTTTCCATGCTTCCCTTTATCTTGACACATTTCATTCCATAATAGGACCATGTCATTCACCTCAAATTTTCTATCCTTTTCCCTTTTGTCAAATAAATATTTCATCTATGATTGCATTTTTGTGTTTTGTTCTTGGGCCATATTTTTTATTTCATCTAGTTTTTCCAATTGCCCTATTATATCCTCCATAGGCTCTAGGATATCTGGGTCTTCTTGAAGTATGAACTTATATATGGGCAGAAGGTTTTGCATAGGAATTTTGGCTTGTGTCCCATATACCAGTTCAAAAGGTGATTTACCAGGTGATTTCTTCACAGTGATACTATCCACCCATATTGCCATCCTTAATTTAGAATCCCAGGCTTTTTTGTTTTTTTCCAACATCCTCTTAATGATTTTCAGGATACTCTTGTTACTTGATTCAACTTGCTCATTTTCTTGTGGATGATAAGGAGAGGAATATGAGATTGTGATACCATATGTTTCACAAAATTTGTTAAATTCTTTTGATCTGAAACACATGCCATAATTTGTATTTATCTGTACAGGTGTTTCGAACCTTGTAATTATGTTCTCCATCATAAATTTGTTTACAACTTTACTAGTGGCATGCTTTGTTGGGACTGCTTCTATCCATTTTGTAAAGTAATCAATTTCCACTAGTATCCATATGTGACCTCGACTGGATTTTTCTGGTATTTCCCCAATAAAATCAATTCCCAACTGATGAAAGGGAGCTTCAATCTATATTGGTCTGAGTGGTAATGCTCCTTGATATTTCATTTTTCCAGAGAACTTATGGCAGGCTTCACACTTTCTTACATAGGTGAAAGAGTCATAGAAAACCTTAGGCCAGTAGTATCCAACCCTCAAGATCTTATGGGCAGTGGTTTGGCTGAAAATTGTCCCCCACAGACTCCTTCATGCATCTCTTTTAGTACATGCTTTGCTTGTGATTCATCTAGGCATAACAACAACACTCCATATCTGTTTTTCTAGTATAAGTAACTGTCCATGAAAACATATTTTGAGGCATGCAACCTCAAGGTTCTTCTTTGATTTTTATTGAAGTTCTTAGGGAACTTTTGGTTTTTTAAGTAGTACATGATGTTAGTGTACCGTGAAGTGTTCTTTATGCTTGGAATCATGGCTTCTTCTTCCCCTGTGTTATAGATTTGAGATGCTTCAAGATTCAACTCAACCATTAGCTTGGCTAGGCATTGTCCTCTTACCAACTTAGTGATTTGAGATAGTGATTTGGATCTCAATATCAAACTCTTGAATTCTATTGATCTACCTACACCTTCTCCCTGTAACTTTAGTTTGTACAAATAGATCCTTGGCTGCAACTTTAGGAACATATGCAATTATTTTTGTTCCTACCAGATAGGGCCTGAAATCTTTTATTGCTTTGACAAGTGCATATGCTTGCTTCTCTGTAATAACCTATTTTAATTCATCTCCTTAGAGGGACTTACTTTAAAGAATGATATAGGTTGCTCATACCCTTCATCATTCTTTTGTAGCATTGCTGCTACAATAGTGTGGTATGAGGCAAATGAAAAGATCTAAAAGGGCTTACTAAAATCAAGGGATTTTAACACCAGGGCTTCTTTGATTGCCCTTTTTATAGATATAAATGCATCGAGTGCTTCTGCAGTGCAATCAATCTTGGCCCCTTTCTTCAACATCTTTGAGATAGGTTTGACAATTTTAGTAAAGTTTGATATGAATCTTCTTACGAAGTTTATTTGTCCAAAGAAAGACTAAATGGCCTTTGTGGTCTTAGGAATAGGGATCTTATCTATAGCTTCTACCCTCTCTGGATCAATTCTAACTCCTTCCTTAGACTCTATGTGCCCCAATAACTTTCCCTCTATTACAACAAAATGACATTTTTTAGGGTTTAGGGAGATGCCATACTCCAAGGCTTTGAGGAAGATCTTCTCAAGGTGTGCAACATGGTCCTCTGCTTTCTTGGAATATGCAGTGAGATCATCTTGGTATACTACCATTATTGTATTGATTAGATCATCAAAAGCAACATCCATAGCTCTTTGGAATGTGGCACTAGCATTTGTTAGTTCAAATGGCATCCTTACATACACATATGTACCCTAAGGGGTGGTAAATGCAATATTATATTGTTCTGATTCCTTCACCTTCACCTGGTTGTATCCTAAAAATCCATCCATCATGGACAATAGTTCACAACTTGTTACCCTTTGCAACATGGCCTCCATATTTGGGAGTGGGTAATTGTCTTTAAGGGAAGATACATTCAAATTTTGAAAGTCTATGCATAACCTTATCTCTCCATTCTTCTTTCTAACTGGCACCAAGTTAGAGACCTAAGTGGAATGCCTGATAGGTTTGATGATACCTCCCTCCCTGAGTTTCATAAGTTCCTCATGCATCTTGGCTTCTAAGGTTGGGTTTATTGGCCTTTGTTTTTGTCTAAAGGGTTTTGCATTAAGTTTTAGTGGAATTTCATGTTAGAACAGATCTTCTTTGTATGCCTTAAGATCATCATAAAACCATGTGAATACATGCTTATACTTCCTTAACAGTGCAATCAACATCTTTCTGATTGTAAGGCTTATCTTTTTCCCAATGTATACCTTCTTTGGAGCCAATTCAGTGCCCAAGTTGATCTCTTCAATGACTTCCCTCATTACTAGTGTTTGTTTCATAATTGCTTGATCATTCCCATAAAACACCCTTTCTAGTGTCACTAGTCCTTTACGAATCTTGTTTGTCTTGCACTGCACAACTTCTTGGTTGAATATAGTTTTTTTACCATCTACTTCTTCCACAAATGCATTAAAATCAATCTCTTGGGCCTCATACTAATCAATGCAATGTAAGAACTTGATCATATCAGTGTCATTAAAACCCTGACAATTGTAGATGTCATTAGGGATTGTTGGCCTGGTCTTAAGTTCTACCTGTGAAATTCCTGTTAAGGTAACATCATCCCTTTTCAAGGCCATTTTCCAAGAAATTAGCCATTAAGTTTTTAGTTCTATCTATCCACTCAATGGAGAAAGCATAAAAAATCTCAATAGTGTCCCATAAAACATTTTTATATTGCTTCAATCTTTTATTTTTTGTGGAGTGTGTTGATCTTACTTGTGAAACAACTAATTCAGAATCCCCAAGAATAGTTAATAGTTCAATCCCATGTTTAGTGGCCATGTTTAAGCCTAGCAGCAGGGCTTCATATTCTGATATATTATTTATGCATTCAAATGTTAGCAGAAATGAATATTGAAATGTTGTGCTTTTAGGTGAAATGAAGACAATTCCTGCTCCATTCCCTTCTCTACTGTAGCCCCCATAAAATTATATTTTCCACATTCCATGTCCATTCTTGGAGACATCCCTGGAAATTGGATCTATGTTGAGTAATTTAGGGTTTAAGTGTTCAATTCTAAAACTCCCCAAGTCCACATCACAAAAGCAATTCATTTGATTGGGATCAAAGAGTTCAATGACATGTTCAGATCTAGGCTCTCTGTATAATTTGACTTCCTTTCCATTCACAAGAATTGTGGCATAAAATAGGTCTAGTTGAACTTCCCACCTATTGCTCCAGTCCATTTCCTTGATAGTAGCATCCCATAGTAACGGGGAGTGTCTACCACAGTAATGTTTGTCCTATATGTTGCCTCTAGGTACGATGCCAATTTTAGTTCCACATCCCATATCACTCCAACTATAGGGAATCATCTATTATCCATGGCATAGCACTTCCCATATGTATTATTCACCCACAAACCTAGTTCCTTCATGACAGCTAGAGGCATGATGTTGATTGTTGCCCCTAAGTCAATCATACAATTTTTTACCAGCTTGTTGTTGATCACCAATGTAGTATAGAATGGATCTACTTGGGAAGGATTCTTTGTGAGTGTATCTCCTAAATACACTTCTAGTGTCTTTGTGATTTCCCTTTCTACAACATTAACTTCCTTCTTTTGATCTCTCTATTTGTGGGATGTGTTTGTGATCATTTTGACTGTTGTATCTCTAAACTCATCAATCTTCATCAACTCCATTAAAGGGATTGTCATTTTTTTCTAAGCCAATGCTTGGGCCATATCAAATGAAGGGGCAGTGATCCCTCGTTCACTCTTCTTAGTCTTAGTGATTCTTTTCCCTTCATTTTGGACTTTTTCATTCCTTAGTGTTTTCTCAAGTTCAATGTCTGCAGTTTCCTTTTGAACATCTTTCTAAGGTTTCTTTATTTCAACCTTATTTTGATTAGATGGGACATTCTCCTTGCTCTTTTGTTCTTTGATGAACATGCTTCTTGGTGTCCCTTGATCTCCATTTGTGGGCATACTTCTTAAGTTGTATTTCCTCCCTTTTTCCTCACCCACAGCTTTTGTTGTGATAGCTCTCTTTTCTTCCTTTGTTGGCATTCTCAGCTGAAACTGAGGTGTTGCATTGTATGCATATGTTGCTTCTTGTGTATTTTCTTCATGATCTGAAAACACCTCTTGATCCATATTCACATTTTTCTTTTAATTATAACCATCATATTTGTACCCCTCCTCAGAACAAGAGTATTCTTCACCGTTCTGATGAGACCTCCATCTTAACATGTTTACAATGTGGCCATCCCTGTCTTGCTCCTGTGACCAATCATCTTGAAAAGCTTGATCCACTACACAATGTTTAGGTGCATGGGGTCTATGGCAAGGTGAACACCATGGTGTAGTATCTAGTGCATGTGCTTCATGTTTTTTCAAGGGGTTAGGAGTCTCCTTCCAATTTGATTTTTCTACTGGTTTTCCATCTTTCCAAGTAGTATTGTAGGGAATATCATGCAATCTTGGCCTTTCATTTCTATACTGATTCTCTTGTTTGTTCTAGGGATTGTTGAGATTTTGAGGGATCCTAAGGTTATCCATTTTTCCAATAATTCCAACATCCTTTATGTTATTCTCAATGGTTAAGGCTATCTTTTGTGCTTTTGTCAAACTTCTAGGTCATTTGTTCCTGAGTTCATACCTTGTTTTTTGATCAAAGGCCTTTAAATAGATACTCGAATTTGTTGGGCCAGCTAATTTGGATCCATATGGTATATTATTATAGATCTTGGAGAACCTTTGATTAAAATCATAAACTGATTCATTCTAGTGTTTCTAAATACCTATTATTTCATGTAGAGCGAATTCAGGAGCACATTGATTCCCATATTGTTCTATAATTTGATCCTGGAAGTCTGCTATAGAGGTAATTGAAGCATCAGGCAAGTTGTTGAACCAATCCCTTGCTTCTTCAGTCAAAGACATCATGAATAGTCTCATATTCACATACTCTTGTTCCATGCCTATATCTTGCACAAAAGCATTAAAGTTTCTGATGTGTTCTTCTACTGTAATTGTACTATTCCCTGTGAATTTAGGGATAGTGTTTCACTAGTTGCTATCAATCAGACATGGATATAGTTGGTACCCTGACAAATTAAATTGTCTGCTTATGCTTGTGGGGTTTTGTGGATAAGGATTTTGGGGTGGTGGATTGGGGTAGTACTGATTCCATGACAAGGTTGTTGGTATACATTTTGTTGGACATTGTGGTGAGGATACACATACTGTTGTGGCACATGATGTTGTTGGTGTGGAACATATTGTTGTCTTGGTGGGGTGTAAGACTATAGAACATTGCCAGTATTTTGTGGTTGGGATTTTTGGGGTGGTACATTATGTTGGGAATGTTGCTTTGGGTTATCAACTATGTTGTAAGATGCTTTTGTAGCACCCGGAGCACTTGTATTCTGAGATGGACCCTGCGTGTTGATGTCACCCCCTTGTTTATGGGGAAGAATGTATTTTGGTGGTTTTTGTTGCATGGATGTTTAATTGAGACATTTGTTGGCTCAGATCTTGACTCTATTTTATCATCTATTGTCTTCTCCTAAGCTCCTCTTCTTTCCATTTCACATACTCTTCTATTTCTTGAGTAGTCATTTGCTCATAATTTGCAACAGGGGTAGAGTGATCCATGAATCCATGTTGAGACTCATCTCCTTGTAACAACATCTTGTAATCATATTCATTCTGTTTTTGAATTCATTCTACCTCAAGTCAGGAATTGAACTCCTTTGTTTTCTGAGGGTCTTCCTTCCAGTGAAAAACATGATGACTAGTGTTTTCCTATTCAAAGGGAGTATGAGGATCTCTGGTCAAGTCATTATTATGGAATTTTGATCCATGAAATGGATCAAAACTGTTGTGCATTGTAAGGAATTATTTTTATGATTTTTCCTTACATTCATTCATTACATCTGATTTATTAGATGTTGCTTTGTCCTTATTCTTATTTTTATTAGTCTGTGAAGGGGGAGACCCATGTTTATCTATCCACCTAACATTGTTCTTCTTTGGGCTTTCTTGGTGTAGGGATCTCCTGTCGTTCATCTTGTAGGATGCTTTAATGCTCTGAACTCTATGGTTTGTCCTTGTTGATGTGTATTTGTACTTCCCATTCATGCACTTGTTCTTATAGAGTCGCCACTCACTTTTAAGAAAAGCGAGAAAAGTTTACAATTTATTGTTCCCAGCGGAGTCTTGTACAAAGTGTTGACTCTATGATGAAAGGCCTAGATTCAGAATTGGCTAGGGTCCCTAGTAGAGTTGCCAATTTTTTAGGTCTCCAAAGTGCAGGTTATGAACCTTAAGAGGGTTCCAATATTTTAGTACACTTTTTCCCAATGAATGAAGCAAACAAGAGTGATCACCTCCTACTCTTTAGGCTCTACTAGACCTAGGCAGGTATACTAGAGTGACAAGGTAGATTTGAAAGTCTTGAATGTGATTTCTAGTGTAGGAAATCTACTCACTATGGCACACAAGGGTGAAGTAGATGCAAAAATTATTAACTAATTCCTACTAAAAGTATTTGAATAATCAAGAGTATGAATTGAGACTATGTAAAGTATTCTAAAGTTGACCAATGCCTAATCTATTGGGTGAATGGAGTTGATGGATGGATGATGTCTATGGAGATAGATTTGTATGATAGGTAGATCTAGTATTTGGATTAACTCTAATTTTTGAGCACTTTTAAATGTTTACACCTTGTGCAAACATGCAGATTTGTTTGTTAGAATGCTCTTCTTTAATGATCCTAGTGTTATTCCCTCATATTACTATGATGTTATGAAAGGATTTTTAATTCTTAGTTTAAGGGAAACCAATCAGATTAGTTACTTTAAAAGGATTTTTAATCCCAGAGGGAACCAACTAAAGTGAATTAACTGAAAGGACTTTTAATTCTCTCTCACCAGAACCCAATCAAAACAACCACAAAGCAACAGCAAATGTTTTATGATAATTTTTTAAAATTTAAATAACTTGAAGAAACCGCTTTGGAGACAACAGAGTAACAAATATGCATGAAAATCAACACAACAATTTAACACCAAAATAGATCATCAACTGTGAGCAATCTCCTCCATTATATTACTTCAAAATATGCATATTTATAGTAGAAGTCTTTGTTATGATATGGATGGGTGGAATGTGCAATATATCTTCTTACTAATGCCTACTCTATTGGTGATGAAGTGAAATATGATATGATGATCAAAATTGAGGCTTGGTTTCCTTGTTTATACCAAAAGCAACAAGCTTCATGCCCATTCACAAAAGGTTACACCATTTCTTAACTAAAATGTGATTAACATAAACATAGAAAACTTCAAAAGTTTGTTGGTGGATGCACCATGATCCATTAATCTTCAGCAAGAGCCTGTGATCATGAAAGACCTATAGAAGGCTCATGCACCGTGATAGTGTATCCAAAACCACCAAAATATGATCCCTATTACTCCTTTTTCATTTGGACCATGCAATGAATAAGTTGATCTTTGAAAAATATTCAATGTTTCCACTCTTGGCATAAATGTCCTCATTATGTATAATATCCTTCATTACATATTCAAGTTCAAAAATTCTTCCAAGTTGCTCATGTGTCCTCTTGAGTACCTCATCTTCATCATTAATTTTGTCAAGAACACTTGGTAGTTAATGGGCTATCTCATCCTTCCATGTATCCTGATCTTTCAAATTTGTTTCCTCAAAGAATTTAGGCAAGGCCATACTTAGCGACTGACTAAAGTCACTTAATTCCTGCGTCAAAATGTTATAGAAGCTTTCATGTGCACTAATGAGATCTTGATATTCTTGCAACATAGTTTTTTTATCTCCTTTCATTACTTTTATGTGAGGCTCCACTTCCTTCATTCTATCGCACAATTTGTTGTGTTCTAACAGAGCTACATATGTTTTTGTCATGAATGAGATAGACCTCGTTAGCATGTTTAAACATATCATCGAACCTCATGCAAACTAGCTCTGATGCCATTTCAGAAATGGTGGTTTTCAGCTTTTCATTTAATTCTTCTTTTCCTTTCTAGGATTTCTCATACCTGTGTTTCCAATAGGTGGTCTTAGACATCGCCTCAAGCACCCTTCTTTCATGCTCAACCAGTGGTGAGTAAAGCCCTGAGGAGAAAGGTAGGCTATCTTTGTAGCTGGTCACCTCCTACTTTAACCTTTGATTCTCTTCCATTAGTCCCTTATAATCTCTGACCATTTTTTGAATTTGAGCCTTGGTAAACTTGGCCACATTTACATTCAATTCAGTGGTTTCCATAGGGTCTACCTCCCCTACTCTTTGTACCAGAAGATGTCCCAAGATATGATCATGATTTCTAATAAGGAAAGGCCTTTTTCCTGGTGGGTAAAGTGCCTATATTTGTAAAGTAGTATTATCAAGGTTATACCATGATCCAGTATATATCTTATCACCATCCTCATCTATCAATTGCAAGGTCTTATTTTTCCTCTTTAGAAAGTTGTCAAACACAATGGCTAAGCTAATATCCCACCTTGGAAGAAGCATAACCCCAACTTCTTGATATAGTGCTCTTCCTCTTTTAGCAATCATATTCTTCATCTCTTCATTGATTTCATGTTTAAGCTCTTTTAAGGCATTTGCTTCTTTCTCATGTTTGATGTCTTATAGAATTTTTCTAACTACTCTTCCTGTATACTCATAAATGAAAGCCTTGAATTCAAAAGTTTGAAAAAATGTGTCATCTGTAATGAATTCTTGACTAGAAAGATGCCTCACATCATCAGATAGCTCATTAGAAGCTTCAAATGTGATTACATTCCTTTTTGGTGGCATTTAATACTAGGGAACAATAGGAATGTTGATCTCGGTGACCTCTTCCTCCTTCTCAATATCATCTTCAATTATGATTGGGGTGTCAGCTGAGAAGCTTACCTCTAGAGTAAGTTGTGGTGAAAATGGCCCAGTAGTGCTACATTCTTGGCTTGTCTCCTAGAACCAATATTTCTTTTCCTTTCAAAAGCTATGAGAGGTACATCCTTTATTAGTTCTTCTTCATGCATAATTAATTGTTTAATTATTTCCATAGGGTCTTGAATTTCATGAAAGGCTTCTACATAGGATGAATTATTGTTCATTCTCCAAGCCTCAACCATAACAATTCTATTGTAGGAATCCTTCCTCATCATCACTTGATTCTTCTCACAGTTCCTAATGAAATTATCCGCATGGAACTCATGCTCATATCCATTCAATCTTTGTGAAATCTTGGCATCATAAATGAAATGTTCAAGTTCAAATTCCTTTCTTTTGTTTCCTATCGGCAAGCCATAATAATCTAGCTTGCTACCAACCAAGTCATACCCCATATCAGCAATGATAGTGAAGTCAACGAAACATAGAGTAGAAGGCATGAATTTTTTCCTTCCATAGCTTTTTAGGTGCATGAAGGCTAAGTAAGACAACTGTCTTATGATCTCAAGGTATGAAACTCTATCTAGCATAGTCTTAAGTAGTAAATATGGGGCTGCCTCAAATCCATACACTCTGATAACAGTATAGTCTACATATGCATACCAATCCCCCCAATTGTGATTTATTTTCCCCTTAGAACCCTTCTCTTTTGGTCAAAGGAACCTTTGTATTTACGAGGAAAAATTATAATCACATATGTGACCAAGCAACCTATATAAGGTTTTGACAAAATATTCTTCAAAATACAAGTAGTGGTATCTCCCACATCTACTATCCCATATGGATGTCCACATATGTAGTGGCCTATAATTCCCATCACTATCAAAATATTTTATTCTCAATTCTTCTCCCCATATTCCCATCACCTGCCCTTCATATAATATCATGTGCATAAGAAGTGAATATTGTTTGAAGTTGAGAGCCTCACTATTGTTCTTAATGGTATTAAGAGAAGCATTAATGACCTCAAATAAATATTTTGCATAATCATAGGGCTTGGCATCTTGGCTTTAGATGTCCATAGCTAGAACGATGGGGGCTATAGTCATGTTAGCAAGGACATCAACTCCCATTACTTGGTCGGTTGAATAGTAGGAATATTGATAATACTCTTTGAACAAATCCACAGGGAATGGGGGCCTTTCATCATTGGAAAACCTCCGAGGTTGATTTCCTAGACCTTTAGGCCTATGCAGAGGTAACTTCCACCTCTTATAGCTTGTATCCATAGTGCAATATTCCTCCAGCAAATCTCTCATCTATAGTTTTGTTTTCAGGGAGGTATCTAATTGAAAAACATACAAATATAGTCTCGTGTTATAATTATGAATTGTCATCCATCGTGACAGTGAATTTCCCTTGTCTTTGGATTGTAGTTTTTAGCCAGTGTTTTAATTAGCTCTACATTAACAAAGACATTAGGCATCACAAGATTCCCCAAATTCAAGTTCCATGGGTTTGAAGTTGGCCTATGTCTGTATTTCTTCCTATAATGATATATAAACAAGTCATAACCCCTATGCGGAGTTCACACATCTCCTAAATTTTTGTGTTTTTCTTCCAATGTTTTGCACGATGGGTTTAATTGAGCTACTCTTCTCAATTTTGACCCAGACCCGGGACACTGATCTATCAAATCTTGGTTCAGTGGCCTAGTCTCTACTTTTCGCCTTTTCACCTTTGGTTTCTCAAGGGTTCTATCCATTTTAAACCCTACTTGTACTTCAAGCTAACTTCTAAAAAATACGTTCAGCTAAGCCAAGATGACTTACTTGAATGAATGTTGCAATTTTTGAGCTGCTCGTTGTCATCCAACTCTATTCTCCAAATATCCAACCACAATTCACAGTAATTTATGATTTCTTAGGGGCTATCCTTATCAAAATTTGGCATTCTTGAGCTAGCTTTAGTTCATAAATGGTGCTCATGCCACCTTTCTAATCAACTTGCAACATTAATGGTAGTTGTCTCTTCGATAACTTCATCAATTATGTTAGTATGGTGAAACATTATTTCATATTTGTCGAAGAGACTTTAAGTATGATTCCCATTTCTCTCTTCAATGTGTCCGTGATCATCCTTTTTAAAATTTCTAAGAGACTTTTAAATTTCTCTCTTCTATCCTGCAAGGTCTCTTCAACAGCTGCATTTTAAGTTCCTCCCTTATGGCCCCTATCATTAGAACATCAATGAGACTAGTGAATATCTCCTGCCGACAAGCCTATGTCTTCTCCACATACTCATATCTCTTCCTTCAGTGGTATTGATTTTAATGATCTTTATGTGACTTTGACATGTCGAGGAGACCCGTGGTCATTTCTCTTCGATGTCCCTTAGTCTCATCGATAGTGCATGTTTGTACGTGTGCCAGAATGTCAAGGATACTTTTGATAATTTCTACTCGATACTCCTTTGTCTCCTTGAATGCAAATGGAAATATGCAAAAAGACCAAGGTGAATTTTTTGGCTCCAACAGAGCCTTAGCATTATTTACTCTTGCTTGAACTCCATTAAGAATGTAGAAAATATTATGAATTGATTCTCTCCAGTAGACTTCCAGTAGGTTTTCTTCTTTCATCATTGTTCTTACAGCTTCTTGAACAATCCTATTCTTTGTTTCAACCACTCCATTCTATTGAGGAGTGCTAGGGGAAAATATATGCCTCTTTATCCCGTTATTCTCACAAAAAGTGTTAAACTCATTAGAGGTGAACTCTCCACCTTTTTTAGACCTCAAACACTTGATTTTCATATCTATTTTATTCTCAACCATAACTTTGGATACTTTAAACTTACCTAGAGCTTATTATTTTTATTTGAGAAAAGTAACCCATTTCATTCTATAATAATCATCAATCAATAACATGAAATACTTGTCACCTTGAAGACTTCTTACTTTAGTAGGACTACAAATGTATCTATGCACTAATTCCAACAATCTAGTAGTAGATTGCTATTTGACTTTGAAACTTCTTGCTTGCTTTCCAATTTGACATTCCTTGTAGACATCATTAACGGGCTTTGTAATCCTTGATAGATCTCTCACAGCTTGAACTGAACTGATCCTCACTAGACAATCAAAATTAATATGAAACATCCTTCTATGTCATAGCCAACTTTCATTAATTTGAGTCATAAATCAATGGCCATCATCACCTTTAAGCTGATAAACATTTCCATCTATCCTTTTCCTAGTAGCAACCATAGTTTTGGAGCTTTTTTTTATCTCACATCCATCATCCTAAAACATAAGATTATATCCTTTGCTACACATTTTTCCAACACTCAAAAGGTTATGCCTTAAACCCTTAACATAAATAACATCATCTATATTATGCTTGTCATCAAAACTTATAGAGCCTTTTCAACATATCTTAGCAGATGTATCATCACCAAACGTAACTAGACCTTCATATTTCTCAAGTTTAACAAACTTAATTTTGTCACTGATTATATGATTTGAGCATCCACTTCCAATAATCCAATACTTCTTCTCCTTTCAAGCATGAAGAGCAGTCACCATAACATTATGACCTATTTCTAGAGCACTTTCCTTCACACATCTCTCAGAGTCAGTAGAATTAGTTTTATATTTAATATCCATGAACAAGCATTCAATATATTCATCATCCCCATAATCAAATTCATCATCAAATATACTGGCATCTTCTTTAAGATAATAACTTATCTTAATTTCTTTACCTTTTTTTTCCTTATTTTTGTGATTCAAATCTATGTTTGGACATATTTCATGTAGAGTAGGGTGGATGATCATAAACCAACTCAAAACTAACACAACCAATCAAAATTTTCAATCTTAGAACCCTAATTTGATAGATTTCCTTACCAAACAAACTTTAGGCCTTGTAGGACATCAAACTGGATTTTATCAACATAATTCTCAAACCAGACATCATACCTAAAATATAACTATATATTTAGATACCCTTTATGGAATTTGACAACATACCAAATTTTTAGGTGGGGTTGTTTTAGAACCTAAAGGTCAATTTTTTGCTGCTACACTTTGTATGAGGCCTAATTAGGCTTGTTTGAATGGGTAACAACAAGGTTTTTGAACCTAGGCTTCAAATATTCACGCCAATGGCTTAGTAATTTCAAATAGGGTCTTCCCAAACAATTCCAATGACTACAAACACTTCCCCAAGAGAAATTCTACAAACCCTAACTCTTATGCAATTTTTATGCTAAAAACATGAAGTTAATCCAATTAGGGCATCACCAAATATGCACTTAACACCCTCCCCTGCTCCTGCAACTTTGTGAGCACTAAATATACCCTATCTAAATCCATTCCACCAAGTTTGAGGCCAATTCATTGGTGGAATGGAGAGGAATTCATTTTTTTACAATCAATGCACACCCTAGTGAGGGTTTTAAACCACTTTCAGAAATTCTATTCTAACTTCCTCAAAACCTAATGAAATGATTTGGAATAAAAATAAGAAGGTAGAAGAATGAATTCCACATCAATTCCAATGTAAAACGCAGAAAAAAATAGAGTGTTATTATTGTTCAATCTTCAAAAACAACATCTAGTGTTTTTATCGAACATAACAAGGCTTATTTAAGAATTTGAAAGCCCAAACTAACCATTTAGAACTACCTTTTGAAAACCAACCGTTCAACTTCCCCACAAAAGAAAAAATGCAAAAGTTGTTTGACAACTTTTTGCAACTTTCACAATATTTACAAAATGGACTCCTAAATGACTCAAGACACCTTACAAACATAAGAAATGGTCTTAAAGACCTTATTATATGCAAAATGACTCAACTAAACCTAAATACTAATACTTAGAAACTTTTTTCACATTAAGCCCTATGGTGCCCTACACCATACTCCCCGTGCAAAATAGATGCAAGTCCCATTGAGGACAGTGCTACAAAATTAGCTTCATGCTTAATCATGTCATTCATTGACCTCTAAGTGACATATCCATCTAGTAAACCTTTCCAATGGACCAAAAACTTTAAATATACATAATCCCTTGTATTTTTGAATTCTTTGGCATCTAGGTTATGCTTCAACTTCAGAGACCTGTTTGATAGATGATCCTTGACTCCACCTAAAAGTATTGTTGAACTTGCATCAGCATTTGTAACCATACCTCCTCCATCCTTGTAATGAGCTTCCTTCTTCTTCATTGTAGGTGTATGCTTGAACTTTTCTACATCCATTTGCAACTTATCCTTGACCTCTTCACCTTTGCTTCCCAACTCTTCTATCTATTGTTGTGTCCCTGTAACTACTGCTTGAGCAGTCATACTAACCTCTAGTACAAAATGACCAATATCCCTCTTTGAAATCAATGAATGGAGCACTCCCCCTATCATCATGGAAACATACTTCTTAATCCAACCTTGAATCTCCAAAATCAATTCATCCTTGCCCTTCAACTCAGCAGATCTTGACACCAACTCAATATCATTTCCATCCAAAATCAAGTCATTCTTCATGTTTGTTGTCATAATATCTCCAAGTTTAGGAGTGGATGCAAGGTCCCTATCCTCCTCTTCTTCTACTTTGATGAACTCCTTCCTACCTACCATCATCACATTAGCTCCCTTAGTTTTATCCTCCTCTTTCAATGGTGTCAAAGTATAGGTAGCTCCATATTTTTCTATCTCATAAGTATTTCTCCTTCCATCATACATAGCATGCCTATCAAATTACCAAGGCCTCCCTAGCAACAAATGGCACATATCCATGGGTAGTATGTCACATAAAATTTTATCTTTGTATCCTCCTATATTGAACTCCACCCAACTTTTTTCATTTACCAAAACATATTGACCCTCATTCAACCAAGAGTCTTTGTAAGGAGTATCATATGGTATTCTAGGCAACTTAAGTTTATCAACCATCTCAATTGAAACCATATTATCTGTACTTCATGAATCAATTACAACTTTACAAACCTTACCCAAGCACTTAAAAGTTGTATTGAAGAGAGTCTTCCTTTGTGGTGGCTCATTCTCTACTGATGCCTTGATGGGAGTTCTCCTTACCATGAGTGATTCACCCACTTCTAGAGCAGCATGCTGCGATGGAGAGTTTACACTCATTGTCCTCTTCTTTCACCAATTGAGTCCTTATTTCTCCTCCATGTGAAGTAGAGGTCTGACCTTCATTACATTACCATGCTTTATGTCCAAACTTGTTGCACTAATAACACCTTCCTATGAACCCACTAGATCATCTTCCTTGACCTCTAAATCTACCTCTAAAGCCTGATCTACCTCCTCTAAATCCACCTCTTTAATTTTCCCCTTGCTCTTGGACTTTGACTACATCTTCTTGGCTCTCATATGACTTCCTTGGACTAGAAAATGACCCTCTTCCTCTGGAATTTTTTCCTTTGCCCCTAGTTTGTTTGTCTTGCCTTCTCTTTAGCTTTTCTTCAACCCTAATTGCTAATTGAAAGAATTCTTCAACCGTTCTTGGATTATGCAAACTCAACTCATCTTGAAGGTTAAATATTAACCCACTAAGATATCTAGCCACCTTCTCCACATCATCCTCCATGTGACCTGCTCTTATACTCAGCTTATAAAACTCATCAGTGTAAGCTTTGACATCCATATCTCTTCATTTCAAACCTTGAAGTTTCTTGTATATTTGAATTTCATAATTAGCCAGTAAGAACTTACCCTTAAGCTTGGCCACCTTCTGTCCTAAGAGAAAATTTTTGACTTTCCTTTCTTCCTCCTTTCAGTCTGCTCATAATCCCACCATAGTAGGGCATGACCCTTCAATTTTTTTTTCCCAACTTGACCCTTTGTTCCTCAGGTACATCTTCATATTCAAAGTAATTATCAAGTGTTGAAATAAAATCTAAAAGCTCTTCATCATTCAAGTTCCCTCCATACATAGGTACATCCATTTTTACCTTGTGTTTGTTGTCCTTGTCATTGCACCAAAAGGTCGACCTTTCAATGCCCGATACAAGCTTTAGTTAAGATCCACAGGAGGCGTTTAGACCATGTCACAAACCCAAGTGTTGTGCTACAAGGAAGACCAAGGGACACACCATCTTGCAAAAATCCCCCTCAGCACAAGCGAGAGGTTTGAACCTATGACCAACTCTGATACCAATTGTTGTCCTTGCCATTGCACCTAAAGGTTGGCCTGTCAATGCCCAGTACAAGCTTCAATTAAAATCCACAGGAGGTGGTTAGACCATGTCACAAACCCAAGCATTGTGTTGCAAGGAAGACCAAGGGACACACCATCTTGCAATAGTGTTTATCTGCCTTGACTGGTCTTAATAGCTTGGCCATCCTTTGCTCATCGGGATCGAATTCCTCTTCTTCTTCCTTATTCTCCTCTTCCCCTTCTTCAAGTTCACTCTCATCACCTAGAACCATACCTCTCTTCTAACTAGTTTCAATAGCCTCAAGCCTTGCTACCACCATATCTTGTAGTTTTTTCAATCTTCTAATCTCCTTTACAGTCTTTTCTTTCATCTCATTCATTTCCCTAACCATAAGGTTACCCTTTGGAGGCATCTTCCTCTTTTTCTCACTTCACACTTTCCTTTTTATAGACCTACCTATGCTATAATACCAATTTTATGTAGATCATGGTGGATGATCACAAACCAACTCAAAACTAACACAACCAATCAAACTTTTCAATCTTAGAACCCTAATTTAATAGATTTCCTTACTAAACAGACTCTAGGCCTTGTAGGATAGAAATTGGTTTTTTCCAACATAATTCTCAAACCAGATATCATACCTAAAATATAACTATATATTTAGATACCCTTTATGGCATTTGACAACATACCAAATTTGTAGGTGGGGTTGTTTTGGAACCTAAAGGTCAAATTTCAAATGCTACACTTTGTATGAGGCCTAATTAGGCTTGAATGGGTAACAACAAGGTTTTCAAACCCAGGCTTCAAATATTCACACCAATGGCTTAGTCATGTCAAATAGGGTCTTCCCAAAAAATTCCAACCGCTACAAAATTTCCCCAAGAGCTTTTCTACAAACCTTAACTCCTATGCAACTTGTATGCCAAAAACATGAGGTTAATCCAATTAGGGCATCACCAAATCTACACTTAACACCCTCCCCTACTCCTACAACATTGTGAGCACTAAATATACCCTATTTTCATCCATTCCACTGAGTTTTCTTCCAATTCATCAGTGGAATGGAGAGGAATTCATTTTTTACAATCAATGCACACCCTAATGAGGGTTTTAAACCACATTCAAAAAATCTACTCTAACTTCCTCAAAACCTAATGAAATCAAGTGAAATCAAAAGCAGAGGGTAGAATACTCAATTCCACATCAATTCCAATGAATATTAGACCATTTCTAGGCTATATAGGGTCGTACTAACTTTTGTAGTAGCAAGATTCAATGTAAAACACGAAAAAGAAAATAGAGTGTTATTATTGTTCAATATTCAAAAACATCTAGCCTTTTTCTCAACTGTTACAAGGATTATTTAAGAATTTTTAAGCCCAAACTCACCATTTACAAATTCCTTTTGAAAACTAGCCATTCAACTTCCCCACAAAAATGCAAAAGTTGCTTGACAACTTTTTGCAACTTGTAACTCCTACCCCAAGTGCTTTATCGTCTAGGTATGCGAACTCATGTAAATCCCTATAGAGGGAGGCTAGAAAAATTGGGTCCCATGCAAAAGGTTTCAGTCGTCGTCAGACCATCCGCTCCCAAGCAAGCTGCCATCTCAGACTGAAATATTGGCCTCGCCGATCTGGGGCAACAAGGCTTGATATAATCATAGCAATAACCAAGCAGTAGGGTTAGGCCATAGACTTGTGGCACTCTAGCTTGATCTACCCTCACAAAATACAATCTCATAAGTTTCTAGGATGGCATAGCAGGCCTCCTTCCTGACATCCATATTGTAGATCACCCTCTCATGACCATGGATGGGTAATCTCAAAATCCACCACACGTCCTCTAGAGTGACTGTGGCCTCGCTGGTCGAAAGGTGAAAAGAAGAGGTCTCACTATACCACCTCTCTCCAACAACTGTCATCATGCCTAGGTGTGTCCACACAGGAAGTGCATAGGAGATGTACCAGAGCCCCATCTCTCCTAGGTGCTCCTGCTCCCTCTTGGTCAAATCACACAAATATCCAAAAATCTCTAGAGACCTGTGCTCACGCGAATAGATCTCTCACCTCTTCCTGCATCAGGAAAATTCATTGTGTTAGAATTCATCAAAAAATATTTGATCGAACTTATCTCAGCATTTTGAAAGCTACCCCAATGCTGCAACTTGTGAAGGCATTGCAGTTTGAAATTTGCAAACTGCGACGCTGGAATCTTCAAAATCTCAAACCGCACTATGGTAGTGCACTTTTCCAAAGCGGCACAAATTAGCCTGAAACCTTAATTTCAAAGTCCATCATAGCACCAGAGTTTAAATCATAGCAGTGGATTTCATAAAGGCGACGGAGTTTGAAGTTTATAATCAAACTCCAAACTCCATCGTGACGGTCCATCATGCGATGGCGGTGCAGTTTAAAAGACTGAGTGGTCTAGTTTAAAATTTGAGTGATGCAATATGGCACCACACCTATGGACCTAGCTTTAAATGCATTTAATGATCGCAAAAAGTGAAAAGCAAAAGCTTAGGTCAAGTTGACTCACCAGTGGTCTAGTGCCGAGAAGTTTCTGGTACGTTTGTACTCGATCAAAAATGTGCATCGGGAGCTATCATTGCGCCATCTTGTCTAGGTGTCAAAGCTCAAAATTGCAGAATCTCTAAAGGCTAGGTGTGAAAATGAATTGGAAGTGGCCCCCCAAGGCCTATTTAAGCCTAAAAATTAGGGTTTTTTTACCCCATTTGGCCGTCTTGTTAAGGTTTTGGTCCCCCAATCCCATTTTTGTCCATTTGAAGGCTGTTTTGCACCATCTTTTGTGTTTTACCTCATTTTTTAACTTCCTGGAGCCTTTCTAGACTTGTCAGGCACCTTGTCCTCTTTTTTCATGAGATCACCCAAAAATAAAGCTTTTCATTTGATCTCTTGAGGGGGCAGTATATCGACATAATTCGTTCATTGGGGCAGCATTGGGGAAAATTTCAAAATTGAATTTTTTTTGGCTTTTGGTAGAGATAGTTTATTCTTTGAATCAACGCAATGAGTACTTTGCTTTAAAGAGGGGGAAAATGTAGACATGGAAAATATACCGACATACTTGATCCTGATTACTAACACCATTTCATCATGAATCATCCCTCGGTCTAACCATTTAATCAAATACCCTTATTTGATTAAATTCATCAATTTTACTCTCTTAATTAATAAATCATTTTATCTAATTAAGTCTTTCCCCCTTGTTAATTAATTCAACCAATTTGATCTAATTATCCCTATTTAATTAAATAATTCATTTTATTTGATTAAATCTCTAAAGTCCACCTATTAAATTAAATAAATTAAAACCTTATTTAGTTTAATCTAATTTCATCTCCTTTAATTGAATTAAGAAAAAGGAAAAAATTACAATGAACCACTATAAGTGGAGAGTTGGGGACAACTCATAGACGATGGGGAGTGAATAGACTAATTGGTAAATTAAATGAGAGGGATTAGTTTTTGAAAGAAGTAGATGAGAAAGAATAAATAAATAATCTCCACATTGGATGATAGTGAAATTAATTATCTAAGGGAAGAATAAAGAAATAATCTCCAAAATATTAAAAATAATAATAAATTTATTAAGTGAATGACCAAGTTAGAGCAGTTGGAGCAGAAGAGTTAAAATAGCATCCCAACCACATTGAACGGCAAGTGGAGAATGCAGGGCACATAATAGGTGATGTGGACTTTGATGTGTAGGGTCTGTATTCAATACTCAATCCTGAATAATATAATATGTTATAGAACTCTTGGGATTTTGATGTTGATTCCAATGAATATGAATGGGATTCCCTATCCTCCACTACTTTCATGGACCTTGATAAAATATTTGGAGAAATTGATGAGCCTCCCCTTGAAGAAACATTTAATCAAATGCTTACAATTGGTTCCCTACAAAACCCTCCAAGTCCCCATCCAAAGGTCCCCTTGAAAAGAGAAGAGTGGATCAAACACTTCTAGGAAACCATTGATTCTACCTCTTAGGAACTTGATGAATCTACCTATGTCTTTATCCTATCTTCCTACACCATGGCCCTTAACAATATCGATGATGGCTTACCCCTTGTCTAGCTGCAACTCATAGATTGGGATCAACAAGAACCACCAAGTTTGGACACATTCGAGAACGACGAAGCAATTGCTAAGTTTACGGGACTTCATGAAGGAATACCAAGTGGGGATCATAAGGTTGGATTTTACATAGAACTCATTTATGCAGCATACTTTGCTGAGGTTGTCTTGTCCTCTAGTCACAAAAGTGAAATTGAAAACAGTAAAAATAAAAAAATAATAGGTCTTTAGGTGAAAACCGAAAGGCGCTTGCTGACCATGAAAAAGTAAAAGTAAAGGACGTATCTGAAGGTGAAAATATCTCTGAGGTAGTCGAGGATGGAGGACTGGACAGTCTCCCTATAGACTGAGAGAGATCACCATTGCTTATAGAAGAAATAGAAGAAGTAAACATTGGAACGCAAGATAATTCTAGAATCATACAGTTGGCAGCATCTTTGATCACCAAGGAAAAACCTGAGTTTACAACATTCTTATCAGAAAGACAAGTTAATTTTGCATGGTCATATGTTGATATACCTGAATTGGATCCCAAACTTGTTATACATCACTTTCCATTGTTACCAAATTCCAAACCATATAAACAAAAAATTTAAGAAAAATGCACCCACATATTGCACTCCTGGTCAAGGTGGAGCTGAATAAATTCTTGGACATTGGATTCATATGCTCTATTGATTACATAGATTGGATATCAAACCTTGTTCCTGTCATAAAGCCAAATGGTCAAATCAGAGTATGTACAGATTTCAGATATCTCAACAAAGCTTGTCCTAAAGATGACTTCCCTCTACCAAACATTGACATCATAGTAGACCTTACTGCTAGATATGAAATGCTATCACTTATGGATGGATTATCGGGCTACAATCAGATAAGAATTGCTCTTGAAGATGAACCTAAGATAGCTTTCACATGTGCTTGGGGAACTTTATATTGTAATTTCATGTCATTTTGGCTTTAAAATGTTGGAGCTACATATCAGAGAGCCATGACCAATATTTTTCATAATTATATGAACGTACTTATGGAGGATTATGTTGATGAACTTCTCTCAAAATACCTAGAATGAAGTGGTCACCTAGCAGTCTTGGACAATTTTTTCACACAACTCAAAAAGTATAAACTAAGGTTGAATCCAAAGAAGTGTGTTTTCGGGGTCTAATAAAAAAAAATCTAGGATATATTCTCTCGTAGAGGAATAGAAGTTGACCCCACCCAAGTAAAATATATCTTGGACATGCCACCACCAACCAACATCAGTTAGTTAAGGACATTACAAGGAATGTTACAATCAATTTGTAGGTCCATTTCTCAGCTAGCAGACACTATCCATCCATTTCAACATCTGTTAAGGAAAGGAATTCCCTTCAATCGGACAAAGAAGCATCAAGAATCATTTGATTAGATCAAGAATTATCTATTGACCCTCTTATGCTTCCAATTGATGGAAGACATTTGATATTGTATGTGATAGCAACTACATCAACACTGGGGGAATTGTTTGCACAAAATGACAATGATGGGAAAGAACGAGCAATTTATTATATCAGTCACACCTTAGTCAGATATGAGTTGAACTATAACCCTATTGAATGAGCATGTCTAGCAGTTGTATTTGAAGCACAAAATTTGAGACATTACATGCTAAATCACAAGACAAAACTAATTGTCAAAATTGATCCTTTGAAATACCTTCTTAGCAAAGAAACTCTAATAGGAAGATTAGCCAAGTGGGTTATGAGATCTTAAGTGAGTATGACCTTGAGTAAATTGATCAAAAATAAATAAAAGGACAAGTGATAGTTGATCAACTCATAGATGCACCAATAAAGGTAGACCATCCTTTGATATTCTATTTCCCAGATGAATCGATCTTTGTCATAGAAACACTGACAACATGGAAACTGTACTTTAATGGATGCTACACAATTCATGGTTTAGGAGCCAGAATTCTATTCATCACACCTAAAGGAGACTCCATTCCCAAGTCATTTTGAATAGCATTTCCATGCACTAATAACATAGCTGAGTATGAAGCTTTATTGACAGGTCTCTGAATGGCAATAAAATGGAAAATCAAGGATCTTCAAGTCTATGGTGATTCTCAGTTAGTGACTAAGCAAGTTAATGATGATTATGACACCAAGGATGAAAATTTGTTGCCCTACAAGTGCATGGTTGATAGTTTCAAACTATACTTTGATGCCATTACCTTTGAGAAAATATCGAGAATCTAGAACAAGGCAATTGATGCAATGGCTACAATTGGATCTCTCTTGGACATTCCTAACAATGCATCGCAATATGAGTTCTTGGTAGAACAATTGTTGATCCCTATGCTCAATGTCCCCGAAACTAAAATTGTGTGTGAACTTGTTGGCCTCGAATCTCCCTGGTAGAAAGACATTTACACTTATTTGCATGACCAAATTATCCCTCCTAACTTGTCCCTCAACCAATGCAAAACCTTTATCTGACAAGCATCTAAATATGTCATCATCGGAGATACCCTTTACCGTCGTAGCCTAGATAGTACCCTCCTTTGATTTCTTGACTCAAATGAAGCACAAACAACCTTACAAGAGGTACATGACGGTATATGTGGACCTCACTCTGTTGGTCCAACCCTAGCTAAAAAGCTCAAAAGCTCATGAGGACGAGATACTATTGGCCTACAATGGAATGTGATTCCTATCACTTTGTGAAGAAATGTCACCAATGTCAAATTCATGGTGATCTTATGCATGTGTCATCTCAGGAAATATAGCCACTTACATTACCGTGACCATTTTCTCAATGGGGACTCAATCTCGTAGGGAAGATCCATCCCACCTCTGCTAATGGACATAAGTTTATCCTTGTTGCTACAAAACACTTTACAAAATCAATCGAATCCATCCCAATGGCCTATGTTACTAGAAAGTAGATAGCCAAGTTCACCTTGAATTACATTATATGCTGCTATGGTGTCCCGTAGTCCATCATTATAGATAATGGTTTCCCTTTTAAGAATCAAGATGTTCATGAACTTTGTGAAAAAATTCATATCCAACACCATTTTGCTACCCCGTATTTTTTGGGAATAGGATGACATTTAATTGATCTAACCAAGCTAAGGCATCTAATAAGACTATCCTAAAGATATTAAAGAAGACTGTCAATGACGTTGGTCGTGACTAGCACCTCCAACTCAATCCTACTTTATGGGCCTACTATACCAGTGTCTACACCCTTACAGGATCCACCCCATATTCGCTTGTCTTTAGATTTGAATCCATACTTCCTATAGAGGTCAAGTTACCATCTTTAAGAGTATCTATGCAAGGACTGATTGATCAAGAAGAGTACCATGTATCCCGTCTACATGAGCTAGAGTTATTGGATGAAAAGAGATAGAATGCTTTGACACATTTGCAAGCATATCATAATTTCCTTTGACGCAACTACAATAAGAAGGTATGACCTAGAAGCTTTGACATTGGTGACTTAGTCCTGAAAGAAAATTTGAAGAATCAAGCAGATCAAGAAAATCCCATAAAATTTGAACCTAATTGGTTGGGCCCTTATATCATCACAGTAGCATATGGATCTGATGCTTAAATTAGCTTTCTAATCCTAACGACAAACCATTACTCGAACCTATCAACATAATGCATCTTTGCAAGTACTACAATTGATTCTCAGAGTATCCCCTCAAAAAATTCAAAAAAAAATCAAAAAAATAGTAAAGAGAAATAATTTGTCCAAAAGTGAAAACCACTTCGATGGCGCTTTGGATATGTACCATGGTGAAAACCTGGAAAACAGGCACCATGTGTAGTCAGTTTATGCTCCTCTAGCTACTATCACTCTACCTAGTCTTCCATCCCTCACTCATCCATCTGCCCATGTCATCCATAATAAAGCTTTTTCATCCTTCTCATGGCCTGAGAACCATCGACATTTAGCATCCATTCCCTTTGTGATCATCCTTTTTCTACGTCTACTACTTTCCCTTGCACATAATAAGTTGGTCCTATACCTAACTAGGGGCCAATTCCTTGACTTATGCCTTCATGCAAAATAACACATGGTATTAGCCTTTTAAAACACCAAAAATCCAAAAAAATCATAAAGCATCCAAATCCCAAAAAAATCATAAAACATCAAAATCCAAAAAAATCATAAAAACCTTCAAAATCTTAAAAACATCATAAAACTTCAAAAATTCTAGAAATAGAGTCAAAGTTTGATTTTGAGTCAATTTATGTTAGTAGGGTCAAACTATGTTGTCTCAGCGCATTTTCCACTTAGGCAAGGCTCATCTCAAATGAGCCCCCGAGACATCAGGTCAGTCCTTTTAGGTTGGTTCAAATAAATCATGACTCGGTCTTTTTTCAAATAAAACAAAGTCATGTCATGTCGAACTATGAGGTCTCTACATGTATAACGTAGGCAAGGCCATCAATCGATGAGCCCCCAAGACCCTATGTCAAACCTTTAGGGTTTTTTTAGTCTGGTCGTGTTCTTTGTCCACAAGAAATCATCATTCAAACCAAATCATAAATCAATAGACAAACATAACCAACAAATATTTCATCTTTAATCAATCAATCATCTTATCGTCAATCAATTGATTCAGTCATTAGTCTTGTATCAGAATGTGACATTATGTCATTTTTCTCATTCAGTCTTATCTCTTGTCTTTTATCAGGATGCATCCTTCCTGAGATTGGACTTTTTCTTTGGTCAATCTAGTCATTCACCTTAAGCAGGACATGTCTTTCTTGTGGTTAGGTGCTTTATCAACAATGGTCACTTGGTCAGATTTATCAGCTATGTTCCTTGCCTCCAACAGGATATGTCTTTCCTGAAATAAGGCATCATCACATCGAACGGTCATATCAATCACAATTTATCAAAATCAATCAATCTTGTCATCTTGGTCAATTAATCTTTCCTTAATCAAGATTTGTCTTTCCTGAAACCAAGCACAATCAATTCAATCAATTGGTCAGCCTTTATCAACTTATCAATCGAGCCTTGTCAACTTATCAATCAAATTTGGTCATCTTTGTTAACCTAATCGATCAATTCAAACAATCTTATCAATATTCATGGAAAACACTATCTCTTTGGCAAAAACTTTATGGGTTTGGGGTTTGTCTTATCTTTTTGATTGGTTCTAGGTCATGTTACTAGTTACCTTGAGGATTCATATTAAGGGATTTAGAGGGACAATGATGGATCATGACCTCTTTTCTTTGCTTACTGTCTGTGGTTTTTCTTGGCAAAAAGACTAGGATAATTGGTTTGTCAAGGCATCCCTTGTCTTTTGGATTTGTCTTTTGACTACTTATATCTCACAAATTGTCACCTTGCACACCTTGGTCTATGTCATACCATGGTGTTTGTGCTCCATTTGCAACAATTTTGGTTCCTGATGATGATAAATATAAAAGCATGAAAGTTGGTCCCTTATCATTCCTCATCTAACTAACCGTCTCCTTTTTCCTTTTTTGTGCTAACATCCATCTCTTTCATGCTAAAATTTCTTCCGTCTGCATCTTGACAGAGTCCTGTGACACACAAAAATATCTTGCGTACAGGATCATGTTAGGAAACCTCATAGAAAACATTATCATCATAGACATCATTATCATATTAAGCCACCTAATTTGCATGAGAATTTATAAAAACATAGAAATAATCCATATAACATTAACATTTCATTGCATTACATTTTGCATTATGATCATAGTTCATTTCCATCCATCACATTACATAGCATTACATTTCACATCACATTGAATTTTATATTATGATCTATCACATCACATTGCATTACATTTCATATACATTGCAACACATTAATAACATTATGGCATATCATATTATACATCACATTTTGCATTTACATTAGGCATTCTTAATCATCACATTTTGCATCATCATATAGGTACCCCATTACATTAACATTTATTATATTTACATATTTCATCACATTGCATTTATCAAATTATGCCATCAATACTACATTCATAATCCATACATATCATAAAGGCATAAACATTCATAACATAATCATAAATACATAATTATATAGAATGCATAAATAGACATTATAAAAGCATGAACATTCATAGCATAACATCATCATAAACATAAAGCATAATCATATAACAATGCATATCATAAACCACCACTAAAAATCATATCATATATATCACCCAAAATGGGTCATAGGTACAATGTCAATATGTGTCGTGTCTATGAAAAATGGAGCTCACAAGCTTGATAATCAAAAAATACAGTGTCAATATGCATAATATCAAAAGATTATCTACCTCGAGTTGCCCTGATGTCCTGTCCCTAGGGCATCCTTGTCCTCCCGGCATGGTGACTCTCAAGACCTATGCTTTGTAGTAGGAGGCTTGTCATATGGAGTAGCCCATCTGGCATCTGATGTCTCACCCTCTGACCTGATGTGAGAGCATCTACTATGTGTCTTGTTGTGTTTCCGGCCCTGTGAACCACTCTCCATCTCTGAAAATGTGGGATCCCTCCTCTCCAGTGGTACCACCCTCTCATAAAGGTCCCTGTAATACAACATAGCTCTGCTTTCCCTAGCATACTCTCGAGTGACATCCACTATAGATCCACTGCATGTAGTTGTAAATTCAATCATACCCTGATATGTCTGATGTCGGTTGATGACAACTAGGTCTCACTAAATCTGTAGTGTGTCCCTCTCAGCCTTAAGTTTGTCCCTCTCTATTGTCACTATCCTAAACTCTACCTCCAAGGCATGTACCTGAGCCTATAGGGTGGCTATCTCTTCTCTGCACTACTCTCATCTACTCAACCCTCCTCTACCCCCACCTCCTCATCCATTCCCATGATAATCCTCTCTCGAAGGACTCTCTCTGCCTCATCCATCTTTTCTTCCTCTACATGCTCCTCCTGTCTCCCCTCTCCATGCCCGTCAATGTCCATCACCTCAACCTCTAGGTGTGCCACCTCTAAAGCGGGCATCTCAACATGTTGCTCTCCCTCTTGCACTACCACCTCTATCATTTCCCTCACCTCAAGCTAATCCTCCTCCATCTCCTCCTCTTAAATTGATGGTAACTTTCTCACCACCCGCCATCCTCCATCCCTCCTCCTCCTATGTCAGTCTCCTTCCCAACCTCCCAGACCATCTCCACCACCATCCCCTCCTCCTCCATCTCCCTGTCCTCCATCTCCTCTCCCTCCACCTCTCCATCCTCTCAGGGCCATGTCTCTCTGCTCTACGGGTGTTGGCTACTCTAGATCTATTAATGGTAATGACCAATGAATCAACCACCAGGTGTCATACTCTGATGTGGTCCTTGCATCTGCATCACCTCCTTTCCAACCCCGCTCTAATGGTTGCAGGGAATCAATATCCTACTCAACTGTAGTCACCACTATCTGTGGCCCCCATGGATGAACCTCTTGAGAGAACTGTGAGAACTCATCTATACCCACGGGAACACCCTGCCTCTCCTCAAATTGTTGTTTGACTTGATCTGAAAGATACATCTCAATAATGTGCTGACTTTGAATTGTCTTCCTGATAAGATACCTGGGTTATCAGTACCATGGCAAGTGATCATCCTCACCGACCCACAAATCACAGGCTCTATGTGGTCTCCAGATGAAGCTAACCAATGTATCTAGTCCATGCCTCTAGTAGCCAACATCTCCCACATGTGTCTATGTCAGGGCACCCTGATACATATATGCATGTGGAGCACCTGTGCACACCTAATGTACCACCGATGGACGGAACACTACTATATGCTCCTAGGCCCATATCATAAGTAATGTGACCCCGCAACTCAAGATTTGTCCTCCTCTATATGCAATATTGTGCAGCTGAAAATATTGCATACCCAATAGGCATGGCCCCCATGCATACACTATCCCATCCTAGACCATCCCCCTGAGCATCTCTCCTCGGCCTACTGGGAAGCTATGACCTTTGTAATCAAGGGTCATCACTCCTATTATCAGTGTGCATAAGACACAGTCATATCTATCATACCTCTCTGCCAGGGTCTCCCATCTAATCACATACCCCTAAATCCCAAGCTTTGAGTCATCATCACACTCATAATAATCATATAGCACCTGTAATCCTCGATTAGGGTCATATCATACCCACTCACCTCGAATCAGAAGCCGTAGAATCCTATAGACATCCTCGAGGGTGACTGTTGCCTCCCCTATTGGCAAATTGAAACTGCAAGTCTCAGAGTGCCATCACTCTAGCAATGCTATCAACATGCCCCTATTCGCCCTGATAACAGGCATATAGGTGACATAGAATAGACCAAGATCCAGCAATTCCTGTCTCTCCACATCGTCTACCTAGTCCTGCAATCGAAATACATCCAGTCATGACTCCCGCATATAGATAGGAGGTAGATGAGCCTAAAATCATCACACAAGCCATCATGTTAATCTAACATCTCCATTTGACCCTATTTGACCTTAGTTGACCAAGTCAAACTATCCTAATCTAGGGAAAATTTTTAAATAGGCACTTGTATTGTTGTTTTGTCAAATGTGTCGCACACATTTTCCCACTAGCTTGCAACTGTAGTTGCATCACTTATCCTTCAAATGTGTCATTTCATAAAGTGTGTGCATCACAAAATCTTGATTGCATCATTCTCGGCTGCATATGCAACTCATAAAGTCAGTTGTGTCACATCATTTGATGTGTCACGATGCAACCATCCCTGCCCTAGCCCTAAGCAATTGTGTCGCAACGCAATGATTGCGGTGAACCACTTCTCATCTACGTCACTCACGCACATAATTGCATCGAATGGCCTATGACACAATTGCTTGCTAAAATTTTTCCCTACCTAAATGCACGTAAATCAAAAAAAATAAAAGGCGGGTTTGTATTACTCACTGAGGCGGGCACTCCCTCAAGTTGGCAGTAGGTACATTTATGGTATGCTCGGTGGGCAGTGTCTAGAATAGGAAACATCTCAGCAAAATCACTTAGAGCTCCAAATATTTCTAAAAATAGAATGCACAAATGACCTATTTTCTCAATCCAATTGTTATTTATAGGTTGAAAATTATGGTTTCCACCTACCTTGTCTATTGAGCGCACATTTTAATGACTTTAAACTTGGTTTTGACCCCCTTAATGACCTCAAAAATCAATTCCATCTTCACCATTGGATTCCCAGCAATCAATTATCTTATCAGGGACAATTTTCCAAATTTTTTGAATTTTTTTGAAAATTTGTAAAATTTTCCCAAGGGGACATTACCGATACCCTTCTTTCACCAGGGCATCTTTTGATTGAATTTCTTTGACACAACGTGATGAATTGCATTATGTCAAAGAGGGACAAAATGTAGACACTGAAAATTGTCGTAGTCTACGAGCATCATTTTTCTTAGTTTTCGTCTCCGCATAATTAAATAATTTTAATTATTTAATGATCCTAGATCATATTCCTCTATTAATTAAATAATTTTTAATTATTTAATTAATTTGCTTCTTAACTTTATTCTATCTTGATCAATTAAATAAATTAATTGTGTCACTAATTTCCCCTTTTCTTCAATAATTAAATAAATTATTATTTATTTAATTATTTCCTTATCATCATTCGTCTATAGTTAAATAATTAAAATTAATTATTTGACTATTCACTAATCCCTTTAATTCTTCTATAGTTAAATAATTGTCAAAATTATTTAACTATCTCCCCAATGTCTCACTTTTATTAAATAATTAACTCAAATTAATTACTTAATGCTCATTTACCATTTCCCTTTATTTAATTAAAATGATTATAAAAATTGTTTTAATTAAATGTCCACTTGCCTTTTCCTGAAATAAATAATTTAAATAAATTATTTAGGCCTCTACTTGTCCAGAGATTCCTTCTCATGAATTAATTATTTTTAATTCCTCCATATTCTCCCTCCATTATCTCACTTTTGAATCTCAGTCGTCAATAGTCTCTGGCCTCTTTCTAATCTTGATCGTTCGTTTTGTAACCCCTCCTTTCCTATGTTGCATGTCTTCTCATCCGTCGATCTTGGAATCTTTCTAGAAGATTGATCTTTTCTGTTCATTTGAATGGTTGTCTATAAAAGAAGCCTTCCTCTTCCATTTTTCCCTTAACAACCACTTATCTCCAACTTTCTTGCTTACAATTTGCAGGTATTTACACAACTTCAACTACAAATCTGAGGGAATATTTGCAAAAGAAGAATAAGGAGAGGCAAGGGAGGTGATTCAAGTTCAAGCGTTAGAAGGGTTTTCATTTGATACTTTCAATTTGCTCATTTTTCTCTTGTTTTCTCTTGTTTTGGATTGGATTTTGGCTTAGTAGTGTTGTGGTTGTCACTATAATCTAGGTTGGCTCATTTTAACCCATCTTACACATGTATTACGTGTATTCACATGTATGCCTTATGCTTCATGTATTACGTATATCTATTCATTTGCTTCATGAGCGGATGTATCTTCAACAAGATTACTCCATGTGTATTTATGTGTAGTGTAGGAAAAAGTATTTATCTTTCACACTTAATTTGGGAATAAATAATTAATACTAAAATGAGCTTAATTATGCCTTAATTTAGTGTTGTAATATGTATTTTACATATTCACATTAAGTTTAGGGCTCTTTTAATTAAAATAGACTTAATTGTGCCTTATTTTTGGTGTTGTAAGGTGTATCTTTACACTTTCACACTAATCTAGGGCTTCATTAATTGATTGAGGTTAATTTTCCTTAATTGGCCCCTTTTATTCAAATCTAAGCCTAATTAATTGCAAATTCTGAGGGATAAAACCCAAAATTCATTAATTCCATGATATAAGGTTTAACATTGAACAATGTGTGTCCTAAGCAAGTGGCCTAAGACCCATTCGCCATAGGGTGAATGGGTACTCACTTGCACTTAGGACCTAAATTCAAATTATGCTTTTGGTGGTTTTTCAATGATTTCAAATTTATATTCAGATGTCGGCTTGTGATATTTGAATTTCAAGAATTAATGTTAAGATATGTATAAATAAGAGTTTATTTCACTATGTTTCATCCTAGAAAAATCTAAGACTTCAAGCATTCTAGAAAATTTATGAGCAAGTATGATTAAGAGCATTTCAAGAACAATTTCGAGGCATTCAAGGGCAGATTTATTGAACATTACTATAACAATCAAGATTCCTATCATCATGTCAAAGTCATATTGCATCATGCATGTTGTTTGAGCTAATATGGTGATGTAGAGTTCAAGATCTATTCAAGCATATCAAAGACATTGTATCTAATCAAGTTTCACGATCAAGATCCACATCCATTGAAGCAAATTCCTACAAGTTGTAGATCTACAATCCAAGGTTCAAATAAGGTTTGATGAGTTGTTACATAGGCTTGTACATTCATCATTCCTTCATGTTTCATTATTTCATTATAAGGTTTAATTACCAAAACGAGGTTTGACCAAGGCAAACCCCCATTTCCTAAAAAACAAATTTTTTCTCTCTTTGATGTGTGATTGCAGATTTTAGGTGAAAGATCTTTTGAAGAGAAAAAATGAAGAAAGTTGCAAAGTTGCAAGAAAAGTTGTCATATCACAAAAACTCTATATAATTTATTTCTAGTTGTTCGATAGTGAGAATCGAGAATTTGAGAGTGTAAACACAGCAGAAGAGAACCCAAAAAGTATTTTTCAAGAACCCTAGCCAAGACCCATTCGCCATAGGGTGAATGAGTCCTTAGTGAGCTTCAAAAGGTGAATTTTGGTGAAAGGTACACATTGTTTTCCCCTTTCTATATCTACCCTTTGATTTTTTTCTATTATATTTTAATATTGTTCTTCATTTACATTTTATAGCTTGCATTTTGGATTTTGTTTGACAGTTTTGATCTTTCTCTCCAAAGTGCTATTTAGCTTATACCCCCGTCCTTGCATAGATAGGAATTTTTTTGATTCATACCTTGATTTGACTCACCTTTTTGGTTGTTAGTCACTTCATTATTTTGGATCTCATTTTCTTGCATGAAATTAGGGAAATAGGTTATTTTATTAACCCCCTTTTCAAAACTTATATCCTGATGTTTCATTATGATTACCTTATGATTAGAAATTATGAAAATATTAAAAACATTGTCTATTGAAATGCTTTCTAGGTTGATAAGCACTAACATAAAAGGGAGATCATTTAATTTGAGAAATACATCCATAACATCTTTAAATAATTTAATTAAGAATAGAACCTTAGGCAATATTGTAAATAAATTAATTTAGGTTATCATGAATAGTGATGATATGGTTTAGGTTGTGACTTTTCAAAAGAAAAAAGTTGTGACCCTTTGAATAGGAAAGACTATGACCCTTTTATAATGAAGGAAAGTGACCATGCCTGGCATAGATGTGCCCACATGGACGTGTTGAAGCTAATGGTTTGGCCCTACGAAGAACAAAAAAAAAGTAGACTGCCTTGCAACTTTACACTACATGCATTTGATGATTTTTGGGGCATCAAAAAAACTTTCACCATGAGAAAATGGCTCAGAGATATCGAAAACCGAGAGAGGTTATTGTAGAGATGTTGTACATGATCTTGTACCTTTATATGGAATCTTTCTAAGTGCCATGGTTTCCAAGTAACACCTTGTCAAATTTTTCTACCTTTTTGCACTTTGGTCTCTTGAAAGATATCATTGGTGCAATGTAGCTCAAACTATTTCAACATGTTTGGGTGCAAAAAAAGACCTTTCCTAGCATAAAACTACCCATCCAAACATGTCAAAACCATCAGTTTGGTCACACGATGAAAAAACTAAAAATTACACCACCTTGCAACTTTACACTACATGTATTTGACACTTTTTTCATCAACAAACAATTGGACACCACAGGTAAACGGATTGGAGATTTCAAAAGAAAAGATAAGTTATTGTATAGGGGCCCTATGTTGTCTCGTAACTTCAGATAGAATTTTTCCAAGTTTCATAGTTTTTGAGAAATACCTCGTCAAATTTTTTTGCCTCTTTGCACTTTGGTCTCTTAAGAGATATTGTCGATGCAATGTAGCTCAGACTATTCAGGCATGCTTGGGTATGAGAAAAGAAATTTCCTAGAATAAGCTTACCCATACATATGCTTTAGAACTGTTGGTTTGGTTGCATGATGAATAGAACAAAAATTGCACCACCTTGCAATTTTACACTGCTTGCATTTGGCACTTTTTCCATCAACTAAAAACTAGACAATATGGGAAAACAACTTGGAGATATCAAAAACCAAAAGAGGTTATTGTAGAGGGGCCCTACATAATCATGTACCTTAACAAATAATTTTTCTAAGTGCCACGATTTTTGAGCAACACCTCATCAATTTTTTTTGCCTTTTTGCACTTTGGTCTCTTAAGAGATATCGTTGGTGCAATGTAGCTCAGACTATTCCAGCATGTTTGGGTGAAAAATAGGACCTTTCCTAGCGTAAACCTACCCATCCAAATGTGTTGGAATTGTCAGTTTGGTTGCACGATGAACAAAATGAAAATTACACCACCTTTCAACTTTACACTACATGCAATTGACACTTTTTCCATCAATTGAAAACTGGACACCATGGGAAAGCAACTTAGAGATATCAAAAACTAAGAGAGGTTATTGTAGAGGGGACCTACATGATCTCATACCATCAAATGAAATGTTTCTAAGTGTCATGGTTTCCGAGCAACACTTCATCAAATTTTGTTGCATTTTTGCACTTTGGTCTTGTTGATGGGTGTTTTAGCACTGCTCAACATAGATAAAATAAGGATGTTTTATCTCTCTTGAATGGTGACTTTCTACAGACAGCTTCAGAAATGACCCCAAGGTCTCTAACATTAGGTATTGACAATGCAAAAAACAACTCAATGATGATGTGTTTTGTTGGTAATCATAAGGGGTCTTACGATTCAACAATGCTGGAAGCTTCAAACTCAAATGAGGGTTTCGTAAAATCTAAAAAAGTGTGTAGACCTCAACTACAATTTCCAGATTAGATATTTGAAAATGATTTATTATCAAATGTGGCAATGTGGGGATGCTTTTGATTCTAAAACTAATCCAAAGAAATATCAAAAGATAAGAGAGAGATCCTAATCTAACACCTAAGGACACTCACAACAATGGTTAATGCTTCAAACAGACATATTCCCTAATAAACTAGCTCTTGCTTAACCAAGATTAAATCTACAATATCATAGAAATGGTGCAATCTTCTCAGGTATACTCAAATATTTTTAGATTATAAAAATCCATACACATCCAATTATTGGCACAATATGCATAAACATTCACAATTGAACTAATGCAGCATAAAGGTTCAATCTAACTATACACAACTTACAATCAGCTAGCCACTAATAGTATGAACTAGAAATCAATCAATGTCTTCAACATTTTACCATTAACATGAATGAACTAAACTAACATTTGAGAATCAGAAACAAGAAACCATGAAACTTTCAAACCTAACACAAAGATTCACCAAATCAATGACCTATCTGCATTAATTTCTCCAGTATTTGTTCAACAATTTCCAGTTCTTCCTCTCCTACAACTAACCTAAGCACTAACTTACTTGTTAACTACTTCTACAGCTCCTAAAAATCTCCCTTTACAAGTGATCAAGCGCCAACCTTTTATAGATATTACATTTCAAATCAAGGGCCAGGATTGAACCTGATTCAAGGGCCCAGATTACATCAGTATTTAATATTTGAAGTACATTGAATTTTGGCAATACATGCCTCATTTACATCCAATAAAATAATTTTGTTACAAATTTGGCCCATAGAGAACAAATATCCCCTTCCTTGACTTCAGTGATCAACTCCTTGTTGGAGAAGTGAAAACAACAACCTTTATAGTCCTCTTTGAATCACCTTTCCAGCTAGTAGGCACAAATTCTCATGTAATTTGCATTAAATATTGATATTTTCCATAGTGAATAAGGCCTTGCACAAATCCATATGCATGTTCATCTTGTCCTTTTAATTCATTTACTCCTCCCTCCAATATATGGCATGGTTTCATATGTTGGTCCTTTAATGAATTCATCCTTTATCCCTCCAAGCATATTGAAAAGCACCTCTGTCACAAAATATCATGATTTAAACCTCCAAAAATATTAAAATTTATCAATTTACAGTCCATCAAGAAAATTTCATTTTTTGAAAAACTTTCTATTTTTGGAAATTGTCCGTTTTTGGGAACTTTCTATTTTGAAAATTTTCCATTTCAAGAAATTTCCATTTCGGGAAATTTTCCTATTTAGGGAAAAAATCAATTTTGGGAAAAATTGCATTTCAGCAAAAATTACATTTTTGAAAAAAAATATTCGAAAATTTTCCATTTTGGGAAAATTTCCATTTCAAGACAATTTCCTTTTTAAAAAAATTATTTTAAGAAAATTTCCATTTTTGGAAACTTTCCTTTTTGGGAAATTGAATTTTAAGGGAATTTCATTTTTGAGGGCTAGAGCAATGCGAAAGCCGGAGGGTTTGGCGTAAGTGAATGAATTTTCCACTTTGAGGGAATTTGACTTTTGTGAGCTAGAGCAATGAGAAAGCCGGAGGGTTCGGTGTCGGTGAATCAGTGTGAGAGACCTCAACATCCGCATGGCAGCCGCCCACATAATTTTTTTTGCAATGCTTCAAAACTTAATCTTTTTGAATCCAACTTATTTAGGCATGTGGAGACTTGGATATTAAAGGCATTAAATGTTTAATACCTAAAGTTTTCACCCATTTCTTGAGTTATGAAAAACCTGATTGCGGAAGACAGAGGGTCTGGGGCCAGTCGACAGCATACCTACATAAAATTCCCTCAAAGCCCAAATACTTAACAAATTTTGAGTTTATCCTTTTTGGCACGTGGGAAAATGCATAGGAAGAGTGCCTAAACCTATTTCTTGATGATTTGACCCATTTTTAAAAGTGCAAAGAATTGGACTATGGAAGCCGGGGGTTGGGTACTGACACAAGAGACCCCGACATCCACATAGCGGCCGCTCACATGATTTTTTTTGTAATTTGACTTAAGTGAATAAAACTTTGGGAAACTTCTAAGGCTCCAAGGAGACATCAAGATTCCATAGGAACTTTGAGCATTAGGCCAAAAAGTGAAGGCAAACAAGTGAAAATAAATGAGCACGGACCAAGCTAGTGAAAAGCAAAGCAAAAGAGGGGGTCCCCGCCTTCAGCGGGGTGTGTGCAAATAATGCACAACAAGTCTCTTAAGAGATATCGTTGGTGCAATGTATCTTAGACTATTCTGACATGTATGGGTGCAAAATAGGACCTTGACTAGCATAAACCTACCCATCCAAATGTGTTGGAACTATCAGTTTGGTCACTTGACAAACAAAACAAAAATTACAAGACCTTGCAACTTTACATTGCATGCATTTGACACTTTTTCAATCAATTGAAAATTGGACACCACAGGCAAACGGCTCAAAGATATCAAAAACTGACAAAGGTTATTGTAGATGGACCCTACGTGATCTCGTACCTTCAAACATAATGTTTCTAAGTTTCATGGTTTTTGAGTAACACCTCGTCAAAATTTTCTACCTTTTTATGCTTTGGTCTCTTAAGAGATATCGTCAGTGCAATGTAGCTCAAACTATTCCTGCATGTTTGGGTGTGAAACAAGACCTTTCCTAGTGTAAACCTACCCATTTGGATGCACTGGAACTATCAGCTTGGTCACACGATGAACAAAATTAAAATTACACTACCTTGCAACTTTACACTGCATACATTTGACACTTTCTCCATCAACTGAAAAATTGGACACCACAGGAAAACAGATTGGAGATATTGAAAACTAAGAGAGGTTATTATACAGGGACCCTATGAGATCCTAAACCTTCAGATGGAATGTTTCTAAGTGCCATGTTTTTCAAGAAATACCTCATCAAAGTTCTTTGACTTTTTGCACTTTGGTCTCTTAAGAGATTGTCGGTGCAATGTAGTGTTGTGCAATTTTCGCACACACGCGCCACCGGAGGCAGGGACCCTTTTTTTTCTTTTGCATCTCTGCCTCTTCGCTTGGTCAAATTATGGTTTTGCTCTTCTTGGGAGGTTATTTTGGGATTAAGTCTAGACTAGGTTTGATGAGGACAATATTTTGAGGCCCCAGGAAAAATTCGCCTGTGTTGGAATTTGAAAATGGGGATTTTGAAGTGAATTTTCAATGTTATATGTAAATATTTTTTACACCCATGGATAGAGGACGAAAAATTAGGCCGAGTTGCTTTTTGAACTTTTTGAAAATTCCTTCTAGAAAAAAATTTATGGAGTTTAAGGGATTTTGACCTTGGAGGGATTTCAAGAATTTCTGTCCTTGAAGGAAAATCCCAAAATTTCCATTTCTGGAAAATTCCTTACCCCCTGAAAACCCAAAATTTTCTAAAAATGGAAATTTTTATTTTTTGCACCCATGGATAGAGGATGAAAAATTAGGCAGTGTTGCTTTTTGAACTTTTTGAAAATTCCTTCTAGAAAAAAAGTTATGAGGTTTAGGGGATTTCGACCTTGCAGGGAATTCAAGAATTTCCATCCCTATGGAAAATCCCGAAATTTCCATGACCCCCTCAAAATCCCAAAATTTCCATTTTTGAAAAATTCCAAGACCCCCTCAAAAACCTAAAATTTTCCAAAAATGGAAAAAATTTGAAAATGATTTTTTCCCAAAATGGAAATTTTTTGAAATTTTTCTTAAAATTTTGAAAATGAAATTCTTGAGATGGAGGAAAAAAATTTGAAAATAAAAATTTCCCAAAATGGAAAGTTCCCATTAAAAAATGTAAGTTTTTTTCAAAAGGCCAAAATTTTATTCAAGTTTAATTTGGATTGGATTTTTAACATGTGAGCTACTAATGATGATATATGTTTTTCAGAATTAAATAAATCAAAAGTGGGGCCTACATAAGAAATCCATGCCCAAACTATCTACAACTGGAAGGAGTTTCTGGAAGACATGTGACGCTAATTTCATCATCCAATCAGAATTTTCATTAATGATAAGCTGACATAATATTGTTTTCTCATTGTTCCATGATGTAACTACTTTTATGCAATTGGATGATGATGTACCAAAAGCTCCCGAATTAAATGTAACTGTTGGATGCTTCTAGAAGTGTAATTTATGTCATTGGATTGATTTAATCCTGGCCTTTGATTCAAAATGTAATTTTCTATAAAAGGCCAATGCCTTCTCATTTGTAAGGGGTTAGATTTAGGGGTTAGAATAGCTTATTAGAGGCTGTAAAAGCCAAAATTGGCTAAGTTAGAGAAGTCAGTAGCTGTAGGAGAGAGCAGAGATTGGAAATTGTTATGTAATGTTGAAGAAGTTAATGCAATTGGATTGTTGATTTGGCAAGCTTTGTGTTACACTTTGATAGTTTATGGTTTCTTGTTCTCAATTCTCAATGTTAGATGTTAGATTTCAGTTCTTTTGCAATAATGGTAAAATGTTAATGATGTTGATCGATCTCCGGTCCATACTTTTAGCAATTTTCTAATTGTAATTTGTTGTGTAAAGTTAGTTTGGGCCTTATTTTGTGCTAAGTTCAACTGTGGATGCTTGTTTACATTGCGCTAGTTATTGGGTATGTGGATGAATATTCATAGTCTAAAAATCTTCAGTTTCCTTAGAAGATTGCACCATTTATGCAAAGTTGTGGGCTTGTCCTTGATCAAGCAGAGATTGGTTTTATTGGAGATCTATCCATTTACAACATTCATCATTGTTGTGATTGATCTTAGGTTTTAGTCTTAGAAATATCTCTAAACCCTTATCTCTTTTGCTATTTATTTTGAATTTGTGTTAGTTTTAGGATTAAAAGCATCACCATATTGCATTTGATGAAAGTACACTTTCAACATTGTTCATTTGTAAGGTCCCTTGTGATTACCAGCATTTTCACATATTATCTTAGTCGTTTATGCATTGTCAAGACCTGACATTAGAGACCTTGGGGTTATCTCTTGAGGCTTGTTGATAGAGATTTACCTTTCAAGAGAGATAGGATACTTGTATCTTGTCTGAGTTGTTGTTGTGCAGAAAACACCATCAACATGTAGCTTGGGTTGTTCTGACATGTTTGGGTGTGAAAAAAGGACCTTGCCTAGCATAAATCTACCCATCTAGACATGTTGTAATTGTTGTTTTGGTTGCATGATGAACAAAACATAAAATACACCACCTTGCAACTTTACACTACATGCATTTGACACTTTTCCGTCAATTGAAACACTACGGACAAACAACTTAGATATATCAAAAACCAAGAGAGGTTATTGTAAAGGGGCCCTAAATTATCACGTACCTTTAGACAAAATATTTCTAAGTGCCACAATTTCTAAGTAACACCTCATCAAAGTGTGTTGCCTTTTTGCACTTTGGTCTTTTAAGAGATATCACTGGTGCATTGTAGCTCGGACCACTCTGACATGTTGGGATGTGAAACATGACCTTTCCTAGCATAAACCTACCCATATAGATGTGTTGGAACTATCGGTTTATTCGTATGATGAACAAAATGAAATTTACACCACCTTGCAACTTTACATTGCATGCATTTGATATTTGTTTCCATCAACTAAAAATTTGACACCACAAACAAACGAATTGGAGATATCAAAAACTGAGAGAGGTTCTTGTAGAGGGTCCCTATGTGATCTTGTACCTTCAAATGAAATATTTCTAAGTGTCATAGTTTCTGAGTAACAACTCATCAAATTTTGCTTCTTTTTTGCACTTTGTTCTCTTAAGAGATATTGTTGATGCATTGTAGCTTTTATTGCATCATATCATTTCTACCTAATAGTGAAACACAGAAAAAGATAGTGAATGCAGTTTTTAGCACATAAATATGCATTTATCCTTGAATAGTGAAACACAAAAAAAGAGGATGAATGTCATTTATCACATAAATATGCATTTAGAATTGATAGTGAAACACAACAAAAGACGGTGATGTCCTAGTTGAAGTCCCTTAAGGGTTCCTTTATTTGCTGCACATATTGGGCCAAAGTACTTGTAAAGTTGAAGGGTGGTTATTAATTTATAATTGGATATGGGAGGTTGTGAGGATGATATGTGTTGGTATTGATAAGAGGGAGAAATGGGATTAGAAGATTGGAGGTGTTGATGGGTATATAAGATGGGACTAGAAGTTTGGAGATGATATGATGGGTTAAATGGGATAGATGTCAAGATATGAGGAGAAGGGATATTTAATGTTGAATAGAATAATGATATAATGGTTGGGAATCTTGGGAGGCCATAATTTTCTTTCATGCTTGGGACCTTGTGATAGGAATCTAAGAGAGAGACCTAGGAATGATGAAATGGAATGAGGATGATTATGGATGATTAGGTAGACCTTGGATTTGAGATGATGGATGTAAAGGGGATAATTATGGAATGGATGGAAAAGGGATAATGATAAAATGGATGGAAAATGGGATAATGATGAAAATTGAGATACAAGACCAATATTGTCTCAAGCTAAACTATATCATTGATTGATTATAATGGGGTTTTCTTAGACTATACTTTTATAATCGTCTAGGAAAGGCTTGGAGTTTCTCACTCAATCTTGGATAATCACTTGACTATGGCTTGGATAGAGGATGGTTTTTCTTACCTAAGCTTTGATAATCACTTAGACAAGGCTTGAATCACCTAAGCAAGGATTTGATGGGGATTTTGATAACAAGTATTTGATGATGGTAGTGATGACTAACTTATGATAATGGATGAAAATGCTAAGATGAGGGAAAGATGATATATTTTGGATGGATATGATGGAAATGGTTGATGTTTCAGGTGAAAAGATGGTTGAGTAAGGGTCTCCCAAGTCTGCTCTAGGGCTAAAAAGGTCAAGTTTGCAAATTAAGGTCTCAAGATGGTCAAATGGTGAAACCATAAATATGCATATAATCTACCCAATATTCACTATATATGTGTAAAAATGCAACAACAAAAAAAGAAAAAAATTAAGTTTAAGAGGGGAAGTAAGTCCTTCCTATGCCATATGAAATTTGGAACCAAAACATAAGTAAAGTTGAAATATAGAAATGAAAGGTCTAACTATCAACTACAATACATTAATATCAATAACATGAATTTACAAATTCAATGTGCATACTTACAAATTAATCCAACGAACCATCTAGGTCTGCTCTACTCTTTATTGTGTCGAGTAGCCTCACGGTTAGACTCATACACCTTCCACAAGGTCTTGTTAAAGGGTCTACCCTAATATTATATCAAATGGACATTGGATTCCACGACAAGGTTTAAGTAATGAAGAATCTTCCGATGCATGTCAAAGTCATAAAACAATCAAACATTAACATTCTTATGTGGGTACCTTCTAATCCATGTTGTAGTAACAACTAATGAGCCTATAGGGTATTTGATGTTTTCTCCATTTGTAATTGGGGCCTCCAATTTCTTTTTGGCCTCAACAAAATGACACAAGTAATAATTTGTTCTCTTTTCATTATCTTTATCTACAATAACTGCATAAACATGCCCTACATTGATGTGTAGAAAATTAGATGAAATTAGTCAACATTACAAAAACACTACAAAGTAAGATAACTGCAGGAATTTCATAAACTATGCAAGTAGATATATTACCTAATTGAACTAGATCTGATATGTGGTCAAATTCAACTGATGATTCCATTTGTGTCAATTCCAATGTCGTCGGGAGTTGTTACATGTCAAGTGGGGTAATAGAACTTAACCACAACTTGTCAGCCCACTCCTTTGACTTGCACTCATTCCATGCTTGAATTCTACATGGAGAACAAAAGAATGCCATCTTCCACGTATGGATACTCCATGAACCTGCATTTGAGCTTCTGAAAGAGTTTAACTCATTTGATCATGTCAGTGTACAATAATCCTCATATTGTGCAATTTTAGTATCATCTATCAACCAAAAAAAATTATGAACTAAAGACTTACCTTCATTACCTGGACCAATCGAAGAATTACACCACTTGACAATTGAGTTTGCATTTGTCAACTTTGCATTGTCTTTATACTTTAACTCTTCTTATGCTATATCTCTTTGTTATGCCTTGCATAACCACCCCAGTTTGTTGTGGAACAAAATGGGTCCCCCTTGTTCTTTTCTTTTCCTTTGGCCTTTGGTTTTCTACCTTAGGCATTTTTCCTTTTGTTATGTTGGATGCAGGAGTGGGACCAAAGTCAAGCTTGGGATTTCGTCCAAGTTCTGGTTTTGTTCCGTTCTCAGTTCCGGTTCCGACAGTTCCTTTATTTTAGTGTCTTTTGTTCTATCGGATGCGGGAGCAGGACCAAAGTCGAGCTTGGAATTTCATCCAAGTTCTGGTTTTGTTCCGTTCCTGGTTCTGGTTCCAACAATTCCTTTGTTTTCATTTTTTTTGTTCTCTCGGAGCCGGGTCTGGAACCAAATCTGAATGTTGAACTACTTCAAGGTTTCAGGTCCATGTTCCATCCCGGCCCTGACTTCGCATTTCCTTTTGTCTCTTTCTATGGTTGGTCATTTTCCTCTCTGTTTCGTGTTACGTGTCTTGGGGGTTTCCCCTCTTCCTTGGGCCTTTTCGTGTTGTTCTGGCGGACCCATAATCGGAACTGGAACCGAATCCTGAAACTTTCAAAAGTTTCAGGTTCAGGTTTCGTTTCGATCCTGGTTTCGCATGTCTTGTTCTTTTGTTGTTGTTCCTTTTGTTTTGTCATGGGGTATTTTTCTCCCCTTTCTTCTTCTCTTTCTTGTCCTTTTTCTGTCTTTTTCGGGTGTTGTCTTTGTTTCAGATTTGGTTCTGCCTCCGCAAAAGTTGGTTTTCTTTTTGCTAAGAATTGAATGAAATATTCATAAACAATAGTGTATTTTATATGCTTTTAGGACTAATGGAGGCATTTTTTTTGCATAATTTAATCGCTCGTCTAAGGATATCTCTCAAGGAAGTCAACTGAAGGTAGGCCTCAATCACATTCAACATAAAACTCCTCAAGAAGAAAGTCGTTGGGACCTTTCAGATGTCTTGCCGACTGGTGGCTTGGCTCTGTTCGTTTGAAATCCAAAGGGGGTTTGCATCACTGAGAAGTCTGGCCGACATGCTAGGGTCTCCCCAAGGTGCTCTCGATTCGATGAAAGGGAGGCTCGGTCTGTGTAATGTCTCACCGATCAAGGGAGGTCTTGGCGACAACGGTTAGCATCGGCAAGAAGTCTCACTAACAGATGAACCTCTTGCCGACAATTGTTCATAGGAGCTCTCCGAGAAGGTTTTACATTCGGTGTAGGGTCTCAGCAAAATGAGCTGGTCTTGCCAACATGGAATTGCATCGGCAAAAGGTCTCGTCGACATGGGAGGTCGCACCAAAGAAGAATGTCATCAGGGGATCTCACTGGGAAAGATTTACTTTCAGCATGAATTCTTTCCGACCTAAAGAGTCTCATCGAAAGGTGGTCCCTTCGGTATAGGGTTGTGGTTTTGCCATGAGGTCTCCCTGACAAAACGGGGTCTTGCCAAAAGAAGCTCGAGCTCAGGGAGAGTGGTTTTCTTTCAGCATGAAGTCCTACCAACTATGAAAGGTCTCCCTGAAGTAAAATGAGCCCTCGCCAAAGGGGGTAGGCCTTCAGCATAATGTCCTACTGACAGAAGGAGGTCCTACTAAAAGTTTTGAGTTTGGCGAATGATTTTGCCTTCGGTAGGAGGTCTGTCCGATTAGCAGATGTCTCACGGGGATGTCCTATCGATATGGGATTGTCTCACCGACAGGGAGGATATCGCCATAACTCTTGTCGCCCGACGGAGTCTCACTGAAATATAATGAGCCCAGGGAGAATGAATGAATTCAGCGAAAGGTCCTATCGATACAGTGAGGTCTCGCCGAAAGGTTCTCCCTTCAGCGTGATGTCTGGGTGATTGCGAGATATCTCGGTGAAAGAAAGTGTCTTTGGTGAAACCTCTCACCGATGGTTGTGGGTCTCGGAAAAAGAGTTTTGCCCTCAGTGAAAGGTCTCCCCGACCACAAAGAGTCTTACCAACAGAATGAAATCTCACTGAGGTGAGATGAGTTCACCGAAAGATTTAGGGTTTGACATAAGGTCATGTCGACTGGCGATGGTCTTGCTGACATATGAACCCAGGGAGAATGAATGAATTCGGCAAAAGGTCTTGTCAATACAGTCAGGTCTCGCCAAAAGGTTCTCCCTTCGGCATGATGTCTGGGCGACTGCGAGATATCTTGGCGAAAGAAAGTGTCTTCGGTGAAACCTCTTGCCGATGGTTGCGGGTCTACGCGAAAGGTCTCCCCAACCACAAAGAATCTTACCAATAGAATGAAATCTCACCGAGGTGAGATGAGTTCATCGAAATATTTAGGGTTCGACATAAGGTCATGCCGACTGGCGATGGTCTCGCTGACATGTTTTCTCCCTTCGGTGTAATGGAATTCGCTCGATGAAAGGTCTCGCCGACCCAGAGATGTCTCAATGATAGGGCGTGAGTTCGGGGTGAGGTCTTCCTGACATGAAAAAGTCTCCTTGACATGGGTGTGCTTGCCAAAGAAGAAAAGGCTCACTAAGAAGTCTTGCTGAGGGAATGTTGTCTTGCTGATAGGTTTTCGTGGTATCGATATGACTTTTGCAGCTCGCTAAAAGCTCTTTCCGACCGTCTTATGCTATGCTGATGGCTACTATGAGGTATAATCGCATCGGGGAGACACGATTAGTGTCTCACTGACATGCAATTCCATTCAAATGACCTTTGACTGCCAGAGAATCTTACGTGGCCTATGTCCCACCAATTAGAAGAAGCTAAAGGAGTGGCCCATTGGCCCTTTGACTGACTACGCCTGTGAAGAAGTTTGACAGAATGCAAATGACATGGACTCATTCTAAGATCAAGGTGATGGATCAACTCGGGAACAATGGTATTCAGATCTAAAGGGAGGCTCGATGATGCTTCAAAGATGGTCAATGTGTAGAAAGGTCTAGAGCAGGAAGGAAGCCGAAGGAAAGAAACAACCACAAGCCATAGAAATAGTTGGAGTTTGCTGGCAGAAAAGGGGAAGATTGGTATTAATGACAATACTTTAGAGCATTCAAGGTAGCTCTGCGAAGGAGTTCAAAGATGGACACGGAGGCATGAAGTTAATGTTGTAGCTGCAAAAGATCTGAGATCACCCCCGGAGCAAGCCTTCACCAACATGGACAACGAGGATGCAATTCAATGTAGCATTAACTATATTCAAAAGATCTGAGGGCTAACCCTCCTGCAACCAAGTGAGATATTTTGTAAACCCTAAAAATGGGGGCCGATGCATTCTTTTTGATATACTCTATATATATGGCATCCTGGTCTCTTTGTAAAGGGTTAGAAAGTTAGAGAGTTCTAAAAAAAAAGTTGGAGGAGGAAGTAGGAGTTTTAGAAAAGATAGAGGAGATAGAACTGCATCCTGATTCTTTGTAATAGGAGCTTCTTTTGCCTTCTTAGTTAGGAGTTAGATTTAGCAGAAGCCTGTAATGTATTTTTCAAGTTTTATTAGTATATATGGAAATAATTTGGAGTCATGGATTTTTTGTACACTAGTGATTGTGCCAGATTTGTAAATGTTGCTTATCTGCTTCACTAACAGTAGAAGCAACCAGATTAAAATCTACTTCATATTGTGTTTCATAATGTTGTTTATCTTGGTTTAATCATTTGATTTGAGAAACTTTCAAGGAATCAAGTTTGATTTGACGTTTTGTTTAACTAGTGACTTGCAATATGTTATTGAAATCAGCACTATGAATGAATGAAACTGTGTGTTAGTCACAAGTTAATTTTGTTCTATAGTTTTAGTTAGGAATTCCTTGAAAGGTAGCGAGTCTGGTTAAGTTGGATGAATTAACATTCTTTTTTGTTCCAAAGCTCTGATCTATCTTTTTCTGTTTCTTTAAAAACCCTGGTTAGAATAGGTTTAAAATTTATGCTTGATCTTAGAACAATCCAGAAGCTCAACACCAGCAGGCCCCTTGAACGTTACTATTACATTGACCACTGAGCAACATCAGCATAGTTGAGAACCAACTACAAATACCTTGGGAGCTAAGATATCCATGTGATTATCTTTCTCTTTCAGGAGAAACAGAGTAGCAATATTCTGTTTACACGTTGTTGTGCCATCAGACACGTCAACACTCTTTTGATACATGCTCCCGCACCATCATGCTCCCCCTTTCCATATTTAACCTCACAAAATTTCCACATATGTCAAACACTTGTAATATTATGCATAATGCTCAACGAATAGAACATCTATGAAATCTTGAATTGTGATGCACAATTATCCGACCATATGATATGTTGACTGAATAGTATGCCCCTTCTAGCCAAATCATTGTAGAACACCTAAAAGAAACCTTGCACGAACTCTATAGAATGTGTGTGATCATCATTAATATAAAAATGATACTCCCTTATTGGTGCAGGGGCACCATATTAATTTTGGAAAATATGGTCTAATGTTATAATTTTTGAGTTTTTAGTCTTTTGTCATCCAATAAGGTCATAAAAGACCATTCTTCATGTGATTTGAGTCATTTTGGTTCCATTTTGTAAAAGTGTAGAATCTTGCAAATGTTGTCAAAATGTAAGGTTGCAAAATGCAAAAAAATGTAAAAAGTTGACGTTGAAGGGTCAAGTAACTAAAAAGTTAGCTTGAGTTGGTTGTACGGGTTGGTTATTGCTTGTAAAAGGTTAAATATGCCTCACAAACTTGGAGGCAAGGTTCTGGATGAGATTTTGAGGAAAAAATAGTAAGAAACCCTTCATTTTTCTATGTATTTTTGTTGGATGTTATTGATATATGGTTGTCATTGATGTCAACACTATTGGCATTAATGTCTTTAAGGTTGTATATGTCGAGGATATTGAAAAAATTGTAATAAAATAAGTTGTAGGTTGTCAATGATGTAGTGAAGTTCAATATAGCCATCATGTTGATGATAAGAGGTTGTGGGCTAAAGGGTTTGTTGTTGAGTATATCTAGTTTATCCACGTAAAGTTTCAGAGATCCGCATGAAGATTTGATTGATTTATGAGTATCTGTGTTCTAACAGTTGTTTTGTTGCTTCAGTTGGTGTTCCTAAAAGAAGATGATGTGATTCTAGTAATTTGAATTGTTGTGGATGTTTTTATGGTGATTCATGATGCTTGTGGATGTTTCTAGATCATGCTCTATCTACGTTGTACGTTGGCATTGATTGTTGTGATCGCGATTGGTGATTTTCTTTTGTGAGTTTATGTTTTTTATGATCATGGCCGACAAGGTGATTGTAGCGTGTTGTGGATCTTCGAGGCATAATTTTTGGAGATGTTTCATGTTTGAGGATGTTGTTTTGGGTCCTCACTATGTTTTGGCCAACATTGTATGATTCACATTGATAATTAGTCATGTTTTGGGCCGACAGTTTGTACACATTTTATACTTTGTTAAGCTAACATGTAGTTGATGTAATTTCTAGTTGTGAATATATTGTTTATTCCATTTGAAGGTATGGTCTGAATGGTGTGTGAGTGTTGTGTGTGAATAATGTTCTAATCATTCAAAGGTAGAAGTAAAGTGTGAAGAAGAGTGAGCAGAGTTTATGTGCTTAACCAGAATTGTAATCAGGCATTGGTAGATGCTATTTTCTCAATTCAAAATCTTCCAGATGTAATTTGAATGTTTCTGTAAGATAGTGTGTCGTGCTTTTGGCAGTAAGCCTTTTGTATTTGAGCAGCGAGCTCTAGGAAGTGTGTCTGAATGCATGTGCATTCCCCATTTATAATTATTTTATACTTTTAACTGAGTATAATCTTGTGGACTAACCTCTACCATGGTTTTTCCCCTAACAGGGTTTCCACGTAAAAAAATCTTGGTGTTATGTGTGATTTGATGTGGTGATGGTTTATGCTTTCATGTTTATCTATCAGATTTGAGAATAAGTTTAATTTGTATAATTTCTATGACAACTGATTCAACCCCCCTCTCAGTTGTCTTCCCTTGTGTTGCCAACAATTGGTATCAGAGCAGGTTCCTTGGAAGAAGTTTAATAGCTTGAGGTGATCCGAGATGGCAACACATAAGAAGGATAGTCTGAGATTTGATGGAACTAATTATTCTTTGTGGAAAACTCGAATGGAGTGTCATTTGAGATGCATTGGTGAACCTTACTGGACAATTACAAAGAATAGATATATCATCCCACAGAATGGTCCTTCTACTTCTACTGATATTAAGGATGTTGAGTACAATATCAAGGCTAAGGAAGCATTGTTGAGTGCTCTAATTGATTCTGAGATGACAAATGTAATGGATCTGAAGACAACTTATGAGATCTGGAAAAATTTGGAAACTTTGTATGAAGGTGATGCCCATGTGAAGATTGCTAAGCTGCAAAGCCTGAAAGGGAAATATGACATGTTGAGAATGGGTGATGATGAGAACATTACTTCTTTTATGTAGAGAGTAAATGAACTGGTGTGTAGTATCAGATGTGCTGGTGGAACATTGGAAGAATCAGAGATTGTTGCTAAAGTGCTCAGATCCTTGCCTACTATATACAATGCCAAAGCTATAGGTATTGAGGAGATCTAAAATGTGACAAATGTAACCAAATATATGTTGATTGGTAAGCTTACTGCTTTTGAGTTAAGTGAGTTTGGTGATTCTCTTCCTAAGACATAATTTGCATTCAAGGCTACTATCTTTGGAAAGGATAAGTAGAGATATGATCTGGGAGAAAGTTCTTCTAGAAAAATGTTCAAGTATGAGGAGGAAATGAGAGAGATTGAAGAAGAGAGAAAAATAGACGAGCTTGAAGCACTTATTGTCAAGAGGGAAGCTAGAGGAGAATGTAAGTATAAAGGAAAATTTCCTATTAAGTGTTTTTCTTGCAATAAGATAGGTCATTTTTCCTCAAGGTGTCCGAAAAGAGTTCTTAAGCCAAGACCTAACAAGCCTAGATTCCAAAGAAAGTGTTATTATACTGCTAATGAAGGTGTGACATATGATGAATCTAATAAAGGGAATGCAAGCGAGGATGAATGGGTGTTTATTGCTATCAAGGAAAATGATCCAGTACCTATTGAATCTGCTAGTTGCACAAATGTGGAGAAAGCTCTAGCTGTCAGAGTTGAAGAAAAAGATGAATGGGTGATTGACAGTGGATGCTCCCATCACATGATAGGTGATAAAAGTAAATTTGTGAGCTTGGAAAAATATGATGGTGGTGTTGTAATATTTGGTGATGACAAAGTTGGTGTAATCTATGGTAGAGGATCCATTTCTCTTGATGGTAAGCATAATACTGATGATGTCCTATATGTGGAAGGTTTGAAGCATAATCTTTTAAGTGTTGGATAAATGATTGAAAAGGGATACAATCTTCAATTCAAGGATGGAAAGTATAGAATATTGGGAAGTTCTGAAAACGTAATTGCATCAGGTACAAAAACAAAAGGTAATATCTTTCACCTGAGTGTTGCTAGTAAAATTTGTTTGATTGCTCAAGTTGATGAAAGTTGATTGTGGCAGAGGAGAATGTGTCATGTAAATTTTGATAATATTATCAAGATAAGTTCTACTTAGGTTGTGAGAGATCTTCCTAAGTTGATAAAACCTACTAATTCCATATGCAAGGAATGTTAGTTAGGGAAGTAAACTAGAGTTTCATTTCAGAGCAAATAGCATTGTTCAAATGAAGTGTTGGAGCTTGTGCATACTGACTTGTGTGGTCCTTCTAGAGTCAAAAGTCTACAAGGATACATGTATTTCATGCTACTTATTGATGATTATTCTAGAATGATGTGGGTTACTTTCTTAAGGGAAAAATATGAAGCTTTAGAAAAAATCAAGATCTTTAAGGCTATGGTTGAGACAGAGACAGGTCTGAAGATTAAATGTCTGAGATCAGATAGAGGTGGTGAATTCACTTTTGGTGAGCTTAATTATTTTTGTGAAGAGCATGGGATAAAGAGATAATTATCTACCCCGTGGACCCCTTAGCAAAATGGAGTTGTGGAAAGGAAGAACATCAAGATGCTGCTAGGACTATGATTCTAGAAGGAAATGTTCCTCATATGTACTGGAGAGAAGTTGTGAGTACTGTCGTTTACAATCTCAACTGGGTACAAGTAAAAGGTGATACCAGTAAGACTTCTTATGAGCTATGGTATGGTCATAAACCTACTGTTAGATACTTCAAAAATTTTGGGAGTAAATGCTTTATCAAAAGAGATGAAGACATAGGAAAGTTTGATACTAGAAGTGATGAAGGAATCTTTCTTGGTTATTCTACTAAAAGTAAAGCCTTCCAGTGCTACAATAAAAGATTGAGGAAAGTAGTTGAAAGTGAAAATGTCAAGGTTGATGAAGACAAAGTTAGATTATCCAGAACCTATGGATATGATTCAGATGATCAGAATGACAACTCAGATAAAGGAAAGAAAGTTCAGATCATTTTGGTGAATCAGGAAAATCAAGAGGAAGGAACTAGTGAAAGTGCAGAAGTGAGATCACAAGAGCCTGAAGTTCAAGAACATCCCAAGACCCCAAGGTATATAAGACTAAATCATTTAGAAGATCATATTATTGGTGACAAGAACAAAGGTGTTCAAACTAGGAGAAAAATTGCAGAAGAATACTGTTTTATCTCAAAGACTAGGCCTAATAGTGTTAATGAAGCATGCAAAGATGAACATTGGGTGGAAGCAATGAAAGAAGAACTATTGCAAATTGAGAAGAATGATACATGGATTCTTGTTCCTAGACCTAAGGACAAAATGGTGGAACTAAATGGTCTTTTAGAGACAAATTGAATGAACAAGGTGAAAGTTGTTAGAAACAAAACAAGACGAATTGTGTAAAGGGATATTCTGGGATGGAAGGGGTGACTTTGGAAGAAACTTTGCTCATTGCTAGGATTGAAGCTATGAGAACTATTTCTTGTAAGCCAAACACAAAAACTTCGGACATCAGTGGATGTCAAGTCAACATTTCTAAATGGTGAGGCGGAAGGAAGAGGGAATATGTTGACAACGATGGATTTCAATTGATTGGTCAGAGATATGTTTTTCTGTTGAAGAAAGCATTGTATGGACTTAGCAAACCCGAGCATGGTGGGTTGGACATTTATTTGAAGCTTGGATTTAATAAAGGGGTACTATTGATAGTAATTTGTATTTCAAGATTGATCATGATAAAGATTTGATTGTTGAAGTCTTTGTTGATGATATCATTTTTGGAGGAGATGATAGTTTGTGCATGAAGTTTGCTGATGAGATGCAGAATGAGTTTGAGATGTCTATGATTGGAGAAATGTAATTATTTTTGGGATTGCAAATTACTCAGCTAGATAAAAGGATCTTTATATCTCGGTCCACGTATGTGAAAGAACTGTTGAAGAAGTTTGGTATGGAAGATTCAAAGCTAGTTGGTACACCTATGGTGACTGGATGTAAGTTGACACAAGATGATGATTCTCCTAAAGAAAATCATACTAAATACAAATCCATGATTGGTTGATTGCTTTATTTGACTCAAACTAGACCTGATATCATGAATGTCATATGCATTGTTGCAAGATTTCAAGTTGATCCTAAGGAATGTCATGTGACAACTATAAAGAGGATTTTTAGGTACTTGAAGGGGACAGTTGATCTTGGCCTATGGTATCCTAAAGATTTTGGCCTTACTTTGAGTGATTTTACTAATGTTGATTGGGCAAGAGATGTGAATGACAAAAAGAGTACTAGTGGTGGTGCATTTTTCTTGGGAAAGAAGTTGATTTCATGGTTAAGTAAGAAGTAGAATGCCATTTCTTTATCTACTGCAGAGGTCGAATACATTGTTGCTGCTAACAATTGTACTCAAGTATTGTGGATAAAATAGATGTTGAAAGATATCAGAGTTGTGTATGATGAACCTATTGCTATATTCTGTGATAATTCAAGTGCAATTAACATTTCTAAGAATTTGGTGTTGCTTTCAAAAACCAAGCATATATCTATCAAGTTTCACTTTTTGAGAGAGAAGGTGAGTGAAAAGGAAGTTAGATTGGAGTATGTGCCCACTAAGGAATAGATTGTAGATATTTTTACCAAGTTTTTGCCTAAGGATACTTTTGAGTATCTTAGAGGGAAGCTAGGGGTGATTACCCCTCCTAATTAGAATTAAGATGCATTGATTTGCATCAGTCTGTGCATTTCATAGTCATATCTTGATCCAGATTGATGTTGTGGTGGCTGCTATTCAGGGGGAGTAGTCATATGTTTAGAAATGTGGTTCAGAGCTTGTGTGGAGAAAGATAATGTGTATCTTTTTCATTGATGTCAAAGGGGGAGAAGAGTCATGTGAAAAACTATGAAAGAGTTGAGGAGAAAAGAGTCAAAATCTAAGGGGAAGAAAGTACTAAGAGAAAGTTGCGTTGATGGTTTTTTCATATCATGTGTTACCATCAATGCCAAAGGGGGATATTTTTGGATGTTGCTGATATATGGTTGTCATTGATGTCAACACTATTGGCATTAATGTCTTTAAGGTTGTATATGTCAAGGATATTGAGAAAATTGTAATAAAATAAGTTGCAGGTTATCAGTGATGTAGTGAAGTTCAGTATAGCCATAATGTTGATGATAAGAGGCTGTGGACTAAAGGGTTTGTTGTCGAGTATATCTAGTTTATCCACGTAAAGTTTCAGAGATCCGCATGAAGATTTGATCAAGTTATGAGTATCTATGTTCTAACAGTTGTTCTGTTACTTTAGTTGGTGTTCCTAAAAGAAGATGATGTGATTCTAGTAAATTGAATTATTGTGGATACTTCTGTGGTGATTCATGATGCTTTTGGATGTTTCTAGATCATGCTCTATCTATGTTGTATGTCTGCATTGATCATTGTGATCGCGATTGGTGATTTTCTTTTGTGAGTTTATGTTTTTCATGATCATGGCGGATAGGGTGATTATAGCGTGTTGTGGATCTTCGAGGCATAATTTTTGGAGGTGTTTCATGTTTGAGGATGTTGTTTTGGGTCCTCACTATGTTTTGGTTGGCATTGTATGATTCACATTGATAATTATTTATGTTTTGGGCCGACAGTTTGTACACATTTTATACTTTGTTAAGCCGATAAGTAGTCAATGTAATTTCTAGTTGCGGATATATGAGTGATTGTTTATTCCATTTGAAGGTATGGTCTGAATGGTGTGTGAGTTTTGTGTGTGAATAATGTTATAATCATTTGAAGGAAAAAGTAAAGTGTGAAGAAGAGTGAACAAAGTTTATGTGCTTAACCAGAACTATAATCAATCATTAGCAGATGTTATTTTCTCAGTTCAAAATCTTTCGGATGTAATCTAAATGTTTTTGTAAGACAGTGTATCTTCCTTTGGGCAGTAAGCATTTTGTATTTGACCAGTGAGCTCTAGGCAGTTTGCTTGAATGCATGTGCATTCCCCATTTATAATTCTTTTATACTTTTAAAAGAGTATAATCTTATGGACTAACCTCCACCGTGGTTTTTCACCTAACAAGGTTTCCACGTAAAAAAATATTGGTGTTGTAGACATCAAAAATATACTGATTGACATCGTGCACCTGATCCCGACTTACTAACATCATTTCTTCCTAAATCATTCCTCGGTCTAACCATTTAATCAAATTCCCTTATCTGATTAAATTCATCAGTATCCTCTCTTGGTTAAATAAATCACTTTATCTTAATCAAGTCATTTCTCTTGTTAATTAAATCAATCCATCTAATCTAATTATCCCTATTTAATTAAATAATCAATTTATTTGATTAAATCCGTAAAGTATGTCCATTAAATTAAATAAATTAAAACCTTATTTGATTTAATCTGACACCATCCCTTTTAATTAAATAAATCATATTTTTTTATTTAATTAGCCTTTTATCATATTCCTCTCTTATCTAATTTAAATAAATCCATAAATCTAAGTCAAATAAGTCACATCATCTAATCTCCTATTAAATTAATTAACCCTTGATTAATTTAATCTAATCTCATGTCACATCCTCTAGATAATG